>CM035167.1:63923683-64250700 GCA_020205615.1 Panax quinquefolius | reverse complement strand
GATAATGAAAAATCTTTGTGTAATGACAATTATTGAAATTACTGTAACCATTATTGAGTAGTGCCTTCTTACGTAAGAATCGATAATTGGTGCAATCTGGTAATATTCTTTGTGTTTAATAGAGTATTTTAACGGTAATGTGATGTATTTCTGTAGTTGTTTTTCGTAACTTATTTTTTTTAATGGTTTTTTTCTTCGTCGATGGCTTTTCAGGTTATAAATTTTACGGCCATTTCTTGTGGCGTACGAATTCCCAAATGATGCAGATATTCCACCACCAAACGAATATTTCATTCCTGATGAATATTTTATAAACTACTTGATTATTTTCCTAAATATTTCGTATTTTACCCATAACTATACACATTAATCAAATCAACACACTATTTCAAATAATAAATAGAGAAAATTAAATTTCATTAAAAATAAGTTGAGGGTCTTCCTGACCTCCCTCCCTTATGAAATTTAAAATCTCATAAATTGGGCGTCACGATGCAGGTGTTTGAAAGGGTGAGGGATACCTCGCTTTCATTTCCGTTTTCCAATTCTGGGTCATTTCCTCTATAGCATTAATCTCCACGGAACTTTAACTCATGGTATGACCAACTGCTGGTGGGATACTATCCTTCCTATCCAAGATCTCGTGGTGCACCTCTTACAGACGTTAAGACTTGGCTATCGTCCCAGGCTTACAACTTCACATAGCGTGGTCGATTGTTTCACATATTCACGAATTACTGATATATAGAAACACATTATGAACACTGAGACGTACTGGAGAGTAGCTTGCTTAGAGTCTATAAAGTTACATTTCTACTCTCATCCGAGAATTTGAAATGGACCCGATAAATCGTGGATTGAGTTTTCCTCTCTTCCCAAATCATGCTCCTTTGTTGGGAGCTTCATGACACATGATCCCTATACTAAATTCACGTCCTTTCACTGAAGATCCGCATAACTCTTTTCGGTCGATCTTGTACCGTTTGTATCACGTCATGGCGAATCATTTGGATCTTTTGAGTGATAAATACGTGCTTAACGAATTGTCCCAACAATGTTTTCCTTCACCCACCTCATCCCAACATATTGGAGCGCTTGACATTTTCGTCTGTATCGAATGCTTCTCAATGGAGCCACACCTATACCTTGCACGATAAGCTGCTTGTTGTAGGAGAATTCCACCAATGGTAAATACTTATCCTTTGCCGCCCAAACTTGAAGTCTGGGGTGAGTCTTAATAAATCTTGAAGAGTTTGAATAGTCCTTTCCGATTATCGCATCTGGTTTGAGGATGGTATGCGAACCGAATAAATAATCCGTGCCCGTAACTTTTTTGCGAAGCTAACCCCGAAAATCTTGGAGAGTGAATCTTTGGTCACGAGTAAAACTATGGATACGGGCATGCCGTCTGACCTCACGATCTCGTTCCCACGTCACATACTAAGCGAAGGCGTTCAAGGAATAAGTCTCCGTATAAGCAGAAATGAAGCGAGACTTGGTTAATCTATCAGCAATAACCCAAATAGCATTGATGCCTTGAGAAGCCCGTAGGAAGACAAAATGTGAAATCCACGGTAATGTGTTCCCGGCTTCCATTTCGGAATCTCGAGTGGTTTTTAGCGGACCGCCAGGTACTAGATGCTTTCGCCTTTACCGTTGTGAAGTTAAACACATTGAGATAAACTTTGCAATCTCTCTCTTGGTATTGTTCCACCCGAAAATGTATGTCGAAGATCACGATACATTTAGTACTTCGGATGGTTTGCAAATGGTGTGTTGTATTGCCTCCATTATAATCTTGTACTTGTCCAGTCGTTAGGGACCTGAAAAGTGCAGAGTGGACTCGAAGTATTCCTTCTTCATCGATTCTACCAGCTTAGAATAGCTCCTTCTTGTACTTTCTTCTTCACGTCGCATCGACTCGGATTGGGTGGTTTGACGACCTGCTTTTACTATTAAAGTTGGCTCATCATATACTTGACATCATCGCTTTTCATTCCCCGCATATATGATCTTCTACTCAATGCATAAATTACAGCGTTCGCTTTTTACGGGATGGTATTGAATAGTGTGGTCGTAGTCTTTCGATAATTTGAGCCAACGTATTTCTTGGCGTATTGAGTTCTTTTTGAGTGAAGAAATATTTAGGAGGCTTTATGGTGCAGATATATCTCCACTTTCCCATTATAGATAGTGCCTCCATATCTTTGTGCGAAAAGCGATTCTTGCGCGACTCTAGATCATAGGTAGGATAATTCCTCTAAGTACTCTTTAAGTTGTAATGAGGTAAATTTATGACTTTCCCGTTGCATGAGAACACATCCTAACCCTTTGCTGAAGCATCGTTTGTGAATATAAATCCATCAGAAGACGGATGGTATTGTTGAAACCAGTCCGAAATAAATCTCCTCTTAAGCTCTTGGAAACTTTTCACGTTCTTCGCTCCAATGAATTTTGTATCCTTAGGGTTTAGCTGAGTTAATGGAGTAGCGATTGAAGAAAACCCTTCCACGAATCTCCTTGGAAATAACCCATGTAATTAAGCCAAACTACGTACTTGATCAATGAGCTTGGTTTGCTCCCGACTTTGTATTGCTTGATCTTGGCAGGATCAGCCTGGATACTCCATGTTTCGACACCACGTGCCCAGAGAATGCTACTTCTCAAGCCGGAACTTCGCATTTCTTCAATTTGGCATATAGTTTGTTTTCCACGAAGCCTTTGGAGTGCCGACTTCAAATGGTGCTCATGATCTTCCACGACTTTTGGAATATATGAGGATGTCGTCAATAAAACAACAACAAAAGTGATCGAATATTCATTGAATACTCGATTCATCATATCCATGAAAGCCGCGGGAGCATTAGTTAGTCAGAAAGACATGACTAAAATTCCATAATGCCCGTCTCAGGAGTTAAAGGCGGGTCTTTGGAATATCCTCGATTCAATCTTGATTTGATGATATCCGAGCGAAGATCGATTTTTGAAAAGAATTGTGCCCCTTACTGTTGGTCAAACAAGTCGTCGTCACGAGGTGAGGGATACCTATTCTTGATGGTGACATGGTTCAATTCCAGATAGTCGATACAAATTAGCATACTCCGTCTTTCTTCTTTCTGAATAAAAGCAGGAGCACCCCGAGGAGATGTCTTAGGACAAATGAAGCCGATGTCAATGAATTCTGTAGTTGGACCTTTAACTCCTGAAGTTCAATAGGAGCCATTCGATATGGGGTTTTAGAAATGGGCTTTGTGCGGAGTTCAAGATCGATAAAGAATTGACTTCCGTTACGAGGGGTAGGCAGGGAAGTTCTTGAAATCGTCGGAAAGTCGATATGAGCGGAATATTATTGAAATTTGGCGTGTCTTTATTCAAATCCATAACATGGGCTAAGAAAGCTTGACATCAGTTTTCCGATAAGCGAATAGCTTTATGATTAGATATGGCGGTGATTGATTTTAATGGTTTAGTTGCTTGAATTACGTACTGACGGGTTTGGTTAGGAATATGAAAACTAACGCCTTGAAAACAATCAATTTTGGCATGATGAGTAGTTAACCAATCGATCCCTAAAATCACATCAAAAGCAAGTATCTTTAAAGAGATAAGGTCATTGACGGGTAAGGTGATGGTGCCAACTTGAATCAAACAAGATTTATAAGCGGTGGATGTGATGAAAGTTTCTCTAACGGAGTTTCCTGAGAGATAAATTCAAATCTAATTTCTCAGAGTCGAGTTTAAATGTTGAGCACAAAGTAGGAGAGATAAAATGAATGGGTATACCGGTATCAAGTAAGGTATAAACTTAAGAATTTATAAATAGCTTACAGAAAGTGATCACCTCGTTTGGGTTCCTCGCATTTTGACCGATCGCGACAAACGCTCTTCCGGAATGCGTTGACTTTGACTTTTAAGGAACGATCTTTTGAGTCACCGTCCCATTGAACTAGGTTTTATTCTGCGTCTGATCTCGGCGATATATCTCCTTCCTTTCCGTAATTATAGCATACCTTGAATTTGTAGGCGGTTTGGGTGATATGTCCCTCTTTTAGCATTTATAGCATATAATGGGTGGTGAATTCTCCTCCACTAGAACCCGATTCTTTGCTGCCGTACATAAATCTTCACATAATCGTTGTTAAATCTCCTCTTTTAAAATCTCCTCACTCGCTTCTTCTATTTTCATGGCCCATGATTACCACCGAGTGGTTACCATTTTGTCCGTCTGTTTCTTTCTCCATTTGGTTATCATTATTACATTGATTCTTATCTACAGTGCGATCCACGGTTGTGGTCCCTCGGTTGAACATACTCGTTATCTCGCTTCTAATAATTGAGCCTGTTAACAACATCTGAATAGAGAAAATTTATGAGAAATGAGATATTGGCGTATCTGGGTTTCAGAACCTCTAAGAAACATCCAGCGTCATCGTTCCTCGTTCTCCACGAATGAGGTGTGAACACGGATAACTCTGCAAACTTTGCCTCGTCTTTGAGACCAGTCGTATTGTTTTTTGTTCTGTCGATGAACTCCACTTCCTTCGTATAGCCGAACACTTTACGGGAAAGTATTTGTCATTAAATAGTTCTGAAACGTCTCCCGAGGCATCTTTGAGTGCGGTTGGATGGAGTGCGCTTCCGAGACTCCCACCGATGATACGCCTCGCCCACGGAACATAAAAGGTGGCGAATGGAACCTTCTGTTCCTCAAGTGCATCCCAGACATCGAATATCTTGGTAATTTGCTTGACCCATGTTTACGCCATGATCGGATCTGGCTTTCCCATACTTAAATTACGGTGGTCCCAACTCTTTGAGCGCTTGCATTGTGATGACTTGGTGAATTATCTTTATCATTTCCTCTCATATTTTGAACACGAGTCTCCTAAATGTCGATTTTGCATGAAGCTATGAAAAAAGCTTCTAAACATCCCTCGTTCATCATCTGCTCGATGGTGTTGTTCACGGGAGGAACATTGCCGACTGTTGCACGTTCTCTCGTTGGTAGTCTGAGCGTCTCCACGGTCTCATTTCCATTGTTAATATTCTCGGTCGACATTCTCAATCATTGTCGTAAAATAAGGGTTAATTAAGGAAATCAATATATCACATAATATCCTATATCTTGACCAACTAACAAATAAGCTTAGGTAGGACACATTTAGCGAAGGATTTACTCGTCTCTCCCTCTGATTACATTCCCAGATCTCCGCAGGAGATCATATCCCTAAGCTTCGTACCAACTTTGCCACCCCAAAATAGGTATACATCACCCATTACGAGTTGTCAATACATGGTGCGAAACAACTACTGACTTTATTATTACAACAGATGCATGTGCTTTTCCCCGACAATTAAAATATTATCTTACAGCAATATCATATACTAACTAACATAATCAAGATGATCCTCATTTCAAAATAATTATTGATAATATTATTTTCTAAAAATGGTGAGGACTACTTCTTAATTACAACTCTCATTGCAAACCATAATTATTGATACATTTATTTTACAAAAATGGTGAGGACTACTAAACAACTCTAAAGTACTCAATTCCATACATTCTCGCTTCATTCTGCGCCTCACGAGAAGAAAAATGGAACAACAAGGAAAAGGGTGAGCTCAACTAGCCTAGGTAAAGAATATTATGACTAAGATAATATCTGAACAAATTATGGTTAGTCTTCAACAGGAAAAATCTAATAGAATACAATAGACAACAAATTTTAAATCAATATTACAGCAATGAAATAATAATTCATTAGAAGAGTTAAGTATAGAATGCAAACTACTATCTTCTATGTATGAATTTAAAAGTTCATCGCTCTATCTTTTATCCTCAGAACATCAATCGATATACATACGGAATCAAATATTCATCTTTGCACAACAGCCAAAGATATTCATCGATTAATCATGTTCATCTAAACACACATGTTATCATCAACTTTATGGGCCAAAGATATTCATCGAAATCATTCATCTTTGCTACTGGCCAAAGATATTCAATAATATCATCATTTAAGACCGAGGATGATGAAAATATTTTTAAAGAAACGAATCAAAGAAACAAAATGACAAGGATTAAGGATTAAGAATTCAGTATTTTGTTTTATCCATGTCCAAAATACCCTCAAAAATAATCATAATGGTGTAAAATTCAAGAATGATCAAAACACGGATCTGATCAAAGCTAGTATCCACAATAGATATTTTAGACGAAAAGGAAAATTTTCATTTTTCATGAATAATCTTGCGTGATTCGTGAATAGTATCGAGTATCACGTGAAAAGTCAAGTGATACATGAATAAGAAACTCAGACACGCAAAAGTTCCAAATTTGATAAAAACTTGGATCAATATTTCAAGATAATGATATTGAAGAAATAATATCATTACGAAAAATAATAATATCCCTTACTCGAAAGATCAGTCTTTACCGAAAACAAAGGATATAAGCTATGACTTGAACTTGCCGTGAGATAGAAATACTCAAAATATACTCAAAATACTCACAAGAATACGCCGATAATATATAGAGAAAAACTTCAATTTACGGTATGATTTTCAATTCTAACCTAAAGCACCTATTTATAGGAAAATGCTTAGAACACAAAGCCAGAAAATTTAATATAATAATAATATATATAATCAAATTTCCTCACGCACACAAATCTGGTCCAAACTTGACTTCGCACATGTGCCAAAAACAATAAAAACGTTTTTCTTAATAAAAATAATTAAAACTTCCAAAAATCAATTATTTGAACTTGAACTTGAATAATTCGTAATAAATAGCCCTTTTATTAAAAAAATTCAAATCTCGCGCTTTTTTATAGGAAATTCAATTCTCTACAACTTTACGAAGAAAGTGTTTCCAAATTCCAAATAAAATTGGCTAAAAAATCCTGACAGAAGGCAATTTTACAAAGTTATATTCAAATTTCAAATCGATAAATGGGGTCCATAGACATGTTTAACATGTTTTAAACATTTATTGCAACAAAATACTCTTCCTCCTCGTGTACTCATATATCCCACATTCGTTGTAAAATATCACCATTATTATATTATTAAAATAATATATTTAAATGAATTATTTTATCGTAAAAAGATAAAATATTAATTTTCAACAATTGTCATTTTAAAATTTTTCTTCATCTATATCCACATAAAATCAATATTTTCCTCATCATATAAATCAATAATTAATTATTCACAAATAATATTACGTAATCACAAAGATCGTGGCAGTGACTGCCTCTCCTGAAGAGGGGCTTTCAATAAAGATTTCTCCTTCTTTGGTAAAATTAGGTGACCTCAAACCTCTCCTTGAAGCATGTAACTTTCTAGACATTGCTAATAATGTTATCTAATAATATTATTCGGATAATATGAATTATTTCTCGATAATGAAAAATACTGTAATGATAATTATAATGTTAATGATATAAAATATCAACGCATCAATTATTAAATCAATAAATATCTTGAGCGATTATACTGTAACCATTATTGAGTAGTGCCTTCTTACGTAAGAATCGATAATTGGTGCACGATCTGTTAGTGCTACTACTTGTTTTTAACCAATTTGTATTTTAACGATTATTACTTGATAATAACTACGCCTGATTATTTTTAAACAACTTATTTTTTGTTGTTTTCTTCCAATCGCTTTCTATGGGCCTACATACACGGTCAAGTAGCCGTCGTATGAATATTCCCCAGCCGGTCTTTAATATTCCACGACCAAACTAATATTTCCCGACAACAATGAATATTTTATAACCACTTGCTTATTTTGAAATATTTGCATGTATTTTACCCATAACTATCCACATTAATCAAATCAACCCTTACTATTTCAAAATAATAAATAGAGAAAATTAAATTTCATTAATAATAAGTTGAGGTCTTACAAATCACACTTAATAATGCAAGAAGGGCAAAATGTCATTTTGATTTTAATTTTAATGGCATTTGGACATTTACCAAACCCTTAGGGTTTAGGGTTTGGGAAAATTTAGGGTTTAGGGTTTGAACCATTTTAGGGTTTGCAATTTAATTTAAAATTCCCAATTTAGATTTTCAAAATAGAAAAGTAATATTTCAAAATTATAATTAGTATTTTCTAATTATATTAAAATTTCTTAATCACAAATTAAATCTTGCTAATTATGATTAGTATTTCTAATTAAAATCGCTAATTAAGCAATTAGAGTTCAAAATGGTCATTAGGGTTTATAAACCAAAATTAGGGTTTCTAATAGAAAATTAATTTCCTAAAATAGAAATTAGATTTCTTAATTAGATTAGGGTTTCTAATTACTTAACTTGAAAATTAGAATTAATATATCCTAACTAACATTAAAAGTATTAAATTAACACTTGGTTTTCCCTATTTACAAATTAGGGTTTCAACCAGTAAATAGAGTTTCAAATTTGGAATTAGGGTTTTGTAACCAATTTATTAAGATTAACCCTAATTAATCCTATAATTATTTACACTTTACAAGATTAAGTTCTGATTTAGGGTTTCATTTACATAGAATTAGGGTTTTGTTTCCTTAACCTGGAATTAGGGTTTCGAACCTGGTTTGAAGGGTTTCTTATAATTCGTAAGAATTTTTCTAACCTAACGTTAACGTCAGTAATATATACTAGGGTTTGTTACTGGATATCGCTTTATCCGGTCAACCCTTTACCCTTAACCACATACTGTACACATATACAAATATAATATTCACATATTCCTTAATCCTGAATAAATCATCTAAATCCTTCACAAAATTTTGAAATCCTCAAAATTCTATCTTAAAAATATCAAACGCATACACTTATTTTATATCTTAGTTCTAATTTTGAACCTTAAATTAATTAATAAAAATTTTAAAAATATTCAAAATTCTCGGGTTGTCACAACGTGAGGTTCCCAAACCTTAAAACGTCATATACGTTTAAAGAAAGTAGTTTGTCTGACATAGTAGTATTATGTCGATCACCTAGATGTGCTCATAAGATATGCAGGACTTTACTGATTTGGTGTCGGGTAGTCCTTTTTAAAGAAAGAATGAAATGCTCAAGGTCTTGAATGAAATTGATGTTTCTTGAATGATGTTCATTGTGAAATATTTTAAAGAAAAGAGAAGTGTTATTTTGAATTATCAATAGTACTTCATAACTATTATTTCGCTTATTGAAGATATACTATTTATATGATTCAAGCCTCGTTGTTTAAATGAAATTATCATACTTGTTGAAGTTAGTTATGCTCATTCTTTGCTTGAACCATATGAATGCAAGCTAAGGCCGAAACGGACTTAAGGATTCGAGGAAAGATAAAGGAAGGCCAAGGAAAACTAATAGGTTGCCTTTGTAATAGAATATTATGAATATTAAGTATTATTTGATATTATGACAAGAACACATGTAATGGTTATAAAGAACACGGAATGACAATATTATTTTGGAATATATATAAGATATATTCATTCTTTTGAGGCATTTCGATTGAATGTAGATGTGAACTGCAGAAAACCGTGTTGCACCATATGCTCCGGGTTGAAAGATACCTAGATTTTGGGGCATCACAGATCTGGCAAGCAATGGGTATTTATTCTTTATCGTTAACTTGTTCAACTCTCGGTAGTCGATATAAAGTCTCAACGATCCATCCTTCTTCTTCAGAAAAACAAGACTCTGCTCCCCACGAAAACACTCGGTTGAATGTATTTTCTATCCAACAGGTTCTTGTAATTGATCCATCAACTCCTTCATTTCTCTTGCGCCACTACGATCGGTTGCCACTTAAACCGAAGTGCCGCTCATGGCACAATATCTGTTACTTAATTTGATCTCCCTTATCCTTGGAAGACACGGTAATTCGCTTGGAAAAACATCCACAATTCTTTGACTATAGGTATTGTAACAATCCAAGATTTTATTTGTAATTTAAAATATTTATTAAATTGTTTGAATATTTTAATAAATATTTTATTGATATAGTTATTGCTTTTTAGATATTTGTGACTAATTTAATTTAATTGTTAGAGACTTGTTAAAGATTACATAAATTGCTATATTGTTAATTTGTTTTATTTAATAATAAAAGTGACATGTTAATTTATTAAATAAAATTATAATGAGATTATAATTTTGTGGTAATTGGATTAAGTGGGAAATTTATTTAGTGTGTTGTACTTAGTTTATGTAACTAAGATTTGTTATAGAAATCCAAATAAATAATATGTGATTATAAATTATAAACTAAATTGTTTATTAAAATAAATTAAAGGAGTTTTTAAATGGGTTTACCAAACAAGGCTTAAAATATTAAGTCTTTATTTTAATTAGTTTTATCCAAACATAGACTTATGGCTTTTTGAATTTTGAATTTTAATTATAATAAATAATATAAATTAAATATAAATAATATATATTAAATTTTATAATCTGATAACTTATTATTATATTTATTATAATGTCGTTTTAGACGTTTTGGTTTAATGCGTTGGCTTGAGTTGTTTTTTACGTGAAAAACATTTGGCTTAAGCCTAAGAAGAAAAAGAAGAAGAGAATCTGAGAGAGAAATTGAGAGAATTTGAGAGAGACTTGAGAGAAGATTTACGAGTTCCCAAGCAATTCTTTGTGGTTAACAAGGATTACTAAGTAATTGAAGGTATTTTCCATAACCTTAATATTAAATATTTATATATATATATATATATATATATATATATATATATATATATATGTTTTAAGACATAAATTTCCATGTTTTGAATTCAATTTTCTTGATTGTCGCTTTTTTATTAACTCGAAGTTATTGCATTTGTGAGTAATTGTGATGTTAGAGTTTGTATTTAGACAAAATTAGTATGCTCATTATATTAAAAAAGAAAGAAAAAAACTATTTTTTCAATGTATGTTTATACATATGGCTTATGAAAGTACCAAATTTGTTAACTAATGTATAAATTGAGCCTTGAATATGTTAATTCAGTAAGAAACGAAGAGAACGTAGTTTGAATGAATTAAGTTGGTGTAGAATTGTGACCACAATGTTAATTTTTGTCAAGAATGTCAAAAATGGAGTTTTGGTATAAAGCATGGAATTTAAAGGATTTAAATTAATAGTAGTTGTTGTTTAATTGTTCTAAGTGAGTATATATGTGAGGAATCATGTTTGTATGAGTCCTATGTCAATTGGGTATGCTTAATTTACTGTTTTGTGGATGAAATTCGTGATAGTTGGGCTAAAACGTAGTACTATTCACAAGACTCACGTAGTTTCTATTCAAGCACCAAATAGCAATTCTTATAAGAACATAATCGCTGCCGGGTCCTGGGCTTATGTATAGCATAATTAAGCATACCACCATTATTTAGGCGTGATGTGCACTGCTACTGCGGACTTTGGTATCCTATTGTAACTTAATCTAATGATATACTAATGTGAGAAACATGTAATGAAGAGGTTAAAACAAAATCGTATATCATGTGGTTAGTAATTCTAAAGTTGTAAAAAGATTAGTAAGTTAGGAAAGAGATATGTTATGATTTAATGTACACATGAATAGTGAATAAGTGTTTTGAAGTTAATGCTTGTGATTTACGAAATGCGTATGGTGTAAAAGTAAAACTTGTACTAAAATAACAAGTCTAACTAGAAGTGAGTGTTATTTTGGGAAACCTGGATGTTAGTACATCTAATAGATATTGTGATTCTAATACTATGTGTAGGTGAGCGTGAGTTGTAAATTTATAGCTTACACGAGGAAAGTTTCTATACTCTTACCTCTTTACATTGAGCAAGTTCCTTACCCTAAACTTTAATTGAGCGAATTCTTTTATCCTCAAATTTTATTTGAGCACGCTCTAACCTTAACGTTATTCGAGCAAGTTTTGAATTCTAATCATTGTTGAGTTATTCTAACTTGTTTTTAGTTATTCAAGTTTTTCTTAGTTCTATTCTTTTATGATAAATGCAAATTCTTGAACTCAAATCTCTAACTGAGTTGTTCTATTTCATTTACTTAACGCAAATCGAAATATTATTGTTATCTTGAGCAAGATTCATTCTAAGCTTGTTATTCCTTAGTACATGTTCATAACTTAATTCTTTTATCTCAAGATCATAGCCTTAGCTTAATATTGTTCAAGCAAGGTTTAGTGTTTTATTCAATACTTATGTTTTTAAGTTATTTCTAAGCATGAGTTTTATATATAGTTGGTCACCTATGATTCTTAATGGTTCCATATTATGTTTTTATTGATCAACCGTAGTGTTATCAAACTTTATTGATTCAACTAATCCTTTAGTTGATGATCGTTAAACTCTAAATTATCCTTGAAGCTTATCCAAACCAAACTTTCTTTGGTGCGGACTTGTACTCTAAAACTGAGAAGAACAACCCTATTATAGGGGTACACAATGCGTTTAGATGTTTGTGCACAATACATGGTACGAAGGGTTGATCCCCATAAGTACGTGAAGTCCCTACAGTATAATTGTTTAGGTTAAAGTTGAAATATTACTTGTAACCTTGGACATAGTTCGTGGTCCTATGACCCTCAGATATATTCATGTTTTGATTACAGCTTTTGGTTATCATTAACAGAGTATTATTCAGTTCTGATGAGCTTATTCATTGGCAGTTATTATTCTATTGTTTTTTATTGCTATATCTAGTGAGCATTTGTTTTGCTCATTCTTTCATAAATATAATTATTGCAGCTAAGGTTGAGAAGGTCTATTGCAATACTCGCGAATTTTAATAAATTATAATATGCAGAATAAAGATTTGTTTGTATATTTATTTGAATATAAATATATATATATATATATATATATATATATATAGTATCGACATGTGTTGTGATGAGCTTTTTAATTGATTAAGCCTGATAATTAAACAATAAAGCAAAAGTAATGAGAAGCTTAGTTTAAACTTGTGGAGTTATGCTAGGTGTGGCAAGATGATGAATTATGAAAATACTAATTTAACTAATGATGGAATTAATTAGTATTACTAATAAGTAAATAATTTCATAATGAGGTTGATTTATTTGTTATTCGTTAATTATCATGAATAATAGTGTGAGAAGAGAAAATCATATATAATAAGGTTTTTCATTTAATATAAAGTGAGGTGTGACATTGAAATGAATATAATTATTATATAACACTATGTGATAAAAGTAAGCTTGAATTAGGTAATTGACCAAGTTATATAAAAAGTCTTATGTGACATATGTGTGTGTGTGAAAATAATTGAATGAGTATTTTAAACCTATGAGAGAAAGTAACTTTGATTAAATAAACCCCAAAATAGGTATACATCACCCATTACGAGTTGTCGATACATGGTACGAAACAACTACAACTTTATTATTACAACATATAAAGCGTGAGTTTAAATACGAATATTATCTTCTAGACAATATCCATACTCAAATAAATCCTCATCATATTTATTGATACATTATTTTACAAAATGGTGAGGACTACTAAACAACTCTCTCTAGAACCTTCATTCCATACCCAGACTAGTACTATTTACATTCTACGCCTCACGAGAAGAAAAATGGAACAAAAAGGAAAAGGGTGAGCTCAACTAGCCCGATAAAGAATATTATGACTAAGATAATATACAACAAATTATCGTTAGTCTTCAACGGGGAAAAATCTAATAGAATCTGATAGACAACAAATTTTAAATCAATATTACATGAAAATAATAATTCATTAGAAGAGTTAAGTAGAGAATGCAAACTACTATCTTCTATGTATGAATTTAAAAGTTCATCGTCTATCTTTTATCCTATAACATCAATCAACATATATATGGAATCAAATATTCATCTTTTGCCTTTCTGAGGCGAAGATATTCATCGATTAGTCATATTCATCTAAACACTGTTCATCTTTGCACTCTCTGCCAAAGATATTCATCGAAAATCATTCATCTTTGCACTACTGGGCCAAAGATATTCAATAATATCATCATTTAAGGCGAGGATGATGAAAATATTTTTTAAAAGCGAATCGATTGAAACAAAATGACAAGGATTAAGGATTAAGGATTAGTACTTTGTTTTATCCATGTCTAAAAATACCTCAAAAATAATCATAGTGGTGTAAAATTCAAGAATGATCAAAACATGGATACAATCAAAGCTAGTATCCATAATAGATATTTTAGAGCGAAAAAAAAAAATTTTCATTTTTTAGATGAATAGTGCAAATATTAAATGAATAGTATCAAATATCGTGAATAGTCTTGAGTATACGTGAATAGTAACTCAGACACCAAAAGTTCAAATTTGATAAAAACTTCAGATCAATATTTCAACATAATGATATTGAAGAAATAATATCATTCTGAAAAAAAAATAATATCCCTTACCTCGAAAGATCGATCTTACAGTTGAAACAGGATATAGGCTATGACTTGAACTTGCACTTAGTATAGCAATACTCAAATTATACTCAAAATACTCACAAGAATAAACTCGATAATATAGAGAGAAAACTTGATTTACGGTGTGATTTTCAATTCTAACCTAAGCACCTATTTATAGGAAAATGCTTTAGAACACCAAAGCGAAAATTTAATATAATAATAATATATATAATCAAATTTTATACGCACACAAAATCTGGTCAAAAATTACATTACCACATGTGCCAAAAAAATAAAAACATTTTTCTTAATAAAAATAATTAAAACTTCCAAAAATCAATTATTTGAACTTGAAACTTGATAATTCATAATAAATAGCCCTTTTATCAAAAAATTCAAATCTATGCTACTTTTTATAGGAAATTCAATTCTCTACAACTTTGCAGAAGAAAGTTTTTCCAAATTCCAAACATAAATTGACCAAAATCCACAAGCAGACGATTTTACAGTTTATAATCAAATTTAGATCGATAAATGGGGTCCACCGACATGTTTAACATGTTTTAAACATTTATTGCAATAAAAATACTCTTCCTCCTCGTATACTCATATATCCCACATTCGTTGTAAAAATATCACCATTATTATATTATTAAAATAATAATATTTTAAATGAATTATTTTATCGAGAAAAAGATAAAATATTAATTTTCAACAATTGTCATTTAAAAATTTTCTCCATCTATATCCACATAAAATCAATATTTTCCTCATCATATAAATCAATAATTAATTATTCACAAATAATATTACGAATCACAAGATCTTGTGACCTGTGGTTCCGGGAAAGAGGGGCTTTCGATAAAATTTCTCCTTCTTGGCGCGCAATTAGGTGACCAAACCTCTCCTTGGGCGAGAACTTTCTAGACATTGCCAATAATGTTATCTAATAATATTATTCGAGATAATATGAATTATTTCCCGATAATGAAAAATCTTGTGTAATGACAATTATAAAACAATGATAATATAAAATATCAACGCGGCAATTATTAAATCGATAAAATCTTGAGCGATAATTACTGTAACCATTATTAAGTAGTGCCTTCTTACGTAAGAATCCATAATTGGTGCAATCTGTGTATATCTCTTGTGTTTTAACCACAGAGTATTTTAAACGATATTTAGCGATAACAACTTCTGTAGATTTTTTTTAAACAACTTATTTTGTCGTTTCTTCATCCAATCGCTTTTCCGTTATGGGGCCCACACATGGCTGCTTGCGTCGTCATACGAATATTCCAGAAGCGATGATGAATATTCCACGACCAAACGAATATTCCCAACAACAATGAATATTTTATAACCACTTGCTTATTTTGAAATATTTATGTATTTTACCCATAACTATCCACATTAATCAAATCAACCCTTACTATTTCAAAATAATAAATAGAAAATTAAATTTCATTAATAATAAGTTGGGGTCTTACAACCTCCCTCCTTATGAAATTTAGTCCTCGAAATTGATGTCACGTACACAGTGTTTGAAAAGTGAGGATACCTCGCTTTCATTTCGTTTCCAATTCCGGGTCATTTCCTCTATAGCATGATTCCTCCACAAAACTTTAACTTGTGGTATGACCTTTCTTGCGTGGGACATGCTCCTTCTATCCAAGATCTTAGCAGTACCTCCTCATACGTTAAGTCTTGGCTATCTCGTCTGGGTTCTAACTCTATATAACGTGGTTGGGGTCTTTCACGTATTTACTGAAATGCAGGATATGTGAAACACATTATGAACACGAGACATACTCGGAGGTAACTTGTGAGTCTATAGGCTACATTTCCTACTCGGTCAAGAATTTGAAATGGACCAATAAATCGTGGATTGAGCTTTCCTCTCTTCCCAAATCTTGTAACTCCCTTCCATGGAGCAACTTCATGACAATACATGATCCCCCATACTAAATTCCACGTCCTTTCGATGAAGATCCGCATAACTCTTTTATCGATCTTGTGCTTTTTTGTATCGTTGTCGAATCATTTGGATCTTTTCGGTAGTCATATCGTACTAACTCGGGTCCCAACAATGTTGCTTCACCCACCTCATCCCAACATATTGGAGAACGACATTTTCGTCCATATAATGCTTGAATGGAGCCACACCTATACTTGCACGATAATAATTTGTTGTAGGAGAATTCCACCAATGGTAAATACTTATCCCAACTGCCCTTGAAGTCTAGGACCACAGTCTTAATAGATCTTCAAGAGTTTGAATAGTCCTCTCGATTGTCCGTCCGGTTTGAGGATGGTATGCTTAACTGAATCGTAAATCCGTGCCCGTAGCTTTTTGCAAGCTAACCCAAAATCTTGAAGTGAATCTTGGGTCACGATCCAAAACTATGGATCTGGGCATGCCATGCAACCTCACAATCTCATTCACGTATATACTAGCAAAGGCGTTCGAGGGAATAAGTCTCCGTGTCGGCGAGAAATGGCGGACTTGGTTAATCTATCAACAATAACCCAAATAGCATTGATGCCTTGAGAAGCCGTAGGAAGACCCATAACTTGAAATCCATGGTAATATGTTCCCACTTCCATTTGGAATCTCAAGTGGTTGCAGCGGACCCTTAGGTACTAGATGCTCGCTTTACCGTTGACAAGTTAAACACATCGAGATAAACTTTGCAATCTCTCTCTTCATATTGTTCCACCAAAATGTATGTCGAAGATCACGATACATTTTAGTACTTCGAGATGGATTGCAAATGGTGTATTGTGTGCCTCCATCATAATCTTGTACTTCAAATCGAGTCGTTAGGGACCTGAAAGTCTAGAGTGGACTCAAGTATTCCTTCTTCATCAATTCTAAGCTTAGGAATAGCTCCTTCTTGTACTTTCTTCTTCATACGCATCATTTTCCGGGTCGGTGGCTTGAAGCGACCTTAACTTTTTCTATTAAAGTTGGCTCTGTCGTATACTTGACATCATCGCACTCATTCCATGCATATGATCTTCTACTCAGCGCGTCATTACCACGTTCGCTTTTCGGGATGGTATTGAATAGTGTGGTGCGTAGTCTTTCAATAGCTCGAGCCAACGTCGTTGCTTGCGTGTTGAGTTCTTTTTGAGTGAAGAAATATTTAAGGCTTTTATGGTGCGAATATATCTCCACTTTCTCCCCATATAGATAGTGCCTCCATATCTTTAAGCGCTTGAAAAGATTTGCTTTGAACTCTAGATCATGAGTAGGATAATTCCTCTCATATTCTTTAAGTTGTCGCGAGGCATAAGCTATGACTTTCCCGTTGCATGAGAACACATCCTAACCCTTTGCACGAAGCATCGTTGTAGATAACAAATCCATCCGAACGGATGGTATTGTTAGAAACAGTCTTAAAAATAAGTCTCCTCTTAAGCTCTTGGAAACTCTTCTCGCATTCTTCGCTCCATATGAATTTTGTATCCTTCCTAGTTAAATTTGAGTTAATGGAGTAGCGATTAGAAAAAACCCTTCCACAAATCTCAGATAATAACCGACTAAGCCCAAAAAAGCTACGTACTTGATCACCAACTTGGTTGCTCCCACTTTGTATTGCTTGATCTTGGCCGGATCAACGGATACTCCATGTTTTGACACCACGTGCCCAAGGAATGCTACTTCCTCGAGCGAACTTCGCATTTCTTGAATTTGGCTATATAGTTGGTTTTCACGAAGCCTTTGGAGTACCGACTTCAAATGGTGCTCATGATCTTCCACGACTTTTGGAATATATGAGGATGTCATCAATAAAGACAACAACGAATTGATCCAAATATTCCTTGAATACTCGATTCATCATATCCATGAAAGCCGCGGGAGCATTAGTCGATCCAAAAGACATGACTAAGAATTCATAATGCCGTCTGGGGTTCTAAAGGCGGTCTTTGGAATATCCTCGGTTCTAATCTTGGTGATGATATCCGAGCGAAGATCGATTTTTGAAAAGAATTGTGCCTTACAAGCTGGTCAAACAAGTCATCAATACGAGGTAGAGGATACCTATTCTTGATGGTGACATGGTTCAATTCCGATAGTCGTCTGAAATCGCATACTCCGTCTTTCTTCTTTCACGAATAAAAGCAGAGCACCCCCGAGGAGATGTCTTAAGGCGAGATGAAACCGATGTCCAACAATTCTGTAGTTGGACCTTTAACTCTGAAGTTCAATAGGAGCCATTCGATATGGGGTTTTAGAAATGGGCTTTGTGCCGGGTTCAAGATCGATAAAAATTGACTTCACGTTACGGGGGGTAGGCAAGGAAGTTCTTGAAAATCGTCGGAAAATCAATAACAACGGAAATATTATTCAAATTTGGCGTGTCTTTATTCAAATCCATAACATGGGCTAAGAAAGCTTGACATCCATTTTTCAATAAGCGAATAGCTTTATGATTAGATATGGCGATGATTGATTTTAATGGTTTAGTTGCTTGAATTAAATACTGACGGGTTGGTTAGGAATATGAAAACTAACAACCTTACGAAAACAATCAATTTTGGCATGATGAGTAGTTAACGATCAATCCTAAAATCACATCAAAAGCAAGTATCTTTAAAGAGATAAGGTCAGACGGTAAGGTGATGGTGCCAACTTGAATCAAACAAGATTTATAAGCGATTGGATGTGATGAAAGTTTCTCTAACGGAGTTTCCACGAGATAGGTCAAAGTCTAATTTCTCGGTCAGTTTAAGCGTTGAGCACAAGTAAGAGAGATAAATGAATGGGTAGCACCGGTATCAAGTAAAATATAAACTTAGCAGAATTTATAAATAGCTTACCGTGATCACCTCGTTTGGGTTCCTCGCATTATGACCGATCACAACAAACGCTCTTCCGGAATCGTTGACTTTGACTTTTACGGAACGATCTTTTGAGTCACCGTCCCCCATTGAACTAGGTTTCGCTCTGTGTCTGATCTCGAAGCGATATGTCCTTCCTTTCCTGAATTATAGCATACCTTGAAGCTGTTGTGGCGGTTTGGTGATATGTCCCTCTTTTCCGCATTTATAGCATATAATGGGTGGTCGTTCTCCTCCTTAGAACCCGATTCTTTGCTTTGCCTTTGTCGTCTTCACATAATTAGTTGTTAAATCTCCTCTTTTTAAAATCTCCTCTGACTCGCTTCTTTTTATTTTCATGGCCATGATTACCACGGAGTGGTTACCATTTTGTCCGTCTTTTTCTTTCTCCGTTGGTTATCATTATTACATTGGTTTTATATCTTTGGTATGATCCACAGTTATGGTCCCTCGGTTGAACATACTCGTTATCTCGCTCTAATAATTGAGCCTGTTTAACAACATCTAAATAGAGAAAAATTTATGAGAAATGAGATATTGTCGTATCTTGGGTTTCAAACCTCTAAGAAACATCCGCGTCATCGTTCCTCATTCTCCACCAAATGAGGTGCAAACACAGGATAACTCTGCAAACTTTGCCTCGTCTTTGAGACACCGTCGTGTTGTTTTGTTCTAATCGATGAACTCCACTTCCTTCATATGATGAACACTTTTCGGGAAAGTATTTGTCATTAAATAGTTTTGAAACGTCTCCCAAGACATCTTTGAGTCTTGGTTTGGATGGAGTGCGCTTCACAGACTCCCACCGATGAAATGCCTTTCGCCACGGAACATAAAGGTGGCGAATGGAACCTTCTGTTCCTCCGTGCATCCCAAGACATCGAATATCTTGGTAATTTGCTTGACCCATGTTTTTACGCTTTATGATCGGATCGGCTTTCCCTTAAATTACAGTGGTCCCAACTCTTTGAACTGCTTGGTTTGTGACAACAGTGAATTGCTATCATTTCCTCTCATATATTTTGAACACGAGTCTCCTCGTCTAATTTTGCATGAGCTGCAAAAAGCTTCTAAACATCCCTCGTTCATCATCATCTTTTCGGTGGTGTTGTTCACGGGAGGAACATTGCCGACTGTTGCGTTCTCCTCGTTGGTGAGTGCTGAGCGTCTCCACGGTCTCATTTCCATTGTTAATATTCTCGATCGACATTCTCAAATCTTGTCGTAAAAGCAAGGGTTAATTAAGAAATCAATATATCACATAATATCCTTATATCTTGACCAACTAACAAATAAGCTTAGGTAGGACACACTAGCGAAGGATTTACTCGTCTCTCCTCTCTGGTTCTATTCCCCGATCTCATTGGAGATCATATCCTATACCAACTGTGACACCCCCAAAATAGGTATATGTGCGCCCCCAAAATAGGTATACATCACCCATTACGAGGTTGTCGATACATGATGCGAAAACAACTACAACTTTATTATTACAACAATAAAAGCTGTGAGTTTGAATACAAATATTATCTTCTGACAATATCTATACTCAAATAAATCCTCATCACATTTATTGATACATTATTTTACAAAATGGTGAGGACTACTAAACAATTCTCTCTAGAACCTTCATTCCATTTTCCCAGAGCTAAGTACTCGTTATATTCTAGCCTCACGAGAAAAAATGGAACAAAAAGGAAAAGGGTGAGCTCAACTAGCTCGATAAAGAATATTATGACTAAGATAATATCTGACAAATTATCGTTAGTCTTCAACGAGGAAAAATCTAATAGAATCTGATAGACAACAAATTTTAAATCAATATTACATTGATGAAAATAATAATTCATTAGAAGAGTTAAGTAGAGAATGCAAACTACTATCTTCCATGTATGAATTTAAAAAGTTCATCGTCTATCTTTTATCCTGTAACATCAATCAATATATATCTGGAATCAAATATTCATCTTTGCTTTACGAGGCCAAAGATATTCATCGATTAATCATGTTCATCTAAACACACATTCATCTTTTGCACTACTGACGAAGATATTCTTCAAAAAAATCATTCATCTTTGCATTCTGAGGCCGAAGATATTCCATAATATCATCATTTAAGGTAGAAGATGATGAAAAATATTTTTAAAAAAGCGAATCCGGTGAAACAAAATGACAGGATTAAGGATTAAGGATTAGTACTTTTTGTTTTATCCATGTCCAAAATACCTCAAAAATAATCGCGGTGGTGTAAAATTCAGAATGATCAAAACATGGATACTGATCAAAGCTAGTATCCGAAATAGATATTTTGGACGAAAAGAAAAATTTTCATTTTTGATGAATAGTCTTAGTGATTAAGTGAATAGATAGAAATTATATCGTATCGTGAATAGTGTCAATAGTAACTTCGTATCGTGAATAGTAACTCCTCATGAATACAAAAGTTCCAAATTTGATAAAAACTTCAGATCAATATTTCAACATAATGATATTGAAGAAATAATATCATTCTGAAAAAAAATAATATCCACTTACCTCGAAAGATCGATCTTACATTTGAAACAGGATATAGGCTATGACTTGAACTTGCAAGTATAGCAATACTCAAATTATACTCAAAATACTCACAAGAATAAACTCGATAATATAGAGAGAAAACTTGATTTTACGGTGTGATTTTCAATTCTAACCTAAGCACCTATTTATAGGAAAATTGCTTAGAACACGAAAGCGAAAATTTAATATAATATTAATATATATATATAAATTCCTCTCGCACACAATCTCTATGATCTGAATTCAGCTTTTATGCTTGACAACAAATAAGTCTACCAAACAAATAAAAAACGTTTTTATTATTTAAAATAATTAAAACTTCCAAAAATCAATTATTTGAACTTGAAACTTGATAATTCATAATAAATAGCCCTTTTATCAAAAAATTCAAATCTACTACTTTTTATAGGAAATTCAATTCTCTACAACTTTGCGGAAGAAAGTTTTTCCAAATTCCAAACATAAATTGGCCAAAATCCTGAAGCAGGCGATTTCTGAATTTATAATCAAATTTGATCGATAAATGGGGTCCACCAACATGTTTAACATGTTTTAAACATTTATTGCAACAAAAATACTCTTCCTCCTCGTATACTCTCATATCCCACATTAGTTGTAAAAATATCACCATTATTATATTATTAAAATATAATAATATATTAAATTATATTTTATCGAGAAAAAGATAAAATTTCAATTTTCAACAATTGTCACATTAAAATTTTTTCTCCATCTATATCCACATAAAATCAATATTTTCCTCATCATATGAATCAATAATTAATTATTCACAAATAATATTACAAAATCACAATATTGTGATCAGTAGGTTCAAGGAAAGAGGGGGCTTCGATAAGAATTTCTCCTTCTTGGCCTTGATTAGGTGACCAAACCTCTCCTTGAACGAACTTTCTAGACATTGCCAATAATGTTATCTAATAATATTATTAGGATAATATGAATTATTGCTTCGATAATGAAAAATCTTGTGTAATGACAATTATTGAAACAACAATGATATAAAATATCAACGCATGACAATTATTAAATCGATAAAATCTTTGAGCGATAATTCTTGTAACCATTATTGAGTAGTGCCTTCTTACGTAAGAATCAATAATTGGTGCAATCTGGTAATCTTCTTGTGTGTTTTAACCACAAGTATTTTAACTTGATATTAATGGTAACAACTACTGTAGTTATTTTTAAACAACTTATATTTGTCGTTTTCTTCATCCAATCGCTTTCAGTTATGGGGCCCACACATGGGTTGCTTGTAAATCGTCAAATGCGAATATTCACAAACGATCTGAATATTCCACGACCAAACGAATATTCCCAAACAATGATGAATATTTTATAACCACTTGCTTATTTTGAAATATTTTAAGTTTTTACCCTAACTATCCACATTAATCAAATCAACCCTTACTATTTCAAAATAATAAATAGAAAATTAAATTTCATTAATAATAAGTTGGGGTCTTACAACCTCCCTCCTTATGAAATTTAAGTCCTCGAAATTGACGTCACGTACGTACTGTGTTTGAAAAGGTGAGGATACCTCGCTTTCATTTCCGTTTCCAATTCCCGGTCATTTCCTCTATAGCATGATTCCTCCACAAAACTTTAACTTGTGGTATGACCTTTCTTGGCGTGGACATGCTCCTTCTATCCAAGATCTTGGCAGTACCTCCTCATACGTTAAGTCTTGGCTATTTCGTCCGGTTCTAATTTCTATAACGTGGTTGGGTCTTTCACATATTTACTGAAATACGGATATGTGAAACACATTATGAACATGAGACATACTTTTCGAGGTAGCATGAAGTCTATAGGCTACATTTCCTACTCGGTCGAGAATTTGAAATGGACCCGATAAATGCGTGGATTGAGCTTTCCTCTCTTCCCAAATCTTGTAACTCCCTTCCATGGAAGCAACTTCATGACAATACATGATCCCCACACTAAATTCCACGTCCTTTCGATGAAGATCCGCATAACTCTTTTGTCGATCTTGTGCCGGTTTATATCGTTGTCGAATCATTTGGATCTTTTACGTGAGTCATATACGTACTAACTTCGGGTCCCAACAATGTTGCTTCACCCACCTCATCCCACATATTGAGAAGCGACATTTTTCGTCCATATAATGCTTGAATGGAGCCACACCTATACTTGCACGATAAGCTGTTGTTGTAGGAGAATTCCACCAATGGTAAATACTTATCCCAACTGCCCTTGAAGTCTAGGACACGAGTCTTAATAAATCTTCAAGAGTTTGAATAGTCCTCTCTAGATTGTCCGTCCAGTTTGAGGATGGTATGCGAACTAAATCGCAAAATCCGTGCCCATAGCTTTTTGCAAGCTAACCCAAAATCTTGAAGTGAATCTTGGGTCACGATCCGAAACTATGGATCTTGGCATGCCATGTAACCTCACAATCTCATTCACGTATATACTAGCAAGGCGTTCGAGGAATAAGTCTCCGTGTCGGCAAGAAATGAAGCGGACTTGGTTAATCTATCAACAATAACCCAAATAGCATTGATGCCTTGAGAAACCGTAGGAAGACCCGTAACGTGAAATCCATGGTAATGTGTTCCCACTTCCATTTGAATCTCAAGTGGTTGCAACGGACCCTTAGGTACTAGATGCTCGCCTTTACCGTTGACAAGTTAAACACATCGAGATAAACTTTGCAATCTCTCTCTTCATATTGTTCCACCAAAATGTATATCGAAGATCACGATACATTTAGTACTTCCGAGGATGGATTGCAAATGGTGTATTGTGTGCCTCCATCATAATCTTGTACTTCAAATCAGTCGTTAGGAACACAAAGTCAGAGTGGACTCGAAGTATTCCTTCTTCATCAATTCTCGCTTAGAATAGCTCCTTCTTGTACTTTCTTCTTCATACGCATCGATTTCTCGGGTTGGGTGGCTTGAGCGACCTTAACTTTTCTATTAAAGTTGGCTCTGTCGTATACTTGACATCATCGCACTCGTTCCGCATATGATCTTCTACTCAAGCGCGTCATTTACCACGTTCGCTTTTCGGGATGGTATTGAATAGTGTGGTCGTAGTCTTTCAATAGCTCGAGCCAGCGTCATTGCCGCGTGTTGAGTTCTTTTGAGTGAAAAAATATTTAAAGGCTTTTATGGTGCAGATATATCTCCACTTTCTCCCCATATAGATAGTGCCTCCATATCTTTAGCGGCAAAGCATTGCTTGCCTCTCTAGATCATGGTAGGATAATTCCTCTCATACTCTTTAAGTTGTCATGAGGCATAGGCTATGACTTTCCCACGTTGCATGAGAACACATCCCAAACCCTTTGCACGAAGCATCATTTGTGAATAACAAATCCATCCGAACCGATGATGGTATTGTTAGAAACAGTGCTTAAAATAAGTCTCCTCTTAAGCTCTTGGAAACTCTTCTCGCATTCTTCACTCCAAACGAATTTTGTATCCTTCCGAGTTAAGTTGAGTTAATGGAGTAGCGATTAGAAAACCCTTCCACGAATCTCGATAATAACCAATTAAGCCCAAAAACTACGTGCTTGATCACCGACTTGGTTGCTCCCAACTTTGTATTGCTTCATCTTGTTGGGATCAGCGGATACTCCATGTTTTGACACCACGTGCCCAAGAAATGCTACTTCCTCGAGCGAACTCGCATTTCTTCAATTTGGCATATAGTTGGTTTTCCACGAAGCCTTTGGAGTACCGACTTCAAATGGTGCTCATGATCTTCACGACTTTTGGAATATATGAGGATGTCATCAATAAAGACAACAACGAATTGATCCAAATATTCCTTGAATACTCGGTTCATCATATCCATGAAAGCCGCGGGAGCATTAGTTAGTCAGAAAGACATGACTAAGAATTCATAATGCCCATCTCTGGGGAGTTACGAGGCGATCTTTGGAATATCCTCGGTTCTAATCTTGGTGATGATATCCGAGCGAAGATCGATTTTGAAAAATTGTGCCCCTTGCATTTGGTCAAACAAGTCATCAATCACGAGGTGAGGATACCTATTCTTGATGGTGACATGGTTCAATTCCAGATAGTCAATACTGAAATCGCATACTCCGTCTTTCTTCTTTACTGAATAAAGCAGGAGCACCCCGAGGAGATGTCTTAGGGCCAGATGAAACCGATGTCCAACAATTCACGTAGTTGGACCTTTAACTCCTGAAGTTCAATAGGAGCCATTCGATATGGGGTTTTAGAAATGGGCTTTGTACGGGTTCAAGATCAATAAAGAATTCAACTTCACGTTACGGGGTGGGCCAGGAAGTTCTTGAAATCGTCGGGAAAGTCGATAACAACAGAATATTATTCAAATTTGGCGTGTCTTTATTCAAATCCATAACATGGGCTAAGAAAGCTTGACATCCATTTTTTCAATAAGCGAATAGCTTTATGATTAGATATGATGGTGATTGATTTTAATGGTTTAGTTGCTTGAATTAAATACAACGGTTGGTTAGGAATATGAAAACTAACACCTTTACGAAAACAATCAATTTTGGCATGATGAGTAGTTAACCAATCAATCCTAAATCACATCAAAAGCAAGTATCTTTAAAGAGATAAGGTCAACGGTAAGGTGATGGTGCCAACTTGAATCAAACAAGATTTATAAGCGAGTGGATGTGATGAAAGTTTCTCTAACGGAGTTTCCACGAGATAGGTTAAAGTCTAATTTCTCGAGTCAAGTTTAAGCGTTGAGCACAAGTAAGAGAGATAAATGAATGGGTATACCGGTATCAAGTAAGGTATAAACTTCGCAAAATTTATAAATAGCTTACCGTGATCACCTCGTTTGGGTTTCTCGCATTTTGACCGATCACAACAAACGCTCTTCCGGAATCGTTGACTTTGACTTTTAGGGGCGATCTTTTGAGTCACCGTCCCATTGAACTAGGTTTATTCTGCGTCTGATCTCGGCGATATGTCCTTCCTTTCCACAATTATAGCATACCTTGAATTTGTTGTGGGCGGTTTGGTGATATGTCCCTCTTTTCGCATTTGTATCATATGGCCGTGGTCGTTCTCCTCCCTTAGAACCGATTCTTCTGCCCTTTGTCGTCTTCACATAGTCGTTGTTAAATCTCCTCTTTTAAAATCTCCTCTGACTTTCGCTTCTTCTATTTTCATGGCCATGATTACCACCGAGTGGTTACCATTTTTGTCCGTCTGTTTCTTTCTCTGCTTTGGTTATCATTATTACATTGATCTATATCTACGATACGATCCACGGTTGTGGTCCCTCGGTTGAATGTACTCGTTATCTCGCTCTAATAATTGAGCCACATTTACAACATCTGAATAGAGAGAAAATTTATGAGAAATGAGATCTTGGCGTATCTCGGGTTTTCAAACCTCTAAGAAACATCCGCGTCATCGTTCCTCATTCTCCACCAAATGAGGTGCAAACACGGATAACTCTGCAAACTTTTCCTCGTCTTTGAGACACCGTCATGTTGTTTTATTTTGTCGATCTAATAAACTCCACTTCCTTCATATAGCCGAACACTTTCGGGAAAGTATTTGTCATTAAATAGTTCTGAAAGCGTCTCCCAAGACATCTTTGAGTCTTGGTGGGATGGATGGAGTGCTTCACTTCCTGAGACTCCCACCATGATGTCCGCCTCGCCCACGGAACATAAAGGTGGCGAATGGAACCTTCTGTTCTCCGTGCATCCCAGACATTAAATATCTTGGTAATTTGCTTGACCCGTGTTTCCGCCGTGATCGGATCGGCTTTCCCTTAAATTACGGTGGTCCCAACTCTTTGAGCTGGCTTGGTTGTGACAACAACCGTGGTGAATTGCTATCATTTCCTCCTGTATTTTGAACACGAGTCTCCCTCGTGCGATTTTGCATGAGCTGCAAAAGCTTCTAAACATCCCTCGTTCATCATCTCGCTTTCGGTGGTGTTGTTCACGGGAGGAACATTGCCCGACTGTTGCACGTTCTCCTCGTTGGTGAGTCTGAGCGTCTCCACGGTCTCATTTCCATTGTTAATATTCTCGATCGACATTCTCAAATCTTGTCATAAAACAAGGGTTAATTAAGAAATCAATATATCACATAATATCCCATATCTTGACAACTAAAAAAATAAGCTTAGGTAGGACACACTAGCGAAGGATTTACTCGTCTCTCTCCTCCTAGTTCTATTCCCGATCTCACTGGAGAGATCATATCCTAAGCTACGATACCAAGCCTGTGGCGCCCCCAAATAGGTATACATCACCCATTACGAGTTGTCAATACGTGATATGAAACAACTACAACTTTATTATTACAATAGTAAAGCTGTGAGTTTGAATACAAATATTATCTTCTAGACAATATCTATACTCAAATAAATCCTCATCACATTTATTGATACATTATTTTACAAAAATGGTGAGGACTACTAAACAATTCTTTCTAAAACCTTCATTCCATTTTGCAAGGCTACGTACTTCATATATTCTAGCCTCCACGAGAAAAAAAATGGAACAAAAAGGAAAAGGTGAGCTCAACTAGCTCGATAAAGAATATTATGACTAAGATAATATACAACAAATTATCGTTAGTCTTCAACAGGGAAAAATCTAATAGAATCTGATAGACAACAAATTTTAAATCAATATTATGGTGAAATAATAATTCATTAGAAGAGTTAAGTAGAGAATGCAAACTACTATCTTCCATGTATGAATTTAAAAGTTCATCGTCTATCTTTTATCCTGTAACATCAATCGATATATATACGGAATCAAATATTCATCTTTGCACTTCTGAGGCGAAAGATATTCATCGATTAATCATGTTCATCTAAACACTGTTCATCTTCTTTACTCTTCTAGGGCAAAGATATTCTTGAAATCATTCATCTTTGCACTACTGGGCGAAAGATATTCCATAATATCATCATTTAAGGTGAAGATGATGAAAAATATTTTTAAAGAAAGCGAATCCGGTGAAACAAAATGACAAGGATTAAGGATTAAGGATTAAGTACTTTTTTTTTATCCAAAATACCCAAAAATACCTCAAAAATAATTGCGGTGGTATAAAATTCAAGAATAGATCAAAACATGGATCTGATCAAAGCTAGTATCCGAATAGATATTTTGAGACGAAAAGAAAAATTTTCATTTTTTGATGAATAGTCTTGTGATTCAAGTGAATAGTGTAGGTATCGTGAATAATAGTCTTGATGAATATCGTGAATAGTAACTCCCACACCAAAAAGTTCCAAATTTGATAAAAACTTGGATCAATATTTCAACATAATGATATTGAAGAAATAATATCATTCTGAAAAAAAATAATATCCACTTACCTCGAAGATCGATCTTCTTCTAGTTTGAAACAGGATATAGGCTATGACTTGAACTTGCACCGAATAGCAATACTCAAATTATACTCAAAATACTCACAAGAATAAACTCGAAAATATAGAGAGAAAACTTGATTTACGGTGTGATTTTCAATTCTAACCTAAGCACCTATTTATAGGAAATTGCTTAGAACACAAAGCGAGAAAATTTAATATAATATTAATATATTATATATAAATTCCCTCGCACACAATCTATGATCTGAATTCAGCCATGCTTGACAACAAATAAGTCTACCAAACAAATCAAAAAAACGTTTTATTATTTAAAATAATTAAAACTTCCAAAAATCAATTATTCAGAATCTTGAACATCAATAATTCATAATAAATAGCCCTTTTATCAGAAAATTCGAATCTCATGAGTTTTTATAGGAAATTCAATTCTCTACAACTTTGCGAAAAAAGTTTTCCAAATTCCAAACATAAATTGGCCAAAAAATCCACAAGCGAGGCGATTTTACAATATAATCAAATTTAATCGATAAATTGGGTCCATGAGCATGTTTAACATGTTTTAAACATTTATTGCAACAAAAAAATACTCTTCCTCCTCGTATACTCATATATCCCACATTCGTTTGTAAAAATATCACCATTATTATATTATTAAAATATAATAATACATTATCTTATCGAGAAAAAGATAAAATTTCAATTTTCAACAATTGTCACATTAAAATTTTTCTTCATCTATATCCACATAAAATCAATATTTTCCTCATCATATGAATCAATAATTAATTATTCACAAATAATATTACTGAAATCACAATATTGACAACCGGCGGTTCGGGAAGAGGGGCTTTCGATAAAAATTTCTCCTCTTCTTGGCGCATTGATTAGGTGACCAAACCTCTCCTTAGACGAAACTTTCTAGACATTGCCAATAATGTTATCTAATAATATTATTCAGATAATATGAATTATTGCTTCGATAATGAAAAATATTGTGTAATGACAATTATTGAAACAACAATAATATAAAATATCAACGCAAAGAATTATTGAATCGATAAAATCTTTGAGCGATAATTCTTTGTAACCATTATTGAGTAGTGCCTTCTTACGTAAGAATCAATAATTGGTGCAATCTGGTAATCTTCTTGTGTTTTAACCAACGAGTATTTTAACGATTATTAATGGTAACAACTACTGTGCAGTTATTTTTAAACAACTTATATTTGTCGTTTTCTTCATCCAATCGCTTTTTAGTTATGGGGCCCACATACATGGCTGCTTGTAAAATGCACGAATATTCACACGAAGCGATCTGAATATTCCACGACCAAACGAATATTCCCAAACAACAATGAATATTTTATAACCACTTGCTTATTTTGAAATATTTGCGTATTTTACCCCTAACTATCCACATTAATCAATCAATCCTTACTATTTCAAAATAATAAATAGAAAATTAAATTTCATTAATAATAAGTTTGTCTCTTACGATATACATCACCCATTCTCGAGTTGTCAATATATAGATGCGAAACAACTACAACTTTATTATTACAACATATAAATCCGTGAGTTTAAATACGATATATTGCCATCTAGACAATATCCACACGCAAATAAATCCCCATCATAATTATTGATACATTATTTTACAAAAATGGTGAGGACTACTAAACAACTCTCTCTAGAACCATCATTCCATACCCGACTAGTACTCGCTACATTCTCGCCTCCTGAGAAGAAAAATGGAACAACAAGGAAAAGGGTGAGCTCAACTAGCCCAGTAAAGAATATTATGACTAAGATAATATACAACAAATTATCGTTAGTCTTCAACGAGGAAAAATCTAATAGAATACAATACACAACAAATTTTAAATCAATATTCGCAATGAAATAATAATTCATTAGAAGAGTTAAGTAGAGAATGCAAACTACTATCTCTTACATGCATGAATTTAAAAGTTCATCGTCATCTTTTATCCTGCAACATCAATCAACATACATCCGGAATCAAAATTCATCTTTGCACTACTGGGCCAAAGATATTCATCGATTAATCATGTTCATCTAAACACACATCCATCTTTGTACTACGGGCCAAAGATATTCATCGAAATCATTCATCTTTGCACTACAGGCCAAAAGATATTCAATAATATCATCATTTAAGGTGAGGATGATGAAAAATATTTTTAAAGAAACGAATCCGTGAAACAAAATGACAAGGATTAAGGATTAAGGATTAGTACTTTGTTTTATCCATGTCCAAAAATACCTCAAAAATAATCATAGTGGTGTAAAATTCAAGAATGATCAAAACATGGATACAATCAAAGCTAGTATCCACAATAGATATTTTAGGCGAAAAGAAAAATTTTCATTTTTCGATGAATAATCTTGTATTAAGTGAATAGTACCAGTATCGTGAATAGTGCGTATACATGAATAGTAACTCGACACCAATAGTTCCAAATTTGATAAAAACTTGAGATCGATATTTCAAATAATGATATTGAAGAAATAATATCATTACGAAAAATAATAATATCCTTACCTCGAAGATCGATCTTCTAAATGAAACACAGGATATAGGCTATGACTTGAACTTGCAATAGTATAGCAATACTCAAATTATACTCAAAATACTCACAAGAATACGCTCGATAATATAGAGAGAGAAAACTTCAGTTTATGGTGTGATTTTCAATTCTAACCTAAGCACCCTATTTATAGGAAAATACTTAGAACACCAAAGCAGAAAATTTAATATAATAATAATATATAATCAAATTTCGTACGCACACAAATCTGGTCCACACTTCAGCCACACATGTGCGAAAAACAATAAAAACGTTTTTCTTAATAAAAATAATTAAAACTTCCAAAAATCAATTATTTCGGAGCTTCGGAACTTCAATAATTCATAATAAATAGCCTTTTTATCAAAAAATTCAAATCATGTGAGTTTTTATAGGAAATTCAATTCTCTACAACTTTACAGAAGAAAGGTTTTCCAAATTCCAAACAGAAATTGACAGAAATCCACAAACGGACGATTTTACAAGCTATAATCAAATTTTAGTCAATAAATGGGGTCCACCAACATGTTTAACATGTTTTAAACATTTATTGCAACAAAAATACTCTTCCTCCTCGTATACTCATATATCCCACATTCGTTGTAAAAATATCACCATTATTATATTATTAAAATAATATATTTAAATGAATTATTTTATCAAAAAAAGATAAAATATTAATTTTCAACAATTGTCATTTTAAAAATTTTCTCCATCTATATCCACATAAAATCAATATTTTCCTCATCATATAAATCAATAAATAATTATTCACAAATAATATTACAGAATCACGATCTTGGCAACCAGTAGTTCCCTCAGGAAAGATGGGGCTTTCGATAAAGATTTCTCCTTCTTCTGGCGCCTTGATTAGGTGACCGGACTTCTCCTTAGATGAACTTTCTAGACATTGCCAATAATGTTATCTAATAATATTATTCGGATAATATGAAATATTGCTTCGATAATGAAAAATACTTGTGTAATGACAATTATAACAAAATATAAAATATCAACGCAAAATTATTAAATCAATAAAATCTTGAGCGATAATTACTATAACCATTATTGAGTAGTGCCTTCTTACGTAAGAATCAATAATTGGTGCAATACCGTGTCTATCTTGTGTTTTAACCACCATTTAGTATTTTAACAATTATAATTGGTAACAACTACGCCTTTATTTTTAAACAACTTATTTTTTTTTTGTCGTTTTCTTCATCCAATCGCTTTCCGTTATGGGGCCCACACATGGCTTACTGTGAGTAAATCACGAATATTCCCCAAGCGATCTGAATATTCCACGACCAAACGAATATTCCGAATAACAATGAATATTTTATAACCACTTGCTTATTTTGAAATATTTGCGTATTTTACCCATAACTATCCACATTAATCAAATCAACCCTTACTATTTTAAAATAATAAATAGAGAAAATTAAATTTCATTAATAATAAGTTGGGGTCTTATAGAGAGTCACTATATCTCTTCTTCACGTTATAGGCCATTGGCCTAGTCCCTCATTACCAACCCCATAGCTAGCAAATCATGGAGGGGGGAGTGGGCTACTTAATACTCTTCCACCAAATCCTCCATAACCATTAGCTTGTTCTCCATTCCAATGGTTTGATTTATTGTACAAAACCAAATTGGTCTCAAGCTTGTCTATAAATAAAGCCCTTCTCATTCATAAACATGTTGCTAAGTTCTCTAAGAAAAGTCCTAGGGTGTGATAGTGTGGTTGGGCTAAGCTTACACTATTTGCAAGTTGAAGCTAGGAGAAGCAATTCAACTTCAGAAAAGGTAATCTCCTCTAGATGATTCATACACTCAAGCTTTGCAAAGTTCTTAGAAAGACACTTGTTTGAGTTGAAATGTTTATAGTTAAAACTTGCTAGAATGTATCAATTGATGCTAGATATTGTTAATATGGTCAAAAATGAATTCAATGAAGGTTAAACGAAGTAAAACGATCAAGTAACGAATCCATCGTGAAGAGAATTGCTAAATGTGTTAAACTTTGGAAAAATGACAAAAATCTTGAATTTATCCTTGAAATTAATTGATTGTATGTGTAGGAATGTTAGAAGCATGCTAGGAGTGTTATGTAGCAAGTTTATAGCAATTATACATTATTACATTGTTGCTTGGATGAGAATTGGGTGGAAAATTTCACAAAAAAAATCGAGCAGTGAGCAGGGATACCTTTCGTGTTTTAGCGAGGGACACCTTTTACCGTGGGGGTCCTGAAGCACAAAATGTTACTTCTTACGAGGGAGTCTTTGTAACAACTAAAGAAGTTTGTTTTGTTGTTTGATGCAAGAAATCTTAACTTCACTTAAATTCAAGAACATACATACTCCTTAAACATGTATTCAATGTATGTTGCAAATTGTTTAGTAGGTTTGAAGATGAATCATAACCTTTTATAGAAAAGTTAAAAGACGAAAACCATGTTTATAAAACCTTACGCCTTTTTGAATCTAACCCATTGAGCATATGTTTATAGTTTAGTTAGTCTTGTAAATACATATGAAATGTAGACTCAACATACTTTGCATGTATAGATTGTTAGACATGACATCTCAACATTTAAAAACCAATTGAGTCGAAAACTCTATGATTTATATTGTGAACTTTGGAACAATTAGAATAAGATGCGTATGCCTCTAGAGATATTCGACATGTTCACGCATCTAGTTAGACATTGTTATAAATTATGCAAGCATGTGTATAAAGAAGTTGTTTGGCAATATTATGTGGTATAATGAATACTATTGCTAGTTGATTTATGTAATGCACTCTTTTAACTTTGAAAGATGAAATTATATGAGTAACTTTAATAAAGGGTCAAAACTAGCTTAGAGGTTCTTCAATATGTGAAACAACTTAAACATACGTAAAGTAAGAGATATTTTGCAAATATAAAAGATAAGCGTATGGTGCAAAAGACTTTAAAGGTAAAATCAATGTGAGTTACGCATCTATGAGTTTGAATGTGTGTCGCCTATATGAATTTAGATATGTGTGATGGAAGTATGTGAATATGTATATCAAGTATATATGACAAATGAATACATATACATACATATATAGGATAACGTAGTTCATTGACGTGATATTACGCTATAAGTGGTAATCAACGCTAAAGGCAAGTCTCCTAACTCTCACAACTTTGGATTTTGTGCGAGTTCTCTAACTTCCATTGATTCACATATCGAATACAAGTTATCTAAATTCTCTACATTGTATATTGTATGAATTCGAATTATTAACATACTTATATTGAGCAAATGACTATTACTATTCAAAAATCAATTACTTTGATATTATTGCGAGCATTAGACTTATTGTTCTTAAAGTGCGTTATAAAAGTTGTCTAAACCTTCGATTCGGTTAGACTATTATCATATGTTAGAAAGCTATCCAAACCAATTGACTTGGTGCGGACTCTTTAAATCTACTGAGATGAACAACCCTCTTAAAAAGGGGAAATTCTATATTGTCGGGGAACCGACATGAGCACACAAGTATGATTAAATGTTATGCATAACGTAGGGTACCTTAGACTGATCATCTGTTGTACTCGTCTATCTTGGATTGCAGTATAATACTGTTAATTCTAGTAAGAGTTCATAGTCTTCAATGATTGCTCAGTGTTCATTCTTATTGAACCTCGAAATAATTAAACCTTGAAATATTATTGATATCCTTCAATTTTTAGTGACATTTATCAAAAGATTTTTGATATTTCTTGATATCCTTGAACTACCATTTACTGTTATACCCTTGAAGATTCAAATGCTATAACTGTTCATTCTCTTTGCTATATTACTTGCTGGGCAAACTTGTTGCTCATTCTTGCTTCTCTAAAAACATTACAGTTAAGGCAGAGCAATGCGGTACCTCGGGAAAGGACAAGGAAAGGGCAAGGCTACAGAGTAGCTTAGTTCTTTGAGAGTAGTAGTATTATTATTTCTATACATATTATGATGTATTAAGGATGCTTAATTATATTTAAGTTTAATCACTGGATTGTTGTAGTAATGGTTACGAAACCTTGGGACGCGAATATTTATATTATATCAATATAAATTATTCTATTATTTCTGTTGTTGATGATTTTAGTGTGATGTCAGAATTAGCACGTGGCGAACCAAATTCGAGATACGAGTGTCTAAATTTGGGGGTGTCACAGTTTGGTATCAAAGCAATAGTTATAAACCTTAGGAGCGAGAGTCCTTAGATTACAACTTAGGAGAACTTGGAAGATAGAGAGGGATGAGACTCACATAGAGTTTTCATAGAGAATAACTTAGTGTGTTATAGAATATAACTTCATTATATACACTGAACTTATGTTATTTAACATTCTAATGGAGTTGTTATTTGTTTTGTCTTATGTTGGTGATTGTAGGATGACTGATATTGGAGGACCTAGTCGAGTAATAGAAGAGGAGCCGCGTGATATACACATGGTATTTGAGTCACCATTGATAGCAGAGCCCGTATCAGCAGTGGCCCCTATCGATGATGATGACGAGGAGGATGAGATGGAGTCTCTACCCGAGGAGTCTGATCCAGAGGAGGAGCCTATGGAGGAGGAGCCTATGGGGGATGAGCCTATGGAGGACTTAGACGGGACTACTTTTGAGGATCAGATGTGGGGAGAATATGAGGAGCAGATTCTGGAGTTAGGAAGTAGAGTGGAAGAGCAAGAGATGGAGGCTAGGGAGAGGGAGTCTGAGTTCCAAAAATTGAGGGATGAGGACCGTCAGAGGAAGTTAGCTATACAAGAGATGGAGGTGGAAATTGCTCAACGCAGGGAGGTAGGGATCCAGTTGGGAACCTTGTTTCATAGGTCGGTGGCTAGGAATGTGGAGCTGGCAGGGAAACTAGAAGAGTCTGAGCAGAGGGAACTTAGTGAGAAGACTAAGAAAGAAGCTCTCCGTACTCAGTTAGAGATGGAGGTGATGGATAGAATTCACTTCGAGGAGAAGTGGGAGGATTCCAATGACAGGGTAGATGATCTAGAGGATGAGGTGCATTGCAAGAGGAGGAAGATGAACAAGATGGGCTATGCTCTACGCACGGCTATGGAGAGGTTGGTAGATAGGGTAAATCACTACCCACCTGAGCAAGGACAGACCCAACATAACATAAGTCGGGATATGGTGGCGCGCATTACACAGAAGGAGTATCAGAGCGCCGTGGAGCGTGGGATGTTAGATTGAGTCTAGAGGGAAAATCTTAGTAGTATAGTAGTTTATTATGTGCTGTTAAAATGTTGTTATCTTAGTCTTTGTGTAAGCCGTAAAATGATGGTAACCCCAACTTTTGAAAAATGGTGCAGGGGTAGTAAGCTAGTGTCGTCCCCTTTTTTTGTGATATTAGGGGATACGTGTTGTCATTTATAGAAGTATGCTAGAGATAACCATATGATGTAATGAGTTGGCATATGAATATAAATAATCTTAATTCCAAAATGTGTTATAAATTTTTTTTCTCTCTCTAATTAGGAAATGTCCAAGTAATATAACTAAATAATAAAATGAAAAATTTTATGATGCAGAAACATGCCGCCCAGACGTAGAGTAACTGCACCAGAAGAATCGGTTAATGATGAGAGAGGACCAGTGGACCCGATGCAGAGGCTTGTTGACTTGTTAGGAGAAGCTCTTAGGGGAAGAAATGAACCAATACCATCCAATCCCCAAGTGGCTCCGGTCGTAAACTTGAAGGACTTTAAGAGCGTGGGACCTCCGGAATTCGTGGGTACTACCGATCCTATCGTAACACAAACGTGGATCAAGGAGATGGAGAAAGCCTTTGTCATTTCTTGTGTGGGTGAAGACCAGAAAACCGTGTTCGCTACATACATGCTGAGGGGTGAAGCAAACTACTGCTAGGAAACAAATCAACATAGGGCGGGAGAAAGAATTATACCTTGGGAAAGGTTTAAGACGGTGTTCTTCGAGAATTACTTCCCGAAGAGCATGAAGAATAGGATGGAGGTAAAATTTATGGAACTGAAACAAGGAGAGATGACGGTGGCGCAGTACGCGACCAAGTTCAATGAACGTGCACGATTTGCAACACATCAAGTCGACACCGAAGAAAGGAAAGCTCGACGTTTCGAACTAGGACTAAAACCTTAGTTGTCCAACAAGGTGTCAGTCGTTCAAATTAACTCGTTCATCACAATGTTAGAGAAAGTGATAATTGCAGAGGGAGGTAGCGAGGCATTGAGCCAATACAACAAGGAGAAGGAAAACAAGAATGTTGTGGGAGAAACACGTGGAGGGAGTAGTAGTGGTGGAAGCCATCTGGGAATGAGGAAATGGGATAACCGCAACAACAACAACAACACCACCAACAATCGAACCATCAGTCAGTCAGAGGGTTATCAAGGAGGGTTTAAGAAAAGAACTGAAGCTTGTTCGAAATGTGGGAGGAACCATCAAGGGGAGTGCTGGAAGGGACGCAACGTCAGCTACAACTGCGGCCAGGAAGGGCACATTTCACCTAACTGCCCAAAACCGAAAAAAATCAAGGGATGTTTCGCGTGTGGCTCAATTGAGCATCAAATCAAGGATTGCCCAAAGAAGGGGAGCATCGGAGGAAGCGGCCAACAGGGAGGGGGCAGCAAGCCAATGATCGGTGGACCAACCTTGATCAATGACCAACCCGCCTAACCTTTAACATGGTGTCCGGGACGTAGTGATCTAAGGGATGTGGTGTCGTATTCTCCCAATCAATAATATAAATGTATATGTATTATTTGATTCGTATACCTATTCCTTCCTTTATTATGCGAAGAATTTGTTGGGCAACTAAACATAACCCATGAACGCTTAGAAAATTTGTTGAACATAGAGGTTGCAAATAAGGAAATAATCCCCGTAGAGTTTGTTTACCGAAACTGTTGTTCGAACATTAGAGGGCACGAACTAAAGGTGGACTTAATTCCGATTAGACTGGGAGAGTTTGATGTAATATTAGGAATGGATTGGTTATTCAGCCACACTGCGATAATCAATTGTCAAGAGAAGAGTGTGAACCTTCCAGATTCAAATCAGTCTAAGGTAGTGTTTTATGGTAGCTCATCATTCCAGCAATCGTGTTGCCTTACGATGATGCAGGCCATGAAATTTTTAAAGAAAGGATGTGTAGGTTATTTGGCCTATATAGTAGATACTCAAAGAAAGGGAGTAGAAATGAAGAATATATCGATAGTCAAAGATTTTCAAGACGTGTTTCCAGACGATCTGCTTGGTCTTCTGCCAAACAGAGATATCGAATTTATAATAGATTTAGCACCAGGAACGGCACCGATTTCAAAAGCCCCATATCGTATGGCGCCAGTGGAAATGAAGGAATTGATGATACAACTGCAAGAATTGCTAGATAAGGGTTACATTCGGCCAAGTGTGTCTCCTTGGGGAGCACCGGTGTTGTTTGTAAAGAAAAAGGATGGATCGATGAGGCTCTGTATCGACTATCGGGAGTTGAACCGAGTGACGATGAAGAATAGATATCCATTGCCAATGATAGAGGACCTTTTTGATCAATTGAAGGGAGCGAAGTGTTTTTCCAAGATAGACTTATGAACGGGTTATCATCAGTTAAAAGTACATGAGGAGGACATACCAAAGACTGCGTTTCGAACACGTTACGGACATTACGAATTTCTAGTGATGTCATTTGGTTTAAATAATGCTCCGGCAGCATTCATGGACTTGATGAACCGAGTTTTCAAGCCATACTTAAATAAGTTTGTAGTAGTGTTTATTGACAACATTTTGATTTATTCAAAAACTAGGGAAGAGCAAGCCGAACTCCTGGAGATGGTATTGGAAGCCTTACAATGGGAAAAGATGTACGCTAAATTTTCAAAATGTGAATTTTGGATGGAGAAGGTTCAGTTTTTAGGACACGTGATAGATCAAAATGGAATTTTCGTGGATCCTGCAAAAGTAGAGGCGGTAAGTAACTGGGAACAACCAAGGTGTAGACACTCGAAATTTTCTGTACCACTGTTACAAACATTGTAGGAGGACAGATTCGTCTTTTAAGAGAGAACCCTGAAAGAAGATCCAAATCCATGCCGGATACTACCGGAAGTTCAGCATCAACCCCGGATCGCAGTCTGGGAGTAACAAATCAAACCTCGGATGTAACCCCGAGGCATGCAAATACATCATCGAAACACACACCGGAGAAGACCGATTAATCTCGGAGATAACCCCGAGGTATCCAGTCTCAGTCCCAACCATGGGAATAGCCATCAACCTTGGTGATAACCCCAAGGAATGCAGTTTCGGTGATAACCCCGGAAATGCTTATTTCAAATGCGACAAGATTCAATCTCGGCTCTCACAACGAGATACACTACACCAACCCGACAATAACATCGGGAAGACAGGCACACCTCAAAGATGACAATGAGGACCTTCAACAATTACAGCAGTCCAATCTCAGCGAAGCTTGAGCAACATCTACTTTATTATCCCAATCCGGCGATAACACCGGTGAGGGGCAACATCGTCATCTCGTCAACACGATGCGACGTCACGTCTCTATGCAATGATGTCCCACAAGACTAACCATTCCCGAGTGACTATTGTGCGGGGTAACGGATGAAAGTTGAAGCTTGAAGACCGTAGGGCATCGTCCCATCATCAATGACTTCATACAAACTCTAATCCCATGCCATCATACAAATCTTGACAACGGCAATCCGAAATAGGTCCTATATACCTCAAACAGATGCCCAGATTGCACTTTTAAAAGTTTGAGTGGACATTATAGTGCCTGAGTACACGTACTTCGAGACGACACGACCCGACAAATCCGGGTTGCCTCTGGTACACCTGCGGCTCAGCCGCAGGTACACCTACGGCTAAAATGCCTATAAATAGAGGGCTTGGGTAGCTCATTTTGCAAGAGAAAAAGGCGAGGAAGCCCCGCCCAATTTGCTCTGCACTAACCCTATGCAGTGTACTTTTCCCCTCTAAACACCTGTGAGCTCATATATAGCCCTTTTGTACCTACAAGAGTCAGTGTTTACCCACTCTAAAGATATAGAAGCCTTCTTTATCAGTCAGTTGTAAGCCTTCTCACACACTTTAGAGTATTTCTCTTCATCTTTGCACACACCCTTCTACACGTTGAGAGTCGCGTTACTTGCTTTTGCCCGGACTTTGGTCCGTGGTTTCATTTCAGTCTGTATATATATATTATATATATATATATATATATATATATATATATTGACTAACATTATCGAGTTATGCCTCAATTGAGCCTAGACTTCGGTCTGGAGCGTTTATTTGCTTTAATGTATATATATTTACATTTATATATATTAACTGTGTGTCAAACTTTGTTCGATGAGCCTAGACTTCGGTCTAGAGCATTAACTGCTTTAATATATATATATATACACTTATATATATCAAATGTGTGTCGGACTTTGTTCGATGAGCCTAGACTTCGGTCTGGTGCGTTTACTCGTTTATATATATATATATATATATTTATATATATGAACTGTGGTCGGACTCTGTTCGATGAGCCTGGATTTTACATCTAGAGCGTTTACTCTGCTTTTATATATATATATATACTTATATATATGAACTGTGGTCGAACTCATTCGATGAGCACAGATTTTACATCCAGAATGCGTTTATTGCTATATATATATATATATATATATATATATATATCATGTCCCACCGAGTTTACTTTGTGGTGGTTGATCGCTTTTACTGACTTTCTTTACATTTTGTCCTGCTGAGTTTACTTCGTGGCGATTGATATATTCTGATTTTATTTACATTTTGTCCTCGCTTGAGTTTACTTCATGGCGGTGGCCATATTCTGACTTTATTTACATTTTGTCCTTTGGAGTTTCCTTCGTGGCGGTTGATCCGTATTAATAACTTTTTATTTATGTTTAAATCCCACTTTGGAGTTTCTTTCGTGGCGGTTGATAGCTTTTTGACTTTATTTACATTTATGATCCCCATTGGAGGTGCTTCGTGGTTGGTGATCCTGTGCGTATATATATATATATATATATTTTACTGACTTTTATATATATACCGCCATCGCTTTCATATAAACTGCAGTATTTTGTGAGCCTAAGAATCATGTGATCACAGATTCATCCCATGGAATCTAGATTCGGTTCCCGTGATGGACATTTTTCACCTGTAAGAAGCTTGTAAAAAGGACGTCGACATTATTTTATACATTATTTTCATACGGATGCCTTGCATTCGTAAAATAAAAATCAACCAAGCCGCACACTTAATAAAATGGAAGTATAAAAGGCCTCAATTACTATTGAGCATCAGGGTTTTATAAACCTTTTTTATAAAACATCATTGCTATATCTTGCTAAAAACTGAATTTTTACATAAATTCAAACCCTGTGTATATAGGTGCGAACGAGGCCTCGCACTACTTCCAAATAACAACACATTGACCCACACACACACACATTCAGATAATAGTTTCTTGAAAAGAGGAGGTCACCGTGGTAACACGGATGTCGAGGGGTGCCCAACACCTTCCTCCCGCATAACCAAGTCCCCGCACCCTAATGAATCTCGGTTTCACCGACCCGTTTAGCAGTGTAACATCATTGGGTCAATGTGCAAACCTTTTCTCAGTTGTGTTGGTATAACCATTTAAAAAACCAACTGGCGACTCTTAACAGTCCATCGTCGACATTATACATGTCGGACCTTTTTCACTTGTTTTTTCAAACAAATCTCACCTAAAATGTGAACACCAAAGAACAAGTAACGGAAAGGGACACCCAAAAATCCCGACGTCGACAGGTGGCGACTCTGCTGGGGACTCCAGTAAGAGGACTTAAGCCGCTATTACAATCTTTTCAAAACTGTTATCTACTTGTGTGTGGATGTTGCTTTTACATTTTGATGAATGTGTACGAATGAATTTCCTTATTGCACTTAGTGCTTCGCACCATAACTGCTTGTGATGCTAGTGCTTCGCACCATAACTGCTTGTGATATTAGTGCTTTCCACCACATCTACTTGTGATATTAGTGCTTTGCACATGTCATCATTTTCATACGGTGAGACGCGATGTATGTGAATGTATGTTGTGTGGTCCCTCCACCAGGAGGCTATCCCGTCGGTGTTTGATCACGTGACTCGTGAGAAGACTAATTCTCCGAGGCTCAGGAAAGGCGCCACCCAAATTCGCTCCAGTTGAAAGACCGGATTAACTTACCGTCTAGTAGATTGCGATGATTTGGGAACCTTCATGCCAAAAAACCGTGAGAGTAACCTAAGATAGGTCAGCCTCTGATAAACCCAAAACGGAGGAAAGTCTTTTCATGCTCTCATTTGAATTACTTGTAAACACACTTACTTGTAATTTCATTCCATATCTATCTCTATGTAATGAGAAATATGAAGAAATGTGTACACAAACATGCTACAAACAACTGACATCTGTTTTGCAGGATAAAATTCCTAAAAATAGACACATCACATAGCATGTTATTATATACATTCCCTAAAGACTAAACTATGCATGTCTTTCACAGGGAATCAATCGGACCTACTACCCATTCAAAGTCCAAAAAGGCAACAGGCCTACAGTCAATCATGTCGTCATCTGACCAGACTGAACTTAATCCAGTTTCTCGTAAAGAATTCTACAGATTAAGCAAATAGATTACAGATTTGGCTGTTCTACTCAAAGAATTACACCATCTACACAGGGTCAGAAAATACCGTACATGTTAAATCCTCCGCACAAGGAGGAATCCAGGTTATTACCATACCTGAACCACAGTTGGATACAACCAACAAAACTCTTGATGCTGCCCATCCCACTAGGGATCCAGACACTGGTGACACCAAAAAGAAAGTCCTACAAATGGAAGAGACCCTTCGTGTTATCAAAGTAATTGGAACACACGGTAGTGTTTCATATGTTGATCTGTGTATTTTTCCTGGGGTTCATTATCCAGAAAAATTTAAAACTCCTGACTTTGAAAAATATGACGGGTTAGGAGACCCTTACAAACATTTAAAAGTGTTTATTGGAGAACTTGGATCTTATGCAGAGGACGAAAAGCTCAGAATGCAATTATTCCAAAATAACTGGAGAAGCCCGTTCGTGGTACACAAGATTAGACAACTCCAAAATCCATAGTTGGGAAGAGCTAGCACATGCCTTCCTCACTCAATACAGCTTTCAAACTCAGATGGCTCCTGATCGATATCAAATTACCAAGATCAAGAAACAGTCTAACGAGTCTTTCAGAGAGTATGCCCGAGGTGGAGACGCTGGTCGTCCAAGTTAGTCCTTCCATGATGTGAGAATCGAAATGGTCATGACTTTCATGACATACTGAAAGCTCCCTTCTATGAGAGAGTTTTAGCCAGGCATCAATGAAACCATTTTCTGAAATGGTCAAACATGGGGAGATGGCTGAGATGGGATTGAAGTTAGGAAAGATTCAAAACCTAGCTGCACTCAAAGCTGTTGCTAATCACATCCAATCTGGAAATTATGGGAACAACCCCCGAAGGTCCATAAAAAGAAAGAAGAAGATGTTTCCCTGATACTACAGGGTCAATAAGGTAATCACAACATGTCTATTCAAAGGAGAAACTATACTCCCTTTGAAGCACAATCTACAAACCCTCCAATACCAGAAGGTGGAGAAGTCAAACGCCATCGAGTTTTTACACCCTTAGGGGATACCCTCGAGAACATCTTAACTCTTCTGACAACACAGAAGAAAATTACACATCTTCTTCCACCAGCCAGCCCTAATGGACGGGGTTTCAATGCTACTAGGAAATGCGCTTATCATATCGGGGCACCTGGACATGATACTCAGGATTGCTGGGCCTTAAAACACAAGATCCAGGACCTAATAGACAACGGAGAGATCGTGGTCACCAAACCAGATCAACCTCACGTACAAGACAACCCTCTTCCTCAACACAAAGAAGAAGAGGTCAACATGATTAATTGGAGCGAAGGGCGAGTTCCAACTTCAATATGATTCTTCCCAGACCATCAAAGACAGTGATGACAAATGGGATTATGCTAAGTTCCAGTTCACAATGGAACGAAAGATGAAAGCTCTCTTCAAACAAATTGAACAATTGGCGAAAGTAGTAACTTTATCAGCATCAAGTGACATGTCAATTAATCAGCCAGGAGCATGCCAGTCTCCTACCTCTTGTCATGAATATTCTCTCATCACTTTCAGAAAATGAAATGCTGGAAGACAAAGTGACGAAGAGAGCAAATGCAAAAGCCCGTCGGGATTTCGGCAACAAAAGGGAATTCACCTATCTGGGCCAACCTATGGAGGAAATCCTTCATATGTTAATCAATGAATGAAGGATCAGTTCCCTTCTACCTCCAATCAACCCTCGTTCAAGACGGTACAACTCTGATGGAGTGTGCCAATATCACTCCCAGTCTCGTAGTCACAGCACAGAAGAATGCAGGGCACTCCGCCACCTTATTCAAAATCTAATCGACAATGGTGTCCTGCGCCTAGCAGACTACGATACTGTGTTACGTGCAAGTGAGGATGCAGGCCCTACTTAGTGGAAGAGTGTGGTAGCAGTCATATCCACTGAAACTGATGGGATTAATACATTACTCACAATGCCAATAATTCAACTTAGAGGAAACAATCCTTTGAAAGTGGCCGCTCCCGAGCCAATCGACTTGCCATGCAGAGCACAATATCCTATTACTAGCTTGCGCAAGGTTCCGTGGAATTATGGAGAAGGTGAAGGATCCACCTCACATACAACTACTACAGTGTCGAAGGAAAATCCACTGTATCTTCCCCAACGGGTGATGAAGCCTACCACCAAATCAAAGGGGAAAATACCCATGGAGAAGATTGAAAAATTCCTCCGCGCTGTGGGTCATAGTGAAGCTACGGTGGTTTTAAGCTTGAAAGAAGCTCCACAATAAATATCAATTTTGGACTTGGTCCTAACTTTTGAGAATCACCGGAAGATCTTATTAAAGGTTCTAGAAGAAGCCTATCTCCCGACATCAGTGGATACTGAAAAGTTTCAACATATGGTTGATCACATTTTCAACAATAATGTGATATCCTTCACTGATGATGACATACCGCCCGAAGGGACCGGTCATTGCAAGTCGTTGCACATTGCGGTCTTGTCCTCCGGATATATGGTAGCGGGAGTCTTAGTAGATGGAGGTTCCACTCTGAATATCTGCCCATACGCTACCTTGTTGAAGATGAACATCAATCTCAACCAAATTCGGAGTAGCCATACCATCATCAAAGCTTTTGATGGAGCCCGGTGAAATTCGGTCGGAGTAATTGAGCTGCCAATCAAAATTGGTCCTCACACATTCTGCGTATCTTTTCATGTGCTCAAGATAGATTCGGGATACAACCTGCTCTTGGGACGACCATGGATTCATATGGCTGGGGCAGTCCCCTCCACTCTTCATCAACAATTGAAATACATTATCAATAATAGCCTGGTCACAGTCAACGCTGAACCGAAGATTCCTCAGAACGGAGACATGTCAGTCATCAATGCCAATGCAGATGTGGAACCGGTCAGTTTTCATGCTTTGGAAATAAGCAACACCCAATACCATGCTATTGGAGCACCACTGCCCAAACCCAAGATTTCTGCCGAGGTAATGTCGGCCACTCAAGAAATGATGTCGTTGGGTCATAAGCTAGGACAAGGGATGGGTAAAGATTGCCAGGGTATCAATTACCCAATTCGCTTAACCAGGCAACCTGGAACAGCTGGGTAGGCTATTCTGCCAGTTCTAGTCACGGGAATCCTCATAAACATCAACAGATTCCTTCAGCTTCAACCATGTGGCGTTTATCTTCGCCTTCAAACTCTGAGTCCGCACAACCTCCCGTAAAAGAGCCAGCCAATGTATTGGCTATGTTATGTCCCAAGCCAATACCGGTGAAAGGAAAAGAAATCTTTGTTCCAAATCCCGCAGTGGAAGAAGAGGAACGAAGAATCAAGCAAGACGTCATCCGAATGATGTCAGGCATACGCATCATCGTTCATGACGAGCATACCAACAAATACACCCCAGACGATGATTGCCCCAGATGTAATGGCCATCATTCGGGACAAGGAGGATGATGACAATCCCTCCATTACTGTGGTCCACCTGGACTTTACCCTTGCCAATTGGGACAACATTCCTTCCTTTGGTCGACGAGGGTAAAGCGGGCAGAAACTCTTTCTGCCCTGTAGATATAATAACTGCTTACTTTTCTGTATAGTATTAGCAGTTTATTTTGCCAGTATATGCTAACACAGTGTATGATCAACGCATTTTATATATTCTAAGTGAAAGAATATTTTGTTTCAGGACTCTGAGTTTAGATGTGCCTGTACTTGCTGATATGATGCCTCTTCTCCACAAGGATTGTACCTTCGATGTAGAGATGAATTCAGCCTTGATGGATATACCAGATGACATTGAGGTGCCTCCATAAATTCAAGAATGGGTCAAAGACAAACCAAAACCCAACCTTGATCAAACCACTTCTTTCAATCTCGGAACCTTAGAAAGCCCTAAGTTAATCCAAATTGGGTCAGACCTTACCCCAAACCAACGGAATGACATGGTTACGCTATTAACCCAATTCCATGATGTGTTTGCATGGTCTCATGAAGACATGGTGGGTTTGTCCACTGACATTGTCCTTCATCGCCTTCCCATTAAAGAGGGATTTAAGCCAGTTAAGCAAAAGCTCAGGCGATTGAAACCTGAATGGAGTTTAAAGGTGAAAGAAGAAATTATGAAACAGTTTCAAGCTGGCATCATAATGTTGTCTACATATCCTGAGTGGATATCCAACATTATGCCCGTGCCTAAACCTGGAGGGAAGGTGCGAGTTTGCGTGGATTACCGGGACTTCAACAAAGCTTTCTTAAAAGATTGCTTTCCCGTGCCATTTATCCACATTCTCATTGACAATACTACGCAATACGACATACTCCTCCTTTGGCGATTGCTTTGCGAGATATCATCGATTATTGTTGTTAGGAAGAAGATCGTGAGAAAACTGCTTCCATCACTCCTTGGGGAACTTTCTGCTATAGACGGTTGTCATTCGGCCTCATCAATGCTAGAGCTACCTATCAACGAGCTATGATGGCTCTTTTCTATGACTTAATGCACAAAGAGATCGAGATCTACGTGGATGACATCATTGTCAAGTCCCGGAAGGAGGATGACCATATAGACCATCTCAGAAAGTGGTTCAACAGGTTGCGTAAGTACAACTTGAAGTTGAATCGAGCTAAATGCGCCTTTGGCATTAAATCAGGCAAGTTGCTAGGATTTCTAGTCAGCCACAAGGGGATTGAGCTGGATCCTACCAAAATCCAAGCCATCACCGAAATGCCCATTCCTCAGACAGAGAAGGAAATAAGGGGATTTTTGGGAAGAATCAACTTCATCAGCAGGTTTATCTCCCAACTCACAGCAACCTGTGAGCCAATCTTCAAGCTATTAAGGAAGAACTCCACCATGAAATGGAATGATGAGTGTCAGAAGGCCTTCCTTACAATTAAGAAACAACTAGTCAAAGCTCCCGTTTTGGTCCCACCCAGGGATGACGTTCCCCTGTTTATGTACCTGTCCATAAGTGACAATGCCATGGGCTGCATGCTGGGGCAAAAGGACGATAGAGGCCAAGAATGAGCTATCTATTACTTCAGCAAAAGGTTCAGCAGTAGTGAACACAAGTACACTCTGATCGAAAAGACGTGTTGTGCTTTAGCATGGGCTTCCATGAGGTTACAACATTACCTCCATGGTCACACAACCCATCTCATATCCCGCGTGGATCCTCTCAAGTACGTGTTCAACAAACCTATGTTAAATTGCCGACTGTTCAGATGGCAGTTGATCCTACTACAATTTGACATCGTATATGTGACTCAAAAGTCCATCGAAGGTCAAGGAATCGCGGATCAACTGGCCGCAGCACCTTCAGGGGATTTCAAACCCTTGGAAACATATTTCCCTGATGAATGAGTAATGACAGTGCAACAACACCATCAGTACGATACACGCCAACCATGGAAGATGTATTTTGATGGAGCTGTTAATCTGGAAGGTTCTGGAGCTGGAGCAATTCTAGTATCTGGAATGGGGGAGCAGTATCTTGTTGCCGTCAAATTATGGTTTGTCAGCACCAAAAATACGACTAAGTATGAAGGCTGTCTCATGGGGCTAAAACTTGCCCGTTCAATGGGCATCAAGTAGTTAACTGTCCTTGGAGATTCAGAACTGGTAATCAGACAATCTACCGGAATCTATCAAACCAAGGAACTACATTTGCTGCCTTACCATCGACAGGTTTTGAAGATGGCTTTGGAATTCAAAGAAATCTCCTTCCTACACATTCCTCGCAATAGGAATGACTTTGCGGACGCATTAGCAACTTTGGCCTCCTTGATTCGTATATCAGACAAGGAACACTTGCCAAGCGTCATGATTTCCATGGACAAGACCACAGCCTATGGGAATTACGTTGGAGAAGTATCGGATGAGCTACCTCCCATCCAACATCCTTGGTATCAACATATCAAGGAATATCTACGAGATGGATCTACACCCGCTGAGGCGAGCCCGATTGAGAAAAGGCGGATCCATAGACTTGCTATGAAGTTCTACCTGAGTGAAGATGCGCTCTACAAAAGAGATGCAGGACTAGGTCTCCTCAGATGTCTCGACAAAGATCAAGCCCAAAGGCTTATGGACGAAATCCATGGCGGAGTCTGTGGCCCCCTCCTTGTCAAGAAGGTCCTAAGGACGGGACATTATTGGCTATCTCTCAAAGCTGGCTGCAATGACCACGTCAGGAGATGCTATCAGTGCCAGATTCATGGGAATACTATACACGCCCCTCCACGGGAACTTCATAATATGAGTTCACTTTGGCCCTTCTCAATGTGGGGAATGGACGTTATTGGGCCCATTGAGCCTAAAGCCAGCAATGGTCATCGGTTTATCTTCACCATGATCAACTACTTTACCAAGTGGGTGGAAGCAGCCTCCTTCCCCAGGGTTACTAAAGAAGTAATCATTGTTTTCATCAGAAACAATGTCGTTTGTCGATATGGACAACCAGAGGTGTTTATGTCAGAAAATGCCAAGAACCTCAACAACAGAATGATGGAGTAATTATGCAGTAAATTCCACATCAAACATCTCAACTCTATCATCTATCGTCCAAAAATGAACGGTGTTGTTGAAGCGGCTAACAAAAACATCAAGAAGATTATACAAAAGATGTCCGCCAACCACAAAGATTGGCCTGACCTATTGCATCTGACTCTGTTAGCCTACAGAACCTCAACGCGTACTTCCACTGGGGCAACCCCCTACGTATTAACCTATAGGATGGAAGCAGTGCTCCCCATAGAAGTTGAAATGGAATCCCTCAGAGTGTTGATAGACGCTTAGCTGGATGAAGACCAATGCGTACAAGACAGTATCGATGGTTGTCTCGATAGATTTAAAAGCGAACCTCGGCTATCTTCCATGGTCAGTTATATCAACAAAGGATCGCCAGATCCTACAACAAAAAAGTCCGGCTACGGCAGTTAAAACAACATGACTTGGTTTTTAAGAAGATTCTTGACAACCAAGATCAAGCTAAAGGAAAATTCTCTCCTTACTGTGAAGGCCCGTTTGTTGTCAAAGTATTGACAAGAGGCGCTCTCAAATTGCAAGAAATGGACGGCGATGAATTTCCAAAGCTCATCAACTCAGACTCCGTGAAACGGTACTATGTCTAAAGTAATTCGCAAACACCCTGGTGCATAATCATCAAGTCACCAGTCATTCCGGTTCTTTAACCCTTTACCACCTACAACTTTCCTACACTTTGCCCCTCAGGGAAACATACTTTTCAAAGCCAGCAGCTTGGCTTTCTCCTTTGCATTCCTGCAACTTAGGTCATCCCACCGTGGATTGAACCTCTCGCGTTTGCAGTTTGGCTACCCATACATGGGATCAAACTTCTCATACCGGCAGTTTATCCTCAACCTAGGATTAAACTTTCTCCTCCTCGCACTCTAACCTGCACATGGGATTGCACTTTTCGTCTCGCGCTGAGGGGCGAACTACGTCGACCTGATCTCCTCTTTAATAGGAGTACGTAGGAAACCATTTCACATGGCCCGGTTGCAATAAAACAAAAAAAACAAAAACATTTCTACCCTTACAAAAACAAAAACAACCAAAAACATTCCTACACCATGTCAGCCATATACATCGTTGAACCTCTTACACCAGGTTTGAACTACACAGACCTGATCTCCTCTTCAATAGGAGTACGTAGGCAGCCATTTATGGTGCGGTCTCACCCCCTACCAAAATACAAACCCTTGTCAGCTGGTACTGGGATCATCCTTCACTACACTACATTTCATTTGGCTTCAGACCAAAGGGATGGAATTACCTGAACTCCTCCCGAATAGGAGATTTGGCAACCATCTAAGTTGCGGTCATACCTTGAAGAGCAACACCAATCCATAAGAGATGGAATTAACTAGGCTTCTCCTAAATCGAAGTACTGGCGACCATCTGTGGTGCGATCAATCTCAGAGAGGAAAGCCACACTCCTCTCCATATTTCCATCCAGAAACCAGTGCCAAGACACCAAAGATGGTAGGGATACACAGAGATCGATGATCCATTCTGAACTATCTAGAGACAACTCAATGTCCATCCACCCAGGAGGAATTCAAAATACATCAAGATCACAAGCCCTGAAGCAGCGGACAAAATATCAAGCAAATAGCAAGGCATATCTAAAAGGGAAGTGATCCAAAAATATATTTCCCTGTCATATATAATGCTGTTTGATATATATACAATGTAAACTATACATGACAAAATGGCTAAGATAGTCTGTGCAGGTAAATACAAGCTCATCTACAAGTCAGGATATATGCAAGCTAACAAGCCCAACATGGCGTCCCTCTCAGAAGACGGAGGCGAGGCTGTGGTCTCCTGTATGAGAATATCCACATGACCCAAAAGATCTGTAGCCATCTGCATGGTGACCATATAATCATCAATATATGTGTTCATCTCTATGATCATGCCAGTGGTAAGGGACCACACTGCAGTATTATCTATGACGGCTATATCCCAGGCAGATATAGCACTATCCCGCTCAACTATCACTGCATCTCTGGCTGATATAGCCTCATCCCGCTCAACAACAGCGGCATCTCTACGATCTAATGCCTCGTCTCTCTCTAATAGAGCTGCGTCTCTCCCATCAAGGGCAGTCAACATCATAGATCGAGCCTGATCTCTCTCAAAGGTCATCAGATGAAGACTCTGCTCTAAGTACGGTGCCGAGTGCTGAATCACAAAAGTACTAGTACTACGAGAATCCGGAAGAAATGTTGGTAACCTAGCAGTGGGCTCCTCCTCGATGTAGGTATCAATGTCCTCCATGGGCTCTGCATCGTCTGACTCACTATCCCAGATCGCAGATCATCACTACAACCGAGATAAAATCTGTCTCCATCCATGCGGAATACTCTGCAGAACAACTGGGATGACTGATCGAAAAAGAAGCTATCTCACGCAGATCCCAAAAAGAATACACACGGGATCAGTCCTCTGATGAGAGATATCGAGAAGCTGAACGCTAACCTATCGTCCCATCAAAAGGATGGAAATCCTGGAACTGGTCGAACTACGACATCACGGCCAGTGGGTGATAAGTAGTCACACCCCTCAATCCAGCCAAAGGGATAAAATCCATGCCCGGAGTATGATTAATGAAGCTGTATGGTGAGCAAAGCCCCGAGCACGACAATATGCTGAATGGATCTTTGATATCTGCCAAAAATATGGACCAGGACTGAGCATCTGTACACTCCGATGGCTGAAAGGAGTATGACATGGCTACATCATGGGAAAAGCAATACCCATGCCGTCTATGGGTACCAACCGGTCTCAGGTGTGACATAAACCATACGTACAACATGACCAAACTCCCTGTGAACACTCCTGTAGGATACTTGCAACAATAGGATGCCGACCGCAGGGTCTCTACTACGATCAAAGGTACAATTGTGCGACCCTCCCTAAGAGCTCTCACAACCATAATAACACCAATGTCTATCTCATCCATATATCGTGGCATATAGACATATGACAGTACGCACATCAACAGTACATCAACTCTGGCCAAACGCCAATGGTTCTCCGGTGCGGTGAAATCCCCAGAATGTCGTGAGTAGTTATCCTCTGAGCCAAATCTGTCGTACAAAAAATGTTGGGATATCACGTGGCTAGAGGTCAGCTCGTCCTGCATTACTCTGCGCCGCAATCCTGTGAGATTCATGAATCGTCTACTCATGTCTCCCAAAGCCAAATGCATGCAAGGTCTGTCTAAAGGCAGCATCGTCAAACGTGCATACTCCTCTAGAGTAGGAGTCAACTCATGGGTGCCAAATCGGAATACTTGCCTATCTAGTAGCCAATGCTCTAGCATCCCGTCTACAACCCCTGCAGGAACCTGAAAAGGCAATAAAGTCATGGTATGCTGCAGCAACTGATCTACGATCACCCTATCTAGGGGTGACATGCTATCATACCACGATCGCATACCTAATGCCACCACTGACGGTGGGGTATGATCTATACGGCTAACTATCGAAGAAGACATCTGTGCGGGCCGTGTCATAAGACCATTCAGGGGTCAATGCCAAATATCTCTGGACATACATACATATGCATAACATGATACATGCATAACAAATAATGGATGTCAATATGATATAGGGAATGAAAAATGGTGCATATATTCCTAAGTATATCATCATCTAATACATCAGCTCTGTACAACTACAAATACAGGGAAATGGGGCACAGACGCCCTACTACTAACAGAGGCCTATCAAAAGATATAGCGAGAATGGGGAACAACCACCCAATATCTAACAAAGGCCAATCAAAAGATATAACGAGAATGCACATCAGAAGAAAACTAGGGTCTCGATGTCTACGTCCTCAATCCTGTCCACCTGATGTAACTCATCCTGAGTCACTAGATCTCTATCAACAGGGATGTCAAGCCTATAATGTGACAACCCGAGAATTTGGATATTTATAAAATCTTAAAATATTGAATTAAGGTTAAATAATAAATCTAGACAGAAAATAAGTGAATGGATTCGAGATTTCCGGAAAAGAATGTTTGTGAATTTAAAATTTTTATGGTGAAGACATACAGGGTTAAATGTATAAGTGTATATGTTTGGTGAATATATATATATATATGTGTGTGTGTGTGTGTGTGATTATGTGCTAATAAAGAAGGTTAATTAGTATGTAAGATTATACTAACCTAAGAGATAAATTTTATTATCTCAATTTATTAATTATTTTAAACCTAACTTAATTGGGTTGCATAATAATATTATCTAAGTATTTAAATTTCATAATGAGTGAATTAGAAACCCTAATTAAATAATTAGGGAAATGTAAAATTAGTGTGATGGACCCATAATATTTGACATTACCCAAACAAATTAATTAGAGAGCCCAAATAAATTATGAAAGGACCCAAATGATTATTACATAGAAGCCCAATTGTTTATTTAGTTTAAGACCAAACTAAGACCCAAATTAAATGAAACTTCTAAATAACTAAATTACACAAATTGATAATTAAAATAAAAAAAAATGGGTAAAATAGGGTGTATAGCCGGCAATAAGGGAGGAGGGGGAATGCATCACATGGTTAAATGAATCTTCCCCTCATTTGTCCAAATGGTTTACTAACTCCAAGCTAGATGTCACTTGGTAAATTAGTCCAACACTTTTATTCACATGTGCAAGTAATCCAAGGCTAGCAAGTAAACTAATGGGTAGATACATTCCTTACATTATTACACTAAACAAAATCCAATTCTTCACTTCTCTCTCTCATTTTCTCTCCCACTTTCCAAGTTGCTAAGTAAAGAAAAACAAAATAATAGAGAGAGAAAGGGGACTGCCGAAATTTGTAGCCATAGAGAGTCTAGGAGGGGTCTTGGATCTTCATACAACTTAAACTCATCAGCTACTTTGAAGGATCAAGAAGGTTTACAAAAAGAAAAATGTAAGAAATTAAAAATTTTAAATTTTTGTGCTCTCTTATGTTAGATCTTTATGAACCAAGTAAATTTTGTTTTGGATCTTTAAAAACTCATTATTTAGATGAGTATTGTTATTATATATGTGTATCAAAGTATTTTTGAAATCAAAAGTTAGATCCAAAGTGAGAAAATCAAGTTTTGTGCCAAAAGGGTTAAGAAAAAGCTTTCCTTTGTATGCTATATATATTTTTATGTTAGATTCTTTGGGTTCATGTGATAAATGGTCTAAAACATGTTATCATGCTAGATACATGAGTTAAGGGAAAAAACCCTTTGGAATCACTCAAATATGTTAAGAAATGAACAAGTTATGTATTAAATCCCAAACTATCCTAACTGTTGAAAACAAGCTACGGATTAGTCACTTCTGTCCATTTTTTGGGACCAAAACAGAACCAAAATGGATGTTTGTTATATGGAAATTGTATTTCGGGAAAATACGAATCCAACGATACCTACTGGACCTAAATCCGATTTGTAGATTTTGTTTTATAAGCGTTTCCGTTAAGGACCCCAAATCTGGAAAAAGAACCAACTGTTGACAAAAACCTTGGTCACCAGTCACTTTGGGCCTGATTTTTGGGACCTAGATAGATTGGAATTTGGTGTTTGATAAATGAAAAGTGTAGTTCAAGAAGATACGGATCCAACGAGTCTGATCAGGCCTCAATCGGAGTTTTTAATCTCGTAATACAAGTGTTTCTATAAACGATTCCAAAACTGAAATTGTTTACAAGGCATGTAATGGTCAGTCGGTAGTGACCTATTTTCAGGGTGCTATACTGGGCCAAATGGACTGTTTCTTGAGTCTACAACGTAGCTTGGGAAGTCACGGTTCTAATGATACCAAGTGGGCCCAAATTAGACTCGTAGATTTCTGTATGGATTATTTTTAACAAAGTACGAAAAACTCATTTTTCCATTTTTGCTACTGCGAAAGACTTTCCAGGGGCTGTTTTGGCAACTTAAATTATCAGAAAAATTCCGGCCTTTTTGGACATGAAAATAGATGGTATAAAGTACCTCCTGTCCAAAAATGAGCTCATTCCGACTTAAAATGACCAAGTTATGACCATTTAACTTTTTGTGATTTTCCGACAAAAATCGCTATAATCGGAGTTCTACAACTCTGATGGCCACGAAATTTAAACTGCAGCATCACGTTAACATGTATAAGATTGTGCCAAGAGATAGGAATTTCTGGAGTTGAGCATGATAGGGCTAATTTCTTAAGCTACGTACTAAAAATGATTTTTGAAAAATACTAAAGAAAGTTGGAAAATTTTGGAAAATTACTTTTTGTGTATAATTTATATGTATATGTGTTTGGAAAAAGGATAGAAAAATAATAAATTGATTTGGTATTTTCATGAAAAGGATATGGAATCCATCTTGCTGGATTGAAAAATCTGATGAATCCAACTTGCTGGATTAAAAAAGAGTACTGAATTGAAAATATGTTGAATCCAGTTTGCTGGATTGCAGTTTAGTTTACTGGATTGACGATCTAGATACTGGATTTATAATCCAGCTTGCTGGATTCCAAATCTGGGTTGCTGGATTGGTATTTGATTTATATGTTCAAGAAAAACATATAATATATGAGATTAAAGTATTTAAATCATATAACTATGATAGTAATGATTGAAAAATTATGATAAATGATAATAATTATTTAAAAATTATTATGAGCTTATGAAAATTATTATTTAAGTTACATGTTAAATGTTTAGGCATAGTTTAATTGAACTTAGACTCGATAAAAGTTCGACTAGACCGTCGGGATGTTTGATTTGTGTCGGGTTCAACTCAGACTGCAATAGTTTGACTTGATATCGAGTCTTATGTCTGTTATACACTGATAGAGTTATGTGGTATGTGTTTAGGTTATTCCATGTATATCTATATATATAATAGTATTATATTGTGATGATATTATTCTAATATTGGAGATCTATATTACTAATATTAGGTCTTCGGATAAAGCGATATAAATTGCGTAGCGGTAATCAACGATTCAGGCAAGTTTATTTTTACTTAACTCTACTAAGAGTTGTTTCATTTGGATATGCTTATGGTTAATCATTGCTAATTGCCATGTATAATTGTACTATGTACATATTGCATGTATAAGGTAGGTATGAAAGGCTGATCACCTTCATTACCCTTCGGTTCAGATATAATTGTTCATGTAAAATACTTGTTCAGTCAAAATTTTGTTCCTGCTAGTTCACAATTATATTGTTGAATTATAGCCAGCCAATTATTCAAATCATTTCAATCATGATATATCGTTATATTATTGAACTTAAACTTGTTGGGCAATCCTGCTAGTTCACAATTATATTGTTGAATTATAGCCAGCCAATTATTCAAATCATTTCAATCATGATATATCGTTATATTATTGAACTTAAACTTGTTGGGCAATCCTTATGCTCACCCTTGCTATATCATGATAAAACATTGCAAATTAAGACGAATGCGTCGGATACAAGGACAGGTTAAAGACAGTTCCAGCGTTAGGATATGTGTTCAGCTAAATTGTTTAAGTATTGTATGTTAATAATTTTATGTGTTAGAAAAGTTATGAAATGTGTATTAAGTTAAGGTTACTCGACCTTGGGGATTATGTATAAGTTATTGTATAAACAATTTATGTTTATATCTTCCGCAAATATAGTTGAATAGTTATAGAATGATCGAACCGGATCCGAGGTGATTTCGGACCTGGATTCGGGGCCCTCACAGTTGGTATCAAAATTGTTGGTTATGAAGCTTAGGTAGGAATACCTAAGACTAATAACCGCAGTGATTAGGATAAGTACTAACTCAAATAGAGTTAGTTGGTCGGTAAGATTCAAAGACGAATCTCGGCGAGTTATAAAGATACAGAGTTCCCTACCTCTGATAATAAAGTTGAACAGTAGTGGTGAATAGATAAAGTCTAAAAGACTAAAAGAACAGGGATAGGAGATCGTAAAACAAAACGATCAAGATATAGAAATAAATCGTAACATATACGATGAGATCACTCTGTGATCTGATAAAGTGATAGCAGGGAAAAGAATCAATCTAATGATTGGAAAGTTTACAGCAACAATTGTTGTGTCAGTTGTACTATGAATTGGTACAGATTCAGGAAAGGATTATGAATACGAGTTAAATGAAATTCGTATTGAGAAGGGTGTTAGTGTTAGGTGGGGGATTCAATTGAGGACTCGTGTCAGCAGCTGAGTTGTATGATTCTTCGTATGGGAGCTGAATTGTACATGGTGTAAAAACCACTTAGTTTCTGACAATGATAATCATTGAAATGTTTGTGTCGCGCTATTTGATATATGCATGTTAAGAGGGTGATTCCTTTCTTATGTGTATACCAGATAGATAGGTCATAGGTAGATGATATAAGATTAAGTATGAGTTCTTAAGTTTAACGAACTGGGTAGAACTAAGTGTGAATGCAGTATTGAGGATAATAGGAGCAGATAGATTGTTAAACAAATGATTATTAGTGAAGAATTAAGTTTTCCGAAACTCCTAGCTATGCTAGACTTCGAAATTTTGACATCAAGCTAAATACACACTATGTGCCTTTAAAAAAACATGTAGACTCGTAATCATTTTTTAAACGATTTAAAGTATGGTCTATGCTACTTATTTCAGCTAGACGCAAATGATTTGAAATATCAAAATTTAATTTATTTATCACTCATGTACCATGTAACTTGGTGCAGAGATGATATAAATTTGATGGAGTTGTAAATACTGGAATACTTAGTGTGAATTTGATCTAAAATCGATGTTCCACTATTGTATGATGTGTTATGACAAAGTCATACAATGACGGCATCCTCAAACGAATTTGTATCACAAAGATGCAGCGTCATACGACGTCATTCTCGAAAATATTTTCAAAAATTTTAATTTGCCAACGGGTTTTGGCTACACCTAAATAATTCTATTGAATTGAATTATTGGTATGAGTCTATGCTATTCGATTCAGCTAGACAAACATTTATGAAAACTCTAAGTGTTCATTGAAAGAAATTTCCCGAACCAAATTGTTTTGGTGCGGAATCCGATAAAACTGAGGTAAAATTTTTGTGCTTATGGCAGTGACGAGAAACAGATTCGACCAGCAGTACTTAATAAGTACAGGGCATACCGGGCTAATTAACCACTATGTTCGTAAGTTATGACGGTTTGAGGATGAATTTCCATAAAACCTTTGCAAAAATGATAGACAATAGTCTATATAACTCCTCAGCACAATTTCAAAATTTTAACTCTTGTGAGGAATGTATTGGGTAGCATGTGATACGGTGTATGAATGGTGTATGGTGCAAGATGTAAGGTGTAAGGTGTAAGGTAAATTTCGGGGACGAAATTTTTAGAAGAATGGGAGAATGTGACAACCCGAGAATTTGGATATTCATAACATCTTAAAATATTGAATTAAGGTTAAATAATAAATCTAGACAGAAAATAAGTGAATGGATTTGAGATTTTCGGAAAGGAATTTTTGTGAATTTAAAATTTTTATGGTGAAGATGTACAGGGTTAAGTGTATAAGTGTATATGTTTGGTGTATACTGATATATATATATATATATATATATATATATATATATATATATGTGTGTGTGTGTGTGTGTGTGTGTGTGTGTGTGATTATGTGCTAATAAAGAAGGTTAATTAGTATGTAAGATTATACTAACCTAAGAGATAAATTTTATTATCTCAATTTATTAATTATTTTAAACCTAACTTAATTGGGTTGCATAATAATATTATCTAAGTATTTAAATTTCATAATGAGTGAATTAGAAACCCTAATTAAATAATTAGGGTAATGTAAAATTAGTGTGATGGACCCATAATATTTGACATGACCCAAACAAATTAATTAGAGAGCCCAAATAAATTATGAAAGAACCCAAATGATTATTACATGGAAGCCCAATTGTTTATTTAGTTTAAGCCCAAACTATGACCCAAATTAAATGAGACTTCTAAATAACTAAATTACACAAATTGATAATTAAAATAAAAAAAAATCAAAAATGGGTAAAATAGGGTTTATAGCCGGCAATAAGGGAAGAGGGGGAATGCGTCACATGGTTAAATGAATCTTCCCCTCATTTGTCCAAATGGTTTACTAACTCCAAGCTAGGTGTCACTTGGTAAATTTGTCCAACACTTTTATTCACATGTGCAAGTAATCCAAGGCTAGCAAGTAAACTAATGGGTAGATACATTCCTTACATTATTACACTAAACAAAATCCAATTCTTCACTTCTCTCTCTCATTTTCTCTCTCACTTTCCAAGTTGCTAAGTAAAGAAAAACAAAATAATAGAGAGAGAAAGGGGACTGCCAAAATTTGTAGCCATGGAGAGTCTAGGAGTGGTCTTGGATCTTCATACAACTTAAACTCATAAACTACTTTGAAGAATCAAGAAGGTTTGCAAGAAGAAAAATGTAAGAAATTGAAAATTTTAAATTTTTGTGCTCTCTTATGTTAGATCTTTATGAACCAAGTAACTTTTGTTTTGGATCTTTAAAAACTCATTATTTAGATGAGTATTGTTATTATATATGTGTATCAAAGTATTTTTGAAATCAAAAGTTAGATCCAAAGTGAGAAAATCAAGTTTTGTACCAAAAGGGTTAAGAAAAAGCTTTCCTTTGTATGCTATATATATTTTTATGTTAGTTTCTTTGGGTTCATGTGGTAAATTGTCTAAAACATGTTAGCATGCTAGATACATGAGTTAAGGGAAAAACCCCTTTGGAATCACTCAAATATGTTAAGAAATGAACAAGTTATGTATTAAATCCCAAACTACCCTAACTGTTGAAAATAAGCTACAGATTAGTCACTTCTGTCCATTTTCTGTGACCAAAACAGAACCAAAATGGATATTTGTTATATGGAAACTGTATTTCGCGAAAATACGAATCCAACGATACCTACTGGACCTAAATCCGATTTGTAGATTTCGTTTTATAAGCATTTCCGTTAAGGACCCCAAATCTGGAAAAAGAACCAACTGTTGACGAAAACCTTGGTCACCAGTCACTTTGGGCCTGATTTCCGGGACCTAGACAGATTGGAATTTGGTGTTTGGTAAATGAAAAGTGTAGATCAAGAAGATACGGATCCAATGAGTCCGATCGGGCCTCAATCGGAGTTGTTGATCTTGTAATACAAGTGTTTCTATAAACAATTCCAAAACTGAAAATGTTTACAAGGCATGTAATGGTCAGTCGGTAGTGACCTATTTTTAGGGTGCTATACTGGGCCAAATTGACTGTTTCTTGAGCCTAAAAAGTAGCTCGGGAAGTCATGGTTCTAACGATACCAAGTGGGCCCAAATTAGACTCGTAGATTTATGTATGAATTATTTTTAACAAAGTACGAAAAACTCATTTTTCCATTTTTGCTACTGTGAAAGACTTTCCAGGGGCTGTTTCGGCAACTTAAATTGTCAGAAAAATTCCGGCCTATTGGGAAATGATAATATATGGTATAAAGTACCTCCTGTCCAAAAATAAGCTCATTCTGACTTAAAATGACCAAGTTATGACCATTTCAATTTTTGTGATTTTCCGACGAAAATCGCTATAACCGGAGTTCTACAACTCCGATGGCCACGAAATTTAAACTGGAGCATCACGTTAACATGTATAAGATTGCGCCAAGAGATGGGAATTTCTGGAGTTGAGCATGATAGGGCTAATTTCTTAAGCTACGTACGAAAAATGATTTTTGAAAAATACTAAAGAAAGTTGGAAAATTTTGGAAAAATACTTTTTGTGTATAATTTATATGTATATGTGTTTGGACAAAGGATAGAAAAATAATTACTTGATTTGGTATTTTCATGAAAAGGATATGGAATTCAGCTTGCTGGATTGAAAAATCTGATGAATCCAACTTGCTGGATTAAAAAACAGTTTACTGAATTGAAAATATGTTGAATCCAGTTTGCTGGATTGCAGTTTAGTTTGCTGGATTGACCATCTAGATACTGAATTTAGAATCCAACTTGCTGGATTCCAAATCTGGGTTGCTGGATTGGTATTTGATTTATATGTTCAAGAAAAACATATAATATATGAGATTAAAGTATTTAAATCATATAACTATGATAGTAATGATTGAAAAATTATGATAAATGATAATAATTATTTAAAAATTATTATGAGCTTATGAAAATTATTATTTAAGTTAATTGTTAAATGTTTAGGCAGAGTTTAATTGAACTTAGACTCGATAAAAGTCCGACTAGACCGTCGGGATGTTAGATTTGTGTTGGGTTCAACTCAGACTGCAATAGTTTGACTTGATATCGAGTCTTATGTGTGTTATAGACTGATAGAGTTATGTGTTATGTGTTTAGGTTATTCCATATATATCTATATATATAATAGTATTATATTGTGATGATATTATTCTAATATTGGAGATCTATATTACTAATATTAGGTCTTCGGATAAAGCGATATAAATTGCGTAGCGGTAATCAACGGTTCAGGCAAGTTTATTTTTACTTAACTCTACTAAGAGTTGTTTCATTTGAATATGCTTATGGTTAATCATTGCTGATTGCCATGTATAATTGCACTATGTACATATTGCATGTATAAGTCAGGTATGAAAGGCTGATCACCTTCATTACCCTTCGGTTCAGATATAATTGTTCATGTAAAATACTTGTTCAGTCAAAATTTTGTTCCTGCTAGTTCACAATTATATTGTTGAATTATAGCCAGCCAATTATTCAAATCATTTCAATCATGATATATCGTTATATTATTGAACTTAAACTTGCTGGGTAATCCTTATGCTCACCATTGCTATATCATGATAAAACATTGCAGATTAAGATGAATGCGTCGGATACAAGGACATGTTAAAGACAGTTCCAGCGTTTGGATATGTGTGCAGCTAAATTGTATAAGTATTGTATTTTAATAATGTTATGTGTTAAAAAAGTTATGAAATGTGTATTAAGTCAAGGTTACTCGACCTTGGGGATTATGTATAAGTTATTGTATAAATAATTTATGTTTATATCTTCCGCAAATATAGTTGAATAGTTATAGAATGATCGAACCGGATTCGAGGTGATTTAGGACCTAGATTCGGGTCCCTCACATATAAAGAGGAGGATCTGTGCCGACAAAACCGAATGGGTCGTCTGAGGGGCCAGCGCCTGAGCTGGAAGGAACAAATGACTCTGCCTTTGCTAGATCTCTCACCCAAATGCTTGATAAATATGTGTGCTCGATCCAACTCACCGAATCAAGCTATCAATCTGGGTCATATGAGTGAGCTGGGACCTGGCTACCCAATCCGTCATCATCAAAGATCCTAGAACCATATCCCCATGAATCGTGGTCGCTACGGATCGGGCTCCAATAGTGCGAGGGGACCACCACCGCTGGAACGTCTCCTGAGTATATGGACCCTCTGATAATGCAAAATCGTCAACCCCCAATAATGGGATTGTAGACACTCGAAATTTTCTGTACCACTGTCACTAACATTGCAGGAGGACAGATTCGTCTTTTAAGAGAGAACCCTGAAAGATAATCCAAATCCATGCCTGATACTACCGAAAGTTCAGCATCAACCTTGGATCGCAATCCAGGAGTAATAAATCCAACCTTAGATGTAACCCCGAGGCATGCAGATACAATACCAGAACACACACCGGAGAATCGATTAATCTCGAAGATAACACCGAGGTATCCAGTCTCAATCCCAACCATGGGAATAGCAACCAACCTTGGTGATAACCCCGAGGAAAGCAGTTTCGGAGATAACCCCGGAAATGCTTGTTTCAAATTGCAACATTCTGTGCGCGTAGGAATCATGTGATCACAGATTCATCCCATTGGATTTAGATTCGGTTCCCGTGATGGACATTTTTCAGCTGTAAGCAGCTTGTAAATTATTCTACGATGTCTGAATTTCCTCAGATGGTTTCCATACCCACAAGGAAGTCGGCATTATTTTTGTATATTATTTTCATACGGATGCCTCGCATCCGTCAAATAAAATCAATCCAGCCGATCACTTAATAAAAATGGGAGTGTAAAAGGTCTCAATTCCTATTGAGCATCAGGGTTTGAAAAACCTCTTTTATAAAACATCCTTGCCATATCTTGCTAAAAACTGAATTTTACATAAACTCAAACCCTGTGTATATAGGTTTGAACAAGGCCTCACACAACTTCCATATAACAGCACATTGACCCCCACACACACACACTCAGATGATAGGTTCTTGAAAAGAGGCGGTCACCGTGGTAACACAGATGTCGGGGGGTGCCTAACACCTTCCCCCCGCATAACGAAGTCCCCGGACCCTAAACGAATCTCGATTTCACCGACCCGTATATCAGTGTCCCATCACTGGGTCAATGTGCAAACCTTTTCTCGGTTGTGTTGGTACAACCATTTAAAAAACCAACTGGCGACTCTTAACAGTCCCATCGTCGACATTATACATGTCGAACCTTTTTCACTTGTTTTTTTTAAACAAATCTCACCTAAAATGAGAACACCAAAGAACAAGTAACGGAAAGGGACACCCAAAAATCCCGACGTCGACATTGGCGACTCATTTGGGACACCAAAGAAGAGGACTTAAGCCGCTATTGCAATCTTTTCAAAACTGTTATCTGCTTGTGTGTGGATGTTGCATTTACATTGGATGAATGTGTACGAATGCATGTCTTAATTGAACTTAGTGCTTCGCATCATATCTGCGTGTGATGTTAGTGCTTCGCACTATAAACTGCTTATGATATTAGTGCTTCGCACATGTCATCATTTCATACGGTGAGACGCAATGTATGTGAATGTATGTTGTGTGGTCCCTCCACCAGGAGGCTATCCTGTCGGTGTTTGATTACTAGACTCGTGAGAAGAATAATTCTCCGAGGCTCAGGAAAGGCACCACCCAAATTTGCTCCAATTGAAAGACCGAATTAACTTCCCGTCAAGTAGATTGCGATGATTTGGGAACCTTCATGCCAAAAAGCCACGAGAGTAACCTAAGTTAGGTCAGCCTCTGATAAACCCAAAACGGAGGAAAGTCTCTTCATGCTCTCTCATTTCAATTACTTGTAAACACAATTACTTGTAATTTCATGCCATATATATCTCCATGTAATGAGAAATATGAAGCAATGTGTCCACATACATGTTACAAACAGCTGACACCCGTTTTGCAGGATAAAATCCCTAAAACAAACACATCACATAGCATGTTATGGTACACCTCCCCTAAAGACTAAACTATACAAGTCTTTTGCAGGGAATCAATCGGACCTATCACCCGGTCAAAGTCCAAAAAGGCAACAGCCCATCGATAATCATGTCATTATTCGACGGTGAACTTAATCCAATTTCTCGCAAAGAATTCAACAGATTAAGTAAACAGATTACAGATTTGGCTGTTCTATTAAAAGAATTACACCAGTCTACACAGGGTCAGAAAATACCCGTACATACTGAATCCTCCACACAAGGAGGAATTCCGGTCATTACTATACCTGAACTATAGTTAGATACAACCAACAAAATTCACAATGCTACCCATCCCATTGGAGATCCAGACACTGGTGACATCAAAAAGAAAGTCCTCCAAATGGAAGAGACCATTCGCACTATCAAAGGAATTGGAACACACGGGAGTGTTTCATATGCTGATCTATGTATTTTTCCTGGTGTTCACTATCCAAAAAAATTTAAATCTCCTGACTTTGAAAAATATGACGGGTTAGGGGATCCTTATACACATTTAAAAGTATTTATTGGAGAACTTGGATCCTATGCAGGGATGAAAAACTCAGAATGCAATTATTCCAAAAGAGTCTAACTAGAGAAGCTCGTTCGTGGTACACAAGATTAGACAACTCCAAAATCCACAGCTGGGAAGAGCTAACACATGCCTTCCTCACTCAATATAGTTTCCAAACTCAGATGGCTCCTGATCGGTATCAAATTACCAAGATCAAGAAACAGTCTAACGAGTCTTTCAGAGAGTATGCTCAAAGGTGGAGACGTCTGGCTGCCCAAGTTAGTCCTCCCATGATGGAATCAGAAATGGTCATGACATTCATAGACTTACAAGAAGCTCCCTTCTATGAGAGAGTTTTAGCCGGCATTGGAAAATCGTTTTCTGAAATTGTTAAACATGGGGAGATGGCTGAGATGGGATTGAAGTCAGTAAAGATTCAAGAACTGGCTGCACTCAAAGCTGTTGCTGATCACATCCAATCTGGAAATTATGGGAACAACCCCCGGAGGGTCCATAAAAAGAAAGAGGAAGATGTTTCCCTGATATTACAGGGGCAAAAAGGCAATCAAAATATGCCTATTCAAAGGAGAAACTACACTCCCTTTCCAGCACAGTCTGTAAATCCTCCAATACCAAGAGGTAGAGAAGTCAAACGCCCTCGAGTGTTTACACCCTTAGGGGATACCCTCGAGAACATTTTAAATCTTCTAACAACACAGAAGAAAATCACGCATCTTCTTCCACCAGCCAGCCTTAATGGACGAGGTTTCAATGCTGCTAGGAAATGTGCTTATCATGCCGGGGCACCTGGACATGATACTCAGGATTGTTGGGCCTTGAAACACAAGATCCAGGACCTGATAGACAATGGGGAGATCGTAGTCACCAAACCCGATCAGCCTCATATACAAGATAACCCTCTTCCTCAACACAAAGAAGAAGAGGTCAACATGATTAATTGGAGAAGTGGACAAAGTTCTAATTTCAGCTGTGATTCCTCCCAGACCATCAAAGATGGTGATGACAGATGGGATTATGCCAAGTACCAATTCATAATGGAACGAAAGATCAAAGCTCTCGGCAAACAAATTGAGCAATTGGCGAAACTGGTGACTTATCAGTATCAAGTGACTCGGCAATTAATCAGCCAGAAGCATGCCAGTCTCCTACCTATTGTCATGAATATTCCCTTGTCACTTTCAGAAAATGAAATGCTGGAAGACAAAGTGACGAAGAGGGCAAATGCCAAAGCCCATCGGGATTTCGCTAACAAAAGGGAATTCACCTATTTTGGCCAACCCATGGAGGAAATTCTTCATATGTTAATCAATGAAGGAAGGATTAGTTCCCTTCTACCTCCAATCAACCCCCGTTCAGGACGGTACAACTCTGATGGAGTATGTCAATATCACTCGCAGCCTCATGGTCACAAAGACGTAAGAATGTTTGGGCACTCCGCCACCTTATCCAAAATCTAATCGACAAATGGTGTCTTCAAGCTTGGCGGAATAACGACACAACGTGTTGCGTCTGAGTGAGAATGCAGCCCTACTAAGTGGAAAAGTGTGGTAGCGGTTATATCCACTTTGGTCAAAGGATTAATACTTTACTCACAACACCGACAATTCAGCTCAAAGGAGGAAACGATCCTTTGAAAGTGGCCGCTCCAGAGCCAATCAACTTGCCATGCGGAGAACAATATCCTATTGTTAGTTTGCGCAAGGTTCCGTGGAATTATGGAGAAGTTGAAGGATCCACCTCACATACAACTGCTGCAGTGTCGAAGGAAAATCCACTATATCTACCCCATCGGGTGATGAAGCCCACCACCAAATCAAAGGGGAAAATACCCATGGAGAAGATTGAAAAATTCCTCCGCGCTGTGGGTCATAGTGAAGCTACGGTGGTTTTAAGCTTGAAAGAAGCTCCACAATAAATATCAATTTTGGACTTGGTCCTAACTTTTGAGAATCACCGGAAGATATTATTAAAGGTTCTAGAAGAAGCCTATCTCCCGACATCAGTGGATACGTAAAAGTTTCAACATATGGTTGATCACATTTTCAACAATAATGTGATATCCTTCACTGATGATGACATACCGCCCAAAGGGACCGGTCATTACAAATCGTTACACATCGCGGTCTTGTCCTCCGGATATATGGTAGCTAGAGTCTTAATAGATGGATGTTCATATCTGAATATCTGCCCATATGCTACCTTGGTGAAGATGAACATCAATCTCAACCGAATTCGGGGTAGCCATACTATCATCAAAGCTTTTGATGGAGCCCACCAGAATTCGGTCGGAGTAATTGAGCTGCCAATCAAAATTGGTCCTCACACATTCTGCGTATCCTTCCATGTGCTCAAGATAGATTCGGGATACAACCTGCTATTGGGACGACCATGGATTCATATGGCTGGGGCAGTCCCCTCCACTCTTCAGCAACAATTGAAATACATCATCAATAATAGCTTTGTCAAAATCAATCGCCAACCGTAGATTCCTCAAAGACACGGGGACATGTCGTTCATCAATGCCAATACAGACGTAGAACCAGTCAGTTTTCATGCTTTGGAAATAAGCAACACCCAATACCACGCTATTGGAGCACCATTGCCCGAACCTAAGATTTCTGCCGAGGTGATGTCAGCCACTCAAGAAATGATGTCATTAGGTCATAAACCGGGACAAGGGTTGGGTAAAGATTGCCAGGGTATCAAGCACCCCATTCGATTAACCAAGCAAGATGGAATAGCTGGACTAGGCTATTCTGCCAGCTCTAGTCACAGGAATCCTCATAAACATCAACATATTCCTTCAGCTTCAACCATGTGGCGTTTGGCTTTGCCATCGAACTTTGAGTCCGCACAACCTTCAGTAAAGGTGTCAGCCAATGTAATGGCTATGTTATTTCCCAAGCCGGTACCGGTGAAGGAGAAAGAAATCGTTGTTCCAAATCCCGCAGTGGAAGAAGAAGAACAAAGAATCAAACAAGACGTCATACGGATGATGTCCGGTATACGCATCATCGTTCATGATGAACATACCAACCGATATACCCCAGACGATGATTGCCCCAGATGTAATGGCCATCATTCGGGACAAGGAGGATGATGACAATCCCTCCATTACTGCGGTCCACCTGGACTTTACCCTTGCCAATTTGGACAGCATTCCTTCATTTGGTCGACGAGGGTAAAGCGGGCAGAAACTCTTTTTGCCCTGTAGATATAATAACTGCTTACTTTTTCTCAGATATAGTATTAGCGCTTTTATTTTGCCAGTATATGCTAACACTGTGTATGATCAACACATTTCATATATACTAAGTGAAAGCATATTTTGTTTCAGGACTCTAAATTTAGATGTGCCTGTACTTGCGGATACAATGCCTCTCCTACACAAGGATTGTACCTTTGATGTAGAGATGAATTCAGCCTTGATGGATATACCGGATGACATTGAGGTGCCTCCAAAAATTCAAGAATGGGTCAAAGACAAACCCAAACCCAACCTTGATCAAACCACTTCTTTCAATCTCGGAACCTTAGAAAGCCCTAAGTTAATCCAGATTGGTTCAGACCTTACCCCAAACCAACGGAATGGCATGGTTACACTATTAATCCAGTTCCAGGATGTGTTTGCATGGTCTCATGAAGACATGGTGGGTTTGTCCACTGACATTGTCCTTCATCGCCTTCCCATCAAAGAGGGATTTAAGTTAGTTAAGCAGAAACTCAGGCGATTGAAACCGGAGTGGAGTTTAAAGGTGAAAGAAGAAATTGTGAAACAGTTTCAAGATGGCATCATCATGGTGTCTACATATCCTGAGTAGATATCCAACATCGTGCCTGTACCTAAACCTGGAGGGAATGTGCGAGTTTGCGTGGATTACCGGGACTTGAATAAAGCTTGCTTAAAAGACAGCTTTCCCGTGCCATTTATCCACATTCTCATTGATAATACTGCTCAGTACGACATGTACTCCTTTGCTGATTTCTTTGCGGGGTACCATCAAATCATGGTTGCCGAGGAAGATCGTGAGAAGACTGCTTTCATCACTCCCCGGGGAACTTTTTGCTATAGACGGTTGTCATTCGGCCTCATCAATACCAGAGCTACCTATCAACGAGCTATGATGGCTCTTTTCCACGACTTAATGTATAAAGAGATTGAGATCTACGTGGATGACATCATTGTCAAGTCCCGAAAAGAGGATGACCATATAGACCATCTCAGAAAGTTGTTCAACAGATTGCGTAAGTACAACTTGAAGTTGAATCCAGCTAAGTGCGCCTTTGGCGTTAGATTAGGCAAATTGCTAGGATTTCTAGTCAGCCACAAAGGGATAGAGCTAGATCCTGCCAAAATCCAAGCCATCACTGAAATGCCCATTCCTCAGACAGAGAAGGAAATACGGGGATTTTTGGGAAGAATCAACTTCATCGGCGGTTTTATCTCCCAACTCACAAAGAACTTTTGTGAGCCAATCTTCAAGCTATTAAGGAAGAACTCCTCCATGAAATGGAATGATGAGTGCCAGAATGCCTTCCTTACAATCAAGAAATAGCTAGTCAAAGCTCCTGTCTTGGTACCACCCAGGGACGATATTCCCCTGTTCATGTATCTGTCCATAAGTGACAATGCCATGGGCTACATGGTGGGATAGAAAGACGATAAAGGCCAAAAACGAGCTATCTATTACCTCGGCAAAAGGTTCAGCAGTAGTGAACACAAGTACACGCTATTCGAAAAAGACGTGTTGTGCTTTAGCATGGGCGTCCACGAGGTTACAACATTACCTCCATGGTCACACAAGCCATCTCATATCACGCGTGGATCCTCTCAAGTACGTGTTCACCAAACCCATGTTAAATTGTCGGCTTTTCAGATGGCAGTTGATCCTACAACAATTTGGCATCGTATATGTGACTCAAAAGTCCATCAAAGGTCAAGGAATCGCGGATCAACTGGCCGCCGTACCTTCAGGGGATTTCAAACCCTTGGAAACATATTTCCCTGATGGAGTAATGACAGTGCGGCAACACCATCAGTACGATATGCGCTAATCATGGAAGATGTATTTTGATGGAGCGGTTAATATGGAAGGTTTTGGAGCGAGAGCCGTTCTAGTATCTGGTACGGGGGAGCAGTATCCCGTTGTCATCAAATTACAGTTTGTCAGCACCAACAATATGGCTGAGTATGAAGGCAATCTCATGGGGCTAAAACTTGCCCATTCAATGGGCATCAGGCGGTTAACTGTCCTTGGAGATTCGGAGTTGGTAATCAAAAAATCCATCGGAATCTATCAAACCAAGGAACTACATTTGCTGCCTTACCATCGGCAGGTTTTGAAGATGGCTTTGGAGTTAGAAGAAATCTCCTTTCTACACATTCCTCGTAATAGGAATGACTTTACAGACGCATTAGCCACTTTGGCCTCCTTGATTCGCATATCAAACAAGGAATGCTTTCCAAGCGTCACAATTTCCCTGAACAAGGCCCCAGCCTATAGGAATTACATTAGAGAAGTATCGGATGAGCTACCTCCCATCCAACCTCCTTGGTATCAGCATATCAAGGAATATCTACGAGATGGATCTACACCCGCTGAGGCGAGCTTGACTGAGAAAATGCGGATCCATTGACTTGTTATGAAGTTCTACCTGAGTGGAGATGCGCTCTACAAAAGAGATGCAGGACTAGGTCTCCTCGGTTATCTAGACAAAGATCAAGCCCAAAGGCTTATGGATGAAATCCATGGTGGAGTTTGTGGCCCCCACATGAGTGGCCCCCTCCTTGTCAAGAAAGTCCTCAGGACGGGACACTATTGGCTATCTGTCAAGGCTAATTGAAATGACCACGTCAAAAGATGCTATCAGTGTCAGATTCATGGGAATAATATACACGCCCCTTCACGGGAACTCCACAATATGAGTTCGCCTTGGCCCTTCTCAATGTGGGGAATGGACGTTATCGGGCCCATCGAGCCTAAAGCCAGTAATGGTCACCGATTTATCTTCACCATTATCGACTACTTCACCAAGTGGGTAGAAGTAGCCTCCTTCCCTAGGGTCACTAAAGAAGTCATCATTGCTTTCATCAGAAATAATGTCGTTTGTCGATATGGACAACCAGAGGTGATTGTGTCAGACAATGCCAAAAACCTCAACAACAAAATGATGGAGGAATTATGTAGTAAATTCCACATCAAACATCTTAACTCTGTCATCTATCGTCCGAAGATGAACGGTGTTGTTGAAGCAGCTAACAAAAATATCAAGAAGATTATGCAAAAGATGTCCGCCAACCACAAAGATTGGCCTGACCTATTGCCTCTGGCTCTGTTAGCCTACAGAACCTCCATGTGCACTTCAACTAGGGCAACCTCCTGCGCTTTAACCTATGGGATGGAAGCAGTGCTCCCCATAGAAGTTGATATGGAATCTCTTAGAGTATTGATCGACGCTCAACTGGATGAAGACCAATGGGTACAAGACAAGTATCACCAATTGTCTCTAATAGACGAAAGGCGAACCGCGGCTATCTTCCATGGTCAGTTATATCAGCAAAGGATCACACGATCCTACAACAAAAAAGTCCGGCTACGGCAGTTCAAACAACATGACTTGGTTTTGAAAAAGATTCTTGACAACCAAGAACAGGCTAAAGGAAAATTTGCTCCTAATTGGGAAGGCCCGTTTATTATCAAGGAAGTGTTGACAGGAGGCGCTCTCAGATTGCAAGAGATGAACGATGATGAATTCCCAGAACTCATCAACTCAAACACCGTGAAACGGTATTATGTCTGAAGTAATCAGCAAACACCCTGATGCATAATCATCAGGTCACCAGTCATTCCGGTTCTTTAACCCTTTACCACATACAACTTATCTACACTTTGCCCCTCAGGGAAACGTACTCTTCAAGCCAGCAGCCTGGCTTTCTCCTTCGCGCTCATACAATTCAGGTCATCCCCCTACGGATTGAACCTCTTGCGTTTATAGTTTGGCTACCAATTTCTGGGATCAAACTTTTCCCCTACAGTTTATCCTCAACCTAGGATTAAAACTTTCTCCTCCCCGCACTCTGACCTGCACATGGGATTATGCTTTTCTTCTCACCCTTAGGGGCAAACTACGTCAACCTGATCTCCTCTTCAATAGGAGTACGTAGGCAACCATTTCATATGGCCCGGTCGTAATAAAAAAAACAACAAAAACATTTCTGCCCTTACATAAAACAAAAACAACCAAAAACATTCCTACACCATGTCAGCTATATACAGCGTTGAACCTCTTACACCAGGTTCAAACTACGCAGACCTGATCTCCTCTTCAATAGGAGTACGTAGGCAGCCATTTATGGTTCAGTCTCACCCCCCTACCAAAACACAAACCATTGTCAACTGGTACTGGGATCCTCTTTCAATCCACTACATTTCATTTGGCTTCAGACCAAAGGGATGGAATTACCTGAACTACTCCCAAATAAGAGATTCGGGGACCATCTAAGCTGCGGTCATGCCTTGAAGCGCAACACCAACCCATAAGAGGTGGAATCAACTAGGCTTCTCTTGAATAGAAGTACTAGCGACCATCTGTGGTGCGTTCAATCTCAGAGAGGAAAGCCACACCCATCTCCACATTCTCCATTCTAAAACAAGTCCCAAGACACCCAAGATGGTAGGGATACATAGATCGATGATCCATTCTGAACTATCCAGAGACAACTTAATGTCTATCCACCCAGGAGGAATTCAGAATACATCAAGATCACAAGCCCTGGAGTAGCAGGCAAAATATCAAGCAAATAGCAGGACATATCTAAAAGGGAAGTGATCCAAAAATATATTTCCCTGTCATATATAATGCTGTTTGATATATATACAATGTAAACTGTACATGACAAAAGGGCTAAGCTAGTCTGTGCAGGTGAATATAAAGCTCATCTACGAGTCAGGGTACATGCGAGTTAGCAAGACCAACATGGCGTCCCTCTCAGATGAAGGAGGTAAAGCTGTAGTCTCCTGGGTGAGAATATCCACATGACCCAACAGATCTATAGCCATTTGCATGATGACCATATGCTCATCAATATAAGTGCTCATCTCTACAATCATACCAGTGGAAAGGGACCTCGCTGCAGTACTATCTGTGATAGCCACATCCCGGGCATATATAGCACTATCCCGCTCAACTATCGATGCATCTCTGGCGGATATACCCTCATCCCGCTCCACAACAACGGCATCTCTGCGATCTAATGCCTCGTCTCTCTCCAATAGAGCAGCGTCCCTCACATCAAGAACAGTCGACATCATAGATCGAATCTGGTCTCTCTCAAAGGTCATCAGATGAAGACTCTGCTCTAAGAAATCTTGTCTTAGAGTCTTTGAATCACAAAAAATCTTGATACTAGGAGAATCCGGAAGAAATGCTGGCAACCCAGCAGTGGGCTCCTCCTTGATGCAGATATCAATGTCCTCCATGGGCTCTACATCGTTTGACTCAATATCTGGTACTGCAAATACTGCTGCAGCGGATAAAATCTCTGCCTCCATCTATGCGGAATACTCTGCAGAATAATTGGGATGACTGGCAGAAAAAGAAGCTATCTCGCGATGATCCCAGGAAGCATACACACGGGATCGGTCCTCTGCTGAGAGATATCGAGATGCTGAACGCTGACCTATCACCCCCTCAAAAGGATGGAAATCCTGGAACTGGTCGAACTGCGACATCACGGTCAATGGGTGATAAGTGGTCACGCCCCTCAAGCCAGCCAGAGGGAGGAAATCCATGCCCGGAGCATGAGTAATGAAGCTGTATGGTGAGCAAAGCCCCGAGCACAACAATATGCTAAATGGATCTCTGATATCTGCCAAAAATGCGGACCAGGACTGAGCATCTGTACACTCCGATGGCTGAAAGGAGTATGACATAGCCACATCATGGGAGAAGCAATACCCATGCCGTCTAAGGGTACCAACCGGTCGCAAGTGTGACATAAACCACACATACAACATGATCAACTCCCGATAAACACGCTGACGTGTGTAGCATCTTTAAGAGGGATCTTGATCGCAGGGTCTCTGCCACGATCATAGGTACAATGGTACGACCCTCCCTGAGAGCTCTCACGGCCATGATAACTCCTATATCTATCTCATCCATATACCGCGGCATATACACGTATGATAGTACACATAGCATCAGTACATCAACTCTGGCCAAACGCCAATGATCATCCGACACAGTGAAATCCCCAGAATGTCGTGAGTAGATATCCTCCGCGCCATATCTGTCATACAGAAAACGCTGAGAGATCACGTGGCCAGATGTCAGCTCATCCTGCACTACTCTGTGCCTTAATCCCGTAAGAGTCATAAATCGTCTACTCATGTCTCCCAAAGCCATGTGCATGCAAGATCTGTCTAAGGGCAGCATTGTCAAACATGCATACTCCTCCAGAGTAGGAGTCAACTCATGGGTGCCAAAACGGAATACCTGCCTATCAGGTAGCCAATGCTCTAGCATCTCGTCTACAAATCCTGCAGGAACCTGAAATGCCAAAAGGATCATGGTATCTTTGCAGAACATGATCTCACATCACCACATCTAGTGGTGACATGCTATCGTACCACGATCGCATACCTAATGCCACCACTGACGGTGGGGTATGATCTATACGACTAACTGTCGAAGAAGACATCTGTGCGGGCCATGTCATAAGACCATCCAGGGGTCAATGCCGAATATCTCTGGATATACATACATATGTGTAACATGATACATGCATAACAGATAATGGATGGTAATATGATATAGGGAATGAAAAAAGGTGCATACATTCCTAAATATATCATCATCTAATACATCAGCTCTATACAGCTAAAAATACATAAAAATGGGGCATAGACACTCTACTACTAACATAGGCCTATCAAAAGATATAGCGAGAATGGGGAACAGCCACCCAATATCTAACAGATGCCTATCAAAAGATATAACGAGAATATACATCAGAAGAAGACCAGGGTCTCGATGTCCACATCCTCAATCCTGTCCACCTGATGTAACTCCTCCTGAGTCACTGGATCTCTATCAACAGGGATGTCAGGCCTATAAAGAGGAGGATCTGTGCCGACAAAACCAAATGGGTTGTCTGAGGGGCCAACACCTGAGCTGGAAGGAACAAATGACTCCGCCTCTGCTGGATCTCTGCCCAAATGCCGAATAAATACATGTGCCTGGTCCAACTGCCAGGTTAAACTATCAATCTGGGTCAGATGAGTCGGAGCTCGAACACAAACCACCCAATCCGTCATCATCAAAGATCCTGGAACCATGTCCCCCATAAATTGTGTGGCATGGGACTGGGCCCCAATAGTGCGAGGGAGCCACCAACGCTGGAATATCTCCTGAGTACATGGACCCTCGGATAAATCAAAATCATCAACTCCCAACAATGGAATATCCGTGATGGGTGACTATGATACAGGCCAATGACGCCTGACAGGAGGCAAGATCGGTATACAAATCTCCCATGTGGTGCTTCTAATAACACGCTCTCCTAAATAGAGCACCCAGCCTCCATCTGTGAAGAGAGGAAATCTCCGGGTGGAAATCAAATACTCTACTCCAGTAGGGTGTCCATCCTCAAACTGATGGTCAAATGATCCCCTGAGTATGGAAGCCATATGATGGCGTCTGCGTCACAAGAACTCCAACAGATCTGGCGGAGGCGAAGCCCTCAGAAAGAGGGACCTCTGGCAAAATAAAATGGTTCCATCGTCATCCTCGTGGATAGGTATCTAAGCCTAACACACTCATGGGACGTAAACATGGAAGCCTCTCACAGGCCCAAAACTGCCAACACAATGGCAAAACATCTGCTATCAGTAAACACTCATAACCTATGAATGGGGAACGACAAGAGAAATACTCACCAGCAGAAATGGGTAAAATCCTAGCCAAGCCTCGGTCAAACCCTGTGAGCTCAGACGCATGCCTCGGAGGAAATAGGCAAAGGTGTAAGAGCCCGGTCATACTCTCTCTCAGACGGTCCACATCGCAGATGTATACCGACCAAAAGCGAAGATACCGTGGAAGAGTTATCTGCTATGAAGCAGCCTCAAATGATCATCAGGAAAAATCATCGTAGAACGCGATCCTTAATCCTAACATCATCAGGCATGGGCTCACTCAATAGCCCGCTCATAACATCTCATTCAAAGGACCTGAACGGACAGTCCTGCCTTTGAGAGCCTCCGCCGGAACTCCTAATAAGGATCTGACGGCAGTAGGGGTAATATTCGCCATGCAAGGCACTGGCTCCCCTCTAAACTTCATACCTATGATAAATTGCCAATCCATAGGCGTCATCGTCACCTCGCAATCCAGCAAGTGGAGTGACTGATTCTGATGAAACCATCGCTCAGACAATGCCCTGAGCGTGGTATTTTCTTACCTGGAGCTTTTAAATGCATTTTTGACTATATGCATGCATGCATTTACTTTAAACATATAATAGAGTTAAAATGCATGACTACCCAATACCTACATTTGGAAATTTTTTGCCATAGTCCCTTTTGAAAATAGGACTATCCACATGCACATAGGCATGTCTAGGTAACCATTCAGTAGCACACCTGCCCCAAAGTCATATACATAATATATGCATTAAAAATTAAAATCATCATGCATAAGGCCAACCTCAGTGCTAGGAGTATTTTGCCTTTCTACCTTTTGCTCATTGGACCTCAGATAGGACAAAAAATAGCAGAAAAAGGTGTCAATTTGACTGTCTCAAAAGTTAAATTTTTTCACATCATTATGTTCAGCATGGTTTAATACTAACATTTACTTTTACTATGTTGAATATTTTTTATCAAGTCATTTGTACATACATAATCACTACTATGTGTTTAGATGCATTTTGTGCGATAACTCACAATCCAAAGGACAGAAACTGGAAAAAAATACATGCATACGTTACCAGGATAGTGTAGAACTCTTGTACGGTGATAGAATTTGCAAAAGGCGTTAACTCAAAGAGATCTGAAGAGGGCTCATTGTTTTCTAAGCGAAGTGAGTTAGAAATGAACTTACAAAGGCGGTGCATGGATTTATCATCCACGCTTTGGCCAGCAGCTCACCTGCGACTGCAGCAGGTGCACCTACGGCTCCTCTATGTGGGTCCCACCCCTCCGACTCGGTCCAGTTCGAGTTGAAACAGAGTTCTTATTGGCTAGAAAGGTCAAATCAGGAATAAAAATGCCACACGATTGAGCAAAGCAGCATACAATCCCGATCTTCTCAAATGAGACTTTGAACCTGTACATCACTCATTGGTAGTCACCCGAACACGAGGTATACCCTGCCAATGATTCCATTTGTCACAAATCACATCCGGCAATACCTCGTACAGGTCCGATGCCGCCAACTCCGGGTCATTACCCTAAGTAGGTCCCCGACGGGGGTTACAATGTAGGTCCCCAACGAGGGTTACAACGTAGGTCCCTGACGGGGGTTACAACGTAGATCCCCGGTGGGGGTTACAACACGTTCATCCATTGACAATTCTATCAACGAAGGTCAAGCAGCCTTGACATTATTTCAGCCGATGGCAAGTAAACCCATCGAAGCGTTGAGAACCGTTTGATAGTTGTATACGTACTCATGCGTCCCCAGTAGATCCCCGACGGGGGTTACAACGTATATCTCTAACGGGAGTAGCAACGCATGCTCAGCCGTTGACACATATATTAACGAAAGTCAAGCAACCTTGAGGTCATTTCAGCCAATAACGTTTAAATCGATCAGAGCTATAGAGCTATTTGAGGTTCTCATACCAAGCTGCTCATATTCCCCAACGGACCACCGGCGGGGGTCACAACGCAATGCTCCGTTGATCTACAAGTCAGCGAAGGTCAAACAACCTTGACGATCTCCTCACAGAGTCTCAGCCGTTGATTCACACGTCAGCAAAGGTCAAGCAACCTTGACAGTATATCCCACAGGATCTTTCAAATTAGTTGATTCACCATCGTCCAACGAAGGTCGAGCATCCCAGACGGCATTTGTTGTTGGCGATAAATCCAACAGAATCGTGACATATTCTGGCAATACTAACCAGGAGAGGTCAACATTATCAAAGAGGATAGATGATGGAATATGTTATATACATCCTCAAACAGATCAAGCTTTATCCCAACAGATCTCTTGCACAAAAGAGGTATCTCTTCAGGATCGAATCATTCTCAAGAACACAGGAATTTGGTGATAACTCCAACATCAACATCCTAATGATTAGAAACACGTCGGATCTCGTCAAGATGTGCCAATCCCGGTTGAAACAACGGGGATCCCGCAATCATCCCCAAAGATGTTGGGCTACAACCCCATACACATGCATCATACATTTGCATCATTTTGCTACCCATAGTACCACGTTCATCTTGTTGCATTTTAAGTGTCTAGGATTCTTTATCCTACCCATGCATCGCCATGCATGAGTATGATAAGGAGGGGCATCTATAGACAATCGAAATTTTCTGTACCACTGTCACTAATATTGCAGGAGGACAGATTCGTCTTTTAAGAGAGAACCCTAAAAGACAATCCAAATCCATGCCTGATACTACTAAAAGTTCAGCATCAACCCTTGATCGCAATCCGGGAGTAACAAATCCAACCTTGGATGTAACCCCGAGGCATGCAGTACAATACCGGAACACACACCGGAGAAGACCGATTAATCTCGGAGATAACCCCGAGGTATCCAGTCTCAGTCCCAACCATGGGAATAGCCACCAACCTTGGTGATAACCCCAAGGAAAGCAGTTTCGAAGATAACCCCGGAAATTCTTGTTTCAAATTGCAACATTCTGTGCGCCTAGGAATCATGCGATCACAGATTCATCCCATTGGATCTAGATTCGGTTCCCGTGATGGACATTTTTCAGCTGTAAGCAGCTTGTAAATTATTCTGCGATGTCTGAATTTCCTCAGATAGTTTCCACACCCACGAGGAAGTCAGCATTATTTTTTGTATATTATTTTCATACGGATGCCTCACATCCATCAAATAAAATCAATCCAGGCGATCACTTAATAAAAATGGGTGTGTAAAAGGTCTCAATTTCTATTGAGCATCAGGGTTTGAAAAACATCTTTTATAAAACATCCTTTCCATATCTTGCTAAAAACTGAATTTTTACATAAATTCAAACCCTGTGTATATAGGTTCGAACGAGGCCTCACACAACTTCCATATAACAGCACATTGACCCACACACATACACACACACAGATGATATGTTCTTGAAAAGAGGTGGTCACCGTGGTAACATGGATTTCGGGGGGTGCCTAACACCTTCCCCCGGCATAACAAAGTCCCCGGACCCTAAACGAATCTCAGTTTCACCGACCTGTATATCAGTGTTTCATCACTGGGTCAATGTGCAAACCTTTTCTCATTTGTGTTGGTACAACCATTTAAAAAACCAACTGGTGACTCTTAACAGTCCCATCGTCGACATTATACATGTCGAACCTTTTTCACTTGTTTTTTCAAACAAATCTCACCTAAAATGAGAACACCAAAGAACAAGTAACGGAAAGGGACACCAAAAAATCCCGACGTCGACAGGGATATCAGTGACGGGTGACTGTGAAACGGGCCAATGACGCCTGGCAGGAGGCAAGATCGATATACGGATCTCCCCTGTGGTGCTCCTAATAGCACGCTCTCCTAAATAGAGCTCCCAGCCTCCATCAGTAAAGAGAGGAACTCTCCTGGTAGAGATCAAATACTCGACTCCGGTCAGATGTCCATCCTCAAAGCCGATGGTCAAATGCTCCCCTGAATAAGGAATCCAGGTAATGGTACCCGCATCACAAGAACTCCAACAGATACATCAAAGATGAGTGAATCCTCAACTCTGGGGACCTCCGTGCGAGAATAGAATGGTGCCATCGTCATCCTCGTGGATAGGTATCTAAACCTAACACACTCACAAGACGTAAACATGGGAGCCTCTCATAGGACCAAAACTGCCAACACAATGGCAAAACATCTGCTATCAGTAAACACTCTTAACCTATGAATGGGAAAAGATAAGAGAAATACTCACCAGTAGAAATGGGTAAAATCCTAGCCAAGCCTCAGTCAAACCCAGTGAGCGCATGCGCATGCCCCGGAGGAAATAGGCAAAGGTGTAAGAGCCCTAATCATACTCTCCTATACGATCCACATAACGTGTGGCGCTGATCAAAGCAAAGGATACCGTAGAAGAGTTATCTGCTATGAAGCAGCCTCGAATGATCATCAAGAACAATCGCCGCAGAACGCGATCCCTGATCCTGACATCATTAAGCATGGGCTCACTCAAAAGCCCACTCATAGCATCTACGCTCAAAGGACCTGAACGGACAGTCCTGCCTTTGAGCGCCTCCGCCAGAACTCCTAATAAGGATCGGACAGCAGTAGGGGTGATATTCGCCATGCAAGGCACTGGCTCCCCTCCAAACTCCATACCTGTGATAAATCGCCAATCCATAGGCGTCATCATCACCTCGCAATCCAGCAAATGGAGTGATTGAGTCTGATGAAACCATCGCTCAGACAATGCCCTGAGGTAACCCCAAGGACATCGATGGGGAAGGATGGAGAAGAATGCCCCGAATCCCCACTCATGCACTACTGCTCTATAGTCAGGAAGAAGCGCCTGGTACATGGAGTGAATGCTAAACCAGTTCCCTCGAGGCTGTGTAAATCCTGGAACATGCATGAAATGCAAATCAACATCATAACCCTTTAATCCTCATCAATTGGAAAGAAGGAAGATCAAACTCTAACGACATACCTTGTTAGCATGCAAGTACATCGATGGATGTCTGCTCAAAGCACCCAGCAACTCTGGGTTTGCCACCTGAATGCTCGGAAGCTCCTTACGAGGGACATGTGCAGCACGAGCGAAATCCTCCATCGGAATATCCGCCTCCTCGTCCTCAACGTCTGGCACATCTACCCGGACAGGATGAATCACGGCCTCCACCAATCGACGAGCTATCTAATAGAACGGGGACGAGGCACTTCGGAAGCCCTCCGCTGTACACCAGAAGTGGTCCTATATGAACTGCTCGGCTGATCCGGATCCATAATATCTAGACAACAAGTCTCCAAATCACCTCAGAAAGGCTGTGGTATTTCCTTACCTGAAGCTTTTTAAATGCATTTATGACTATATGCATGCATGCATTTATATTAACATATAATAGAGTTAAAATGCATGACTACCCAATGCATACATTTGAAATTTTTTGCCATAGTCCCCTTTAAAAATAGGACTATCCACATGCACATAGGCATGTCTAGGTGGCCAGTCAGTAGCACACCTGCCCCAAAGTCATATACATAATATATGCATTAAAAATCAAAATCATCATGCATAAGGCCAACCTCAATGCTAGGAGTACTTTGCCTTTCTACCTTTTGCTCATTAGACCTCAAATAGGACAAAAAATAGCAGAAAAAGGAGCCAATTTGATTGTCTCAAAAGTCAAATTTTTTCACATCATTATGTTCAGCATGGTTTAATACTAACATTTACTATGTTGAATATTTTTTATCAAGTCATTTGTGCATACATAATCACTACTATGTGTTTAGATGCATTTCGTGCCATAACTCACAATCCAACAGACAGAAACTGGAAAACAATACATGCATACGTTACCAGGATAGTATAGAACACTTGTACGGTGACAGAATTTGCAGAAAGCAGCTCGAACTCAGCAGATCTGAAGATGGCTCGCGATTCTCTCTTTGCGAAACAAGTTAAAAGTGACTTGTGAGACAAATCTGCTAGAATTTATCATCCACGATTGGCATGAAGCCCACACCGCGATCGGCGTTAGTGCACTTACGCAGACTTCTATGTGGGTCCCACCCCTCTAGCTCGGTCCAATTCGAGTTGCAAAGGAGTTCTTACGGACTAAAAAAGGTCAAATCGAGAATAAAAATGCCAATCGATTGAGTAAAATAGCATACAATCCTGGTCTTCTCAGATGAGACTGTGAATCTGTACATCACTCATTGGTAGTCGCCTAAACACAAGGTATACCCTGCCGATGACTTCAGTTGTCACGAATCTCATACGGCAATACCTTATATAGGTCTGATGCCGCCGACTCCGGGTCGTTACCCTAAATGAGTCCCCGACGGAGGTTACAACGTGAGTCCCCGACGGGGGTTACAACGTAGATCCCCAGTGGGGGTTACAACACGTTCAGCCGTTGACACATATATCAACGAAGGTCAAGCAGCCTTGACGTTATTCTAGCCGATGGAAATTAAACCCATCGAAGCATTAAGAACTATTTGGGAGTTGCGTACCTACTCATGCGTCCCCAGTAGATCCCTGACGAGGGTTACAATGTATATCTCCAGCGAGAGTAACATCGTATGCTCAGTCGTTGACACACATATCAATGAAGGTCAAGCAACCTTGACGTCATTTCAGCCGATAGCGATTAAACCTATCAGAGCTCTAGAGTTATTCGAGATCTTCATACCCAACTGCTCGTATTCCCCAGCGGATCCCAGGCGAGGGTCACAACGCAATGCTCCGTAGATCTACACGACATCGAAGGTCAAGCAACCTTGACAATCTACAGAATCTCAGCCATTGATCCAAATGTTAGTGAAGGTCAAGCAGCCTTGACAGTATATCCCACAGGATTTCTCAGCCATCGATTCACATGTCAGGCATCCCTGACAACATTTGTTGTTGGCAGTAAATCCAACAAAATCTTGACATGTCCTGACGATACCAACCAGGAAAGGTCAATGATATCAAAGAGGATAGATGATGGAATATGTTATACACATCCTCAAACAGATCAAGCTTTATCCCCACAGATCTCTTGCACATAAGAGGTATCTCTTCAGGATCAAGTCGTTATCAAGAACAAAGGAATTTGGTAATAACTCCAACATCAACATCCTAACAAATTAAACACACATCAAATCGTCAAGATTGCCAATCCCGATTAAAAGCAATAGGATCCAAAGAACCATCCCCAGCATGTTGGGCTACAACCCCGTACACATGCATCATACATTTTCATCATGTTACTACCCATAGTACCATGTATGTCTTGTTGCATTTCAATTGTCTAGGATTCTTTATCCTACCCATGCATCGCCATGCATGAGTATGATAAAGAGGGGCATCTGTAGACACTCGAAATTTTCTGTACCACTATTACTAACATTGCAGGAGGACAGATTCGTCTTTTAAGAGAGAACCGTGAAAGACGATCCAAATCCATGCCGGAAACTACCGGAAGTTCAGCATCAACCCCGGATCGCAATCTGGGAGTAACAAATCCAACCTCGGATGTAACCCCGAGGCATGCAGATACAACATCGGAACACACACCAGAGAAGACCGATTAATCTTGGAGATAACCCTGAGGTATCCAGTCTCAGTCCCAACCATGGGAATAGCCATCAACCTTGGTGATAACCCCAAGGAATGGAGTTTCGGCGATAACCTTGAAAATTCTTGTTTCAAATGTGATCAGCTTCAATCTCGGCGCTCACAACGAGATACACTGCACCAACCCGGCAATAACATCGGGAAGACACACACACCTCAAAGATGATAATGAGGACCTTCAACAATTGCAGCAGTCCAATCTCAGCGAAGCCTGAGCAACTTCTGCTTTATCAGCCCAATCCGATGATAACACCGCTGAGGGGCAACATAGTCATCTCGTCAACACGATGCCACATCACGTCTCTACGCAACGATGTCTCACAAGACTAACCAATCCCGAGTGACTATTTTGCGGGATAACGGATGAAAGTTAAAGCTTGAAGAACAGAGGGCATCGTCCCATCTTCAATGACTTCGTACAAACTCTAATCCCATGTCATCGTACAACTCTCGACAACGGCGATCCAAAATAGGTCCTGTATACCTCAAACGGATGCCCGGAATACACTTCTGAAAGTTTGAGTGGACATTACAGTGCCTGAGTGCGCGTACTTCGAGACGACCCGATCCGACAAACCCGGGCCTACCCATAAAATGCCTATAAATAGAGGGCTTGGGCAGCCCATTTTGCAAGAGAAAAAGATGAGGAAGCCCTGCCCAATTTGCTATGCACTCACCCCATGCAGTGTACTTTCCCCCTCTAAACACCTGTGAGCTCATATATAGCCCTTTTGTACCTACAAGAGTCAGTGTTTACCCACTCTAAAGATATAGAAGCCTTCTTTATCAGTCAGTTGTAAGCCTTCTCACACACTTTAGAGTCTTTCTATTCATCTTTGCACACACCCTTCTACACGTTGAGAGACGTGTTGCTTGCTTTTGCCCAGACTTCGGTCCGTGGTTTCATTTCAGTCTGTATATATATATATAAAATAATATATTTACATATATATTGACTAACATTATCGAGTTATTCCTCGATTGAGCCTAGACTTCGGTCTTGAGCGTTTACTGTGACGCCCCCAAAATTAGGTATACATCACCCATCTTGAGTCGCCAGATACATGGTACAGAAATTAAATACAATTTAATAATACAACTGTCATGTACAATACGACAAAACATAAACTATGAGTTTGAATACAAATATTATCTTCCAGAGAGTATACAAACTCAAAAGGAGACCTCATTACAATTATTGTCACACTATTTAACAGAATAGTGAGGACTACTAGCTAATACTATCATCCGGACCATCACTCCGTTCCCCAAATCGTCCCAGCTACGTTCTCATTTCCTGAAGAGAACAGTGAAAGAAAGGGTGAGCTCAACTAGCCCAGTAAGAAATATTATGACTAAGATAATGCAGAATAAATTTTTATTAGCCTTCAACAGTGTTAAACTGATAAAATATAACAAACATCAAGTTTAATTGCAGCGGAACAAGTAATCCATTAGAAGAGTCAAGTAGAGAATAAAATCTACTATCTTCTATGATTTCAAAGGTTTTTCATGACTTTTATCGTGGAGACTCAACTTAATAAATAATCCACATCATCGAATCACCCCTGCACTACGGCCAATGATATTCTTTAGTATCACGACCACAATTATCCATACACTACGAGCCAAGAATATTTGTGTATTCATTAATGGTCATGATCATGCCAACAACTGTCCATCAATGCACTACGGGCCAATGAGGACTTTTACCACATCATTTGTAACATTACAGTCATGATTACACCGAATAATCCCAGGTCATAATCATACCAAGTCCATCTATGCACTACAGGCAATAGATGACTTTCAAAAAAATATAAATATGAGGATGATGACAATGATATAAGAATTCAATAAAACAAGTTCAAGAATTAATTTGTCCAAGAACCAATAACGTCTAAATTGTCAACATGATCTTTGCTTTGTAGAGTAAAATTCAAGAATGCTCGGAAGAATATTTCCATGAAAATATCTTTGGATGAAGCGCAATTATCAAGGATATTCCACTAATTTCATGGAGTATAGAAGTCAAACTTTTAACCAACCGAGTATAATTAAGAATGGAATAACAAAAGAAATCACCATGCATGCGGTGCTTAGCATGAGACGAAGTTATTCAACAGATTAACAAGTAACGGAACACAGTCGGCGAAATTAATTGCACCGATAGGATGTTCCAACGAGAATAATAAAGATGGAACCAGTCCGGTGTAAAATACACGTATATGATGTTCCAATGTAATAATAATAAAGATTTTAACCAGGTCCTGTAAAACACACAGACATGATGTTCCAACCGAATAATACTAAAGACGGAACCAGGTCCGGTGTAAAATACACAGACAGGATGTTCTAACATAATAATAATAAAGACGAAACCATAGAAGAATGCCACCAAGTATATGGTAGACCGCGTATACAGGTTATTCCAAGAGAATAATAAGAAATGGAATAACAACAGTTCTCTTCATGAATAAGAAAGAATAACACCCCTTACCGTAAAAGAAACTGAATATAAGAGTAAGGAAGTAACAGAATACTTTTCTATAGTTTCTCTATAATTTCTCTCTCTGGAGATTCAGTGAATTCATAAGAAATAATGAAGGAATGAGCTTCTATTTATAGGAGAATGGAAGGGCACTGTTCATGGATGAAATAATTCTACAGATATACGTATCAATGTTTTGATATCACACTAATGTAAAAATTCAATCCACCAACCAATAGGATGCAAGCAAAATTAAAATATAAGACATATATATATAAACACATGTTAAATATATATATATATATATGTAATATCTACCACTTAATTTTTCTCCCCCATAACCAACATCAATCCCCCACCCACCCAAAATTCAATTTCACTACACTCTTACACATCACTATCACACTACCACTTTTCCACCATTTTCCACTCACACACACATCACACACCTATCACTTTCTCCCACCATATACTCAATACATATATATACTTCCATACGTATACTCTTCCATTTCCAAAATCATTTTTCCAACACATATGGGCCCCACATGTGGCCCCCACATTTGGGCCCCACCTTCAAATAATTTTCTACCGATTATTTTGAAAAATGGGTAAATAGGAATCCATAAAATAAGCAAACTTCATAAAAATAACCTTAATAATTTTAACAACATTTATCATCTTTGTTACAATTCACAATATTAATCGGCCAGGTCGTTCCCAGGAAAGATGGGGCTTTTCAATAAGGATTTCTCCTTATTGGCGCGCAATTACGTGACCAAACCTCTCCTTGAAAGAACTTCTGGACATCGTTAATATTGCAAATAATAATATTAATAACTTTATCGTCTCAATTATTGATTTAATAAAATAAAGAATATCAACAATAATTGAATCAAATAACGTGAGACACTATGCAACAATTACTATAATAATAATTGAACAAAACTGAATAACTTCTTACGTAAACATCAATAATTAATACCGTGTGCTACTATACAACCACGCGTATTACTGTACTTTTACTACCGAGTAGTTCAACAGTATCAACGGTAAAACTTCTGCCGTTATTTTCATAAAAATATTTTTGTCGTTTTCTCAATCCGACAATAATTCTGTTGTGGGGTCCACCAATGATTGCGCCATTGTACGAATATTCCCTGCTAAAACGAATATTCCCCGACCAATCGAATATAATATAACAACTTGCATACTATGCAAAATTTATAAATATTACCCACAACTATAACATTATATCAATTTCACTCCATAATATTCAAAAATAATATTTATAGAAAATTCATCTTTATTCAAAAAGTTGGGGTTTTACAATCTCCCTTTCTTATGAAATTTTGCCCTCGAAATTAGGGTACGTACCTGGTATGTCGAAGAGGTAAGAATACCTTGATTTCATTTCAGATTCTAACTCCCAAGTCATTTCCTCAACATCGTGGTTTCTCCACAAAACTTTGACTTGAGGTATAACCTTGGTGCGCAGAATATGTTCCTTCTTATCCAAGATTTGAACAGGAACCTCTACATACGTCAAATCTTCCGCTATTTCGTCCGGTTCTAACTCAATAATGTGGTTCGGGTCTTCCACATATTTATGTAACATGAATATGTGAAAAACGTTATGAACATGAGACATACTTGGCGGTAAAGCGAGTCTATAGGCCACAGTTCCTACTTAATCGAGAATTTAAAATGAGCCAATGAATCGAGGATTGAGTTTTCCTCTCTTTCCAAATTTCGTAACTCCTTTCCACAGAGCAACTCGTAACAACACCTGATCTCCTATATCGAATTCCACATCCTTTCGATGAAGATCAGCATAACTCTTTTGTTGATTTTGTGAGGTTTTTATACGTTGCTGGATCGTTTGAATCTTTTTCGTAGTCATACGTACCAACTCCGGTCCCAACAACGTTGCTTCACCCACCTCATCCCAGCATACTGGAGAACGACATTTTCTTCCATAGAACACTTCGAATGGAGCCATGCCAATACTTGCTTGATAACTGTTGTTGTAGGAAAACTCCACCAATGGTAAGAACTTGTCCCAACTTCCCTTGAAATCAAGGACACAGAGTCTTAATAGATCTGCAAGAGTTTGAATTGTCCTCTCCGACTGTCCGTCCGTCTGAGGATGATATGCCAAGCTAAATCGTAAATCTGTGCCCATAGCTTTCTGCAAACTAACCCAAAATCGTGAAGTGAATCTTGGGTCTCGATCAGAAAATATGGATACTGGCATACCATGCAGTCTTACAATCTCGTTTATGTACATACGAGCATGACGTTCAAGTGTATAAGTTTCTCGTATCGGTAAGAAATGAGCAGACTTGGTCAATCTATCAACAATGACCCAAATCGCATCTATACCTTGAGAAACCTTAGGAAGGCCGTGTGCGAAATCCATGGTAATGTGCTCCCACTTCCATTCCGGAATTTCAAGTGGTTGCAATGGACCTTTTGGTACTTGATGCTCCGCCTTGACTCGTTGACATGTTAGAAACCTTGAGATAAATAGCGCTATCTCTCTCTTCATATTGCCCCACCAAAATGTATGTCGAAGATCATGATACATTTTGGTACTACAAGGATGGATTGCAAATGGTGTGTTGTGCGCCTCCATCATGATTTTATACTTTAAATCAAGGTTTGTTAGGAACACAAAAGTCCGGAGTTGACTCAAGTATTCCTTCTTCATCGATTCTTGCTTGGCGATAGCACCTTCTTGCATTTTCTTCCTCATACGCATCGACTCCGTGTCGAGAGAGCTTGAGCGCCTTTAACTTTATCAATTAAAGTCGGTTCTACTCGTATTTTTGCCATCATCACATGGGTCCCTAGAGTCTTTAACTCTATTTCCATCTTTTGTAAGTCACACAAAATGGGCCTTTGCGTTGTCAATATTGCACTCATACCCGCATATGATCTTCTACTCAATGCGTCAGCAACCACATTCATTTTTCCAGGATGGTATTAGATGGTATGATCATAATCTTTCAACAGTTCAAGCCAACGTTGTTGTCGCATATTGAGTTCCTTTTGAGTGAAGAAATATTTGAGGCTTTTATGATCCGTAAAGATCTCCACTTTTTCCCCATACAAGTAATGCCTCCAAATCTTTAGTGCGAAGACAACAGCTGCTAACTCTAGATCATGAGTAGGATAATTCCTCTCATATTCTTTGAGTCGTCGTGAGGCAAAAGCTATGACTTTCCCATGTTGCATGAGAACACATCCTAACCCTTTGCCCGAAGCATCACTGTAGATGACAAATCCCTCCGAACCAGATGGTATTGTCAGAACAGGTGCTGAAATGAGTCTCCTCTTCAGTTCTTGAAAACTCTTCTCACATTCCTCGCTCCAACCGAACTTTGTATCTTTTCGAGTCAAATTTGAGTTAGTGGAGTAGCGATTCGAGAAAACCCCTTCTACGAATCTCAGATAATAACCACTAAGCCGAAAAGCTACGTACTTTCGATCCATTGATTTAGGTTGCTCCTCGCTTTGAATAACTTCAATCTTTCTTTGGGTCAACAGATATTCCATGACATGATACCACGTGCCCAAGGAATGCTACTTCCTCAAGCCAGAACTCGCATTTCTTCAACTTGGCATAAAGCTTGTATTCACGAAGCTTTTGGATGTCGACCTCAAGTGTTGCTCATGATCTTCACGGCTTTTGGAATAAATAAGGATGTCATCAATAAAAGCGACCACAAAGTGATCCAAATATTCCTAGAATACTTTCGGTTCATCATATCCATGAAGGTAGCAGGGAGCATTAGTCAATCCAAAAGACATGAATAGGAATTCATAATGCCCGTCTGGGGAGTTACGGCCGTCTTTGGAATGTCATCGGTTCTAATCTTCAATTGGTGATATCCTAACGAAGATCAATCTTTGAAAAGAATTTGGCTCCTTGCAACCGGTTAAACAGTCATCAATACGTGGCAATGGGTACCTATTTTTTTGATGGTGACATGATTCAACTCCCGATAATCAATACAAAGTCGCATACTCCCATCTTTCTTTTTCACGAATAGAAATGGGAGCACCCCAAGGAGAAGTACTAGGGCGAATGAAACCGATGTCTAACAATTCCTGTAGTTGGGTCTTTAACTCCTGAAGTTCAATAGGAGCCATTCGATATGGGGCTTTGGAAATAGGTTTTGTACCAGGTTCAAGGTCGATACAAAATTTAATTTCATGCTCTGGGGGTAGGCCATGAAGTTCTTCAGGGAATACGTCAGGAAATTCATTAACAATAGAAAAATCATTCAAAATTGACGTATTTTTGTTTAGATCCGTGACATGAGCTAAGAAAGCTTGACATCCATTTTTCAATAAACGGATAGCTTTATGGCTTAAGATGACAATGATTGATTTTAATGGTTTGGTGGCTTGAATTCGCATAACAGATTGGTTAGGAATATGAAAGCTAACAATTTTACGAAAATAATCAATTTTAGCATGATGAGTAGTTAACCAATCAATCCCTAGAATCACATCAAATGCAAGTATTTTCAATGAAATAAGATCAACAAGTAATGTGTGGGTACCAACTTGAACCAAACAAGACTTATAAACCGTGGATGTAATGAAGGTTTCTCCCAACGGAGTTTCAACAGATAAGTCAAAGTCTAATTTCTCTGGAGTCAAATTTAAACGTTGAGCGCAAGTAGGAGAAATAAAAGAATTGGTAGCACCGGTATCAAATAAGGTATAGACTTCGCTAGAGTTTATGATAAGCTTACCCGTGATGACCTCATTCGGATTCCTTGCTTTCTGTGAGGTCACCACAAATGCTCTCCCTTACACTACCGGCTTTGACTTTTCTTGGACGGCCTTTGGTGCCTCCATCCTAGCTGAACTTGTCTTCGGTGAACGACAAAATCGGGCTAGGTGACCTTCTCTTCCATAATTATAACACGCTTTGGATGGCATCGCGCAGTTTGGACTGATATGTCCCTCCCCTCCGCATTTGAAGCATATGATAGGTGGTCGTTCTCCTTCCTTAACCACAGTTGCTGGTGCTGATGTCTTTTCATCATTGTTGAATCTCCTTTTCTTGAAATGTCCATTTTTACTATCTTGGCCATGATTACCACTGAAGTGGTTACCATTTCTGGCATGTTGATTCCTTCCACGTTTGTTGTCACCACTTCGATGACTGATACCACTAGTATTTTCATGTTGCCGACTGCTTTCTCTTAGTTGCGTTGACTCATTACCGCGCTCCAATAACTGAGCCCTATTTACAACATCTAAGTACAAACACAGTTTATGAGAAATAAGGTATTGACGTATCTCCAATTTTAAACCTCTTAAAAACATTTACGTCATTCGCTCCTCATTATCGACCAAATGGGATGCAAACAGGGATAACTCCACAAATTTAGCCTCGTATTGCGACACGGTCATATTGTTTTGTTCCAACTTGATAAACTCCACCTCTTTCATGTGACGAATACTCTCGGGAAAGTATTTGTCGTTGAATAGCTCTTGAAACTTTTCCCAAGACGTCTTGAGTGCGTCAGTCTGGGTATGTTTTATAGATTCCCACCAGTAATCTGCCTCTTCACGCAATATGAAGGTGGCGAAGGGGACCTTTTGCTCCTCGGAGCATCCCAACACATCAAATATCTTGGTGATCTGTTTTATCCATGCTTCTGCCTTAAGTGGTTTTGGTTCTCCAATAAACTCCGGTGGTCCCAGCTCCTTGAACTGTTTAGCAGTGACCGTCCGAGAGTTTCTAGTGTTTCCACCTACGTTTTGGACAGGAACCGCTCTCGCCTGATGTTGCATGAATTGCATAAAGCCTCTGAACAATCCATCATTCATCATTTGGTCAGTGTTGTTGTTTGCATAAGGATTGTCGCCTTCCTGATGCACATTCTCTTGATTATAAACAAAGGTTAATTAACATATAACATATTATCCATATACTTTGACCGACCAATTAAATACCAAATAAACTTAGGTAGGTCATACTAGCGAAGTAATTCCCCGTCTCTCCCCTCCTAGTTCTAGTCTCACATCTTAACCAGGGATCATATCCCTAAGCTTTGATACCAACTGTGATGCCCCCAAAATTAGGTATACATCACCCATCTTGAGTCGCCAGATACATGGTACAGAAATAAAATACAACTTAATAATACAACTGTCGTGTACAATATGACAAAACGTAAACTATGAGTTTGAATACAAATACTGTCTTCTAGAGAGTATAAAAACTCAAAAGGAGTCCTCATTACAATTATTGTCACACTATTTAACAGAATAGTGAGGACTACTTGCTAATATTATCATTCGGACCATCACTCCGCTCCCCGACTCTAAATCCAAATTTCACGCTTCTCATTTCAAGAGAACAAAGTGAAAGAAAGGGTGAGCTCAACTAGCCCAAGAAGAAATATTTTGACTAAGATAATGCGTAATAAATTATCATTAGCCTTCAAATTTAAACCGATAAAATATAACAAACAACAAGTTTAATGCATAACGGAATAAGCAATCCATTAGAAGAGTCAAGTAGAGAATAAAATCTACTATCTTCTATGATTTAAAAGGTTTTCATTACTTTTATCTCTCGAGACTCGAATTAATAAATAATCCACATCATCAAATCACCCCGCACTATATGGCGAGGATATTCTTTAGTATCACGACCACAATTATCCATGCACTACGAGCCAAGAATATTTGTGTATTCATTAATGGTCATGATCATGCCAACAACTGTCCATCAATGCAATACGGCCAATGAGGACTTTTAGCACATCATTTGTAACATTACGGTCATGATTACACTGAATAATCTATGTTCATAATCATTCCAAGTCCATCTAAGAATTTCAAAAAAATATGACTTTCAAAAAAATATAAATATGAGGATGATGACAATGATATAAGAATTCAATAAAACAAGTTCAAGAATTAATTTGCCCAAGAACCAATAACGTCTAAATTGTCAACATGATACTGCTTTGTAGAGTAAAATTCAAGAATACTCAGAAGAATATTTCCATGAAAATATACTGGATGAAGCGCAATTACCAAGGATATTCCACGAATTTCATGGAGTATATATGTCAAAACTTTAACCAACTGAGTATAATAAAGAATAGAATAACAAAAGAAATCACCATGCATGCGGTACTTCGCATAGACAGATTATTCCAACAGATTATTAAGTAACGGAACCTGGTCAGGTGAAATTCGCACCGACATGATGTTCCAACAGAATAATAATAAAGACAGAACCAGGTCCAGTGTAAAACACACAGACAGGATGTTCCAAAAAAATAATAATAAAGACAGAACCAGGTCCGGTGTAAAATACACAGACAGGATGTTCCAACAAAATAATAATAAAGACGGAACCATAGAAGAATGCCACCAAGTATAGGGGTAGACCGCGTATACAGGTTATTCCAACAGAATAATAAGAAATGGAATAACAACATTTCTCTTCATGAATAAGAAAGAATAACACCCCTTACCATAAAAGAAACTGAATATAAGAGTAGGGAAGTAGCAGAATACTTTTGTATAGTTTCTCTATAATTTCTCTCTTTGGAGTTTCAGTGAATTCGTAAGAAATAATGAAGGAATGAGCTTCTATTTATAGGAGAATGGAAAGGCACTATTCATGGATGAAATAATTCTGCAGATATACGTATCAATGTTTTGATATCACAATAATGCAAAAATTCAATCCACCAACCAATAGGATGCAAGCAAAATTAAAATATAAGACATATATATATAAACACATGCTAAATAAATAAATATATATATATATAATATATCTACCACTTAATTTTTCTTCCCTATAACCAACATCAATCCCCCACCCACCCAAAATTCAATTTCACTACACTCTTACACATCACTATCACACTACCACTTTTCCACCATTTTCCACTCACACACACATCACACACCTATCACTTTCACATATCACTTTCTCCCACCATATACTCAATACATACATATACTTCCATACGTATACTCTTCCATTTACAAAATCATTTTTCCAACACATATGGGCCCCACATGTGGCCCCCACATGTGGGCCCCACCTTTAAATAATTTTCTACCGATTATTTTAAAAAATGGGTAAATAGGAATCCATAAAATAAGCAAACTTCATAAAAATCACCTTAATAATTTTAACAACATTTATCATCTTTATTACAATTCACAATATTAATCGGCCAGGTCATTCCCAGGAAAGAGGGGGCTTTCCAATAAAGATTTCTCCTTATTGGCGCGCAATTAGGTGACCAAACCTCTCCTTGACAGAACTTCTAGACATCGATAATATTGCAAATAATAATATTAATAACTTTGTCGTCTCAATTATTGATTTAATAATATAAAGAATATCAACAATAATTGAATCAAATAACGTGAGATCTTATGCAACAATTACTATAGCAATAATTGAACAAAAGCCGAATGACTTCTCACGTAAGCATCAATAATCAATCTTGTGCTCTACTATGCAACCACGCCAGACATCGTACTTTTTACTACCGAGTAGTTCAACAAAGATCAACGGTAAAACTTCTGCCGTTATTTTCATAAAAATATTTTTATCGTTTTCTCAATCCGACAATAATTCTGTTGTGGGGTCCACCAATGATTATTCTTGCAGTTATGCGAATATTCCCCGACCAATCGAATATAATATAACAACTTGCATACTATGCAAAATTTATAAATATTGCACACAACTATAAAATTATATCAATTTCACTACATAATATTCAAAAATAATATTTATAGAAAATTCATCTTTATTCAAAAGTTGGGGTTTTACGTTTATTTGCTTTAATATATATATATATATATATATATATATATATATATATATATATATATATTTACTTATATATCAACCGTGTGTGTGGGACTTTGTTCGATGAGCCTGAACTTGATGCAGTGCGTTTACTCGCTTTTATATATATATATATATGAAATGTGGTGGGACTCTGCTCGATGAGCCCAATTTTACATCCTGAGTGTTTACTGCGCTTTATATATATATATATATATATATATATATATATATATATATATATCCCACAGAGTTTACTTATGTGGTGGTTGATCGCGTTCTGACTTTCTTTACTTTTTGTCTGCACTCGAGTTTACTTCGTAGTAGTTGGCCGTATTCTGACTTTATTTACATTTCGTCACGCTTCGGAGTTTACTTATTGGCGATTGGCCGTATTTACAAATTTTTTTACATTTTGTCCCGCCTGGAGTTTCCTTCGTGGCGGTTGACCGTATTTACAACTTTATTTATGTTTCGTCCCGCCTGGAGTTTCCTTCGTGGCGGTTGATAGCTTTTTAATGACTTTATACACATTTTAATCCCCATGGAGGTGCTTCGTGGTTGGTGATCCTGTCTGTATATATATATTTATAGCTTTTATATATATACCTGCTTACTGCTTTCATATAAACTGCAGTATTTTGTAAGCCTAGGAATCATGTGATCACAGATTCATCCCATTGAATCTAGATTCGGCTCCCGTGATGGACATTTTTTAGCTGTAAGCAGCATGTAAATTATTATGTGGTGTCTGAATTTCCTCAGATGGTTTCCATACCCACGAGGAAGTCGGCATTATTTTGTACATTATTTTCATACGGATGCCTCGCATTCATAAAATAAAAATCAACCAAGCCGCACACTTAATAAAATGGAAGTATAAAAGGCCTCAATTACTATTGAGCATCAGGGTTTAAAAAACCTTTTTTTTAAAACACCATTGCTATATCTTGCTAAAAACTGAATTTTTACATAAATTCAAACTCTGTGTATATAGGTGTGAACGAGGCCTCGCACTACTTCCAAATAACAGCACATTGACCCACACACACACACATTCAGATAATAGTTTCTTGAAAAGAGACGGTCACCATGGTAACACGGATGTCGGGGGGTTCCTAACACCTTCCCCCCGCATAACCAAGTCCACGGACCCTAATGAATCTCGGTTTCACCAACCCGTTTAGCAGTGTCACATCACTGGGTCAATGTGCAAATCTTTTCTCGGTTGTGTTGGTACAACCATTTAAAAAACCAACTGGCGACTCTTAACATTCCATCGTCGACATTATACATGTCGGACTTTTTTCACTTATTTTTTTAAACAAATCTCACCTAAAATGAGAACACCAAAGAACAAGTAACGAAAAGGGACACCCAAAAATCCTGACGTCGACACAAGGACGCCAACAGAAGTAAGAAGTTTCTTAGGTTTAGCTGGGTACTATCGAAGATTCATCCAAGATTTTTCTAAGATAACAACCCCGCTGACCAATCTAATGAGGAAGACGGTGAAGTTTGTATGGACGAATAAATGCAAGGAGAGTTTTCAAGAATTGAAGAGGAGGTTGAGTGAAGCACCTATATTATCATTACTGGATGATACAGGAGGATTTGTAGTGTATAGTGATGCATCGCATAGAGGACTTGGTTGTGTGCTAATGTAACATGGCAAGGTCTTTGCGTACGCGTCACGACAGTTGAAGGATTTTGAAAAGCGATACCCTACCCATGACTTGGAGTTAGCAGCGGTAGTATTTGCTTTAAAGATTTGGAGGCATTATTTGTATGGAGAAAAATGTGAGATATACACAAACCACAAGAGTTTGAAATATATCTTCACAGAGAGAGTTGAATATGCGACAAAGAAGGTGGTTGGAATTAATCAAGGATTACGATTGCGAAATTCTTTATCACCCGGGAAAAGCAAACGTAGTAGCCGACGCTTTAAGTAGAAAAGGAAGGGAAAAGTTGCTCAAGCTGACAACTCAGGAGGAATTAATAAGAGAAATGGAAAAATTGGAAATAGAGGTGAAAGAACCAAAAGAAGCAGGAGGAAAATTATTCGTGATGGAAGCTCACCTGACATTACTGGATAGAGTAAAAGAAGCACAAGAGAAAGATGAAGAATGTGAGAAGATAAGGAAGAGCATAATAGAAAAGGAGGAGGAAAAGATCAAAGTAGATAAGGATGGTATATTAAGATTTGAGGGTCGAATATGGGTGCCAACTATAACCGAACTGAGAGAGGAAATTTTGCACGAAGCACATAATACTACGTACTCTGTTCATCCAGGAGGCACAAAGATGTACCGGGATCTTCGACATCACTTTTGGTGGCCTAATTTGAAAAGAGAAGTTGCAGAATGCGTTAGTAGATGTCTTACTTGTCAAAGGGTCAAAGCAGAACATCAAAGGCCTAGTGGACTACTTCAACCGCTGGAAATACCAGAATGGAAATAGGAGCATATTACCATGGATTTTGTGGTTGGACTTCCGATCACACAGAAGGGTTATGATGCCATTTGGGTTATCGTGGACCGACTAACAAAGAAAACTCATTTTCTACCTATCAAGATTCGATTCGGTTTGAACCAATTAGCAAATTTATATGTAAAGGAAATTGTGTCACGACATGGAGTGTCAGTGTCGATTGTCTCCGATCGAGATCCGCGTTTCACGTCAAAATTTTGGAAAAGTTTGCAAGAGCGAATGGGAACTCAGTTGAGATTAAGTACTGCTTATCACCCTCAAACCGACGGACAAAGTGAACGAACCATACAAACGTTGGAGGACATGCTTAGAGCTTGAGTGATGGACTTCAAAGGGAATTGGGATGACCATTTACCATTATTAGAATTCGCTTACAATAATAGCTATCATGCGAGTATTGGTATGCCGCCATATGAAGCTCTTTAAGGGAGAAAGTGTAGAACACCTTTATGTTGGGACGAAGTCGGAGAGCGACGACTTTTGGGACCAGAATTAGTTCAACAAACGGCTGACGTGGTAACAACAATAAGGGCCAGATTGGTAGCAGCTCAAGATCGCTAAAAGAAATACGCCGATTTGCATCGTCAGAGCCGAAATTTTGAAGTCGGATGTTTTGTGTTTTTAAAGGTCTCTCCCTGGAAAGGAAAGATCAGATTCAGAATGAAAGGAAAATTGAGTTCGAGATTCATAGGACCGTTCGAAATTTTGAAACGAGTGGGCGAAGTGGCATATAAAGTTGCATTACCACCTGAATTGGAACACATCCACAACGTGTTTCACATTTCGGTGTTACGTCCTTAGAAGCCCGACTACAGACACGAGATCTCCTATGAGCCTATTCAAGTAGAGAAAAATTTAACATATGAGGAAACTCCTATTCAAATACTAGATAGAAAGGAGCAAACGTTGAGGAATAAAATTATATCTTCTGTAAAGGTGGTTTGGCGAAACCACGATACCGAAGAAGCCACGTGGGAATTAGAGGATAAGATGCATAGGGATTATCCCCATTTATTTGAGTAACTTTGTACAATTCCGATGATGGAATTTTTATAAGGGGGGAGGATGTAATACCCGCGAATTTTAATAAATTATAATATGGAGAATAAAGATTTGTTTGTATATTTATTTGAATATAAATATATATATAGTATCGACATGTGTTGTGATGAGCTTTTTAATTGATTAAGCCAGTGATAATTAAACACTGAAGCAAAAGTAATGAGAAGCTTAGTTTAAAGTTGTGGAGTTATGCCTAGTGTGGCAAGATGATGAATTGAGAAAATACTAATTTAACTAATGATGGAATTAATTAGTATTACTAATAAGTAAATAATTTCATAATGAGGTTGATTTATTTGTTATTCGTTAATTATCATGAATAATAGTGTGTGAAGAGAAATCATATATAATAAGGTTTTTCATTTAATATAAAGTGAGGTGTGACATTGAAATGAAAATAATTATTATATAACACTATGTGATAAAAGTAAGTTTGACTTAGGTAATTGACCAAGTTATATAAAAAGTCTTACGTGACATATTGATGTGTGTAGGAATAATTGAATGGGTATTTTAAACCTATGAGAGAAAGTAATTATGATTAAATAAATTAATAATAAGTAGCATTGGTACACAATTAAAATATATCCTAGTCTAGAATAATTATTATTGGAAATAAATCAATGTACATGGATTATATGATTTTATGTGTAATATATGAGTGGGTGTATTTGTATGCTCAAGTGTGAACAAAGGGTAAAATGAACCTAAGTGTGCTACTATAGTACTGAGAATATGTGGTGTCCCAAAAATGAGTCACTCTATCTCTTCTTCACGTTATAGGCCATTGGCCTAGTCCCTCATTACCAACCTCATAGCTAGCAAATCATGGAGGGGGGGAGTGGGCTACTTAGTACTCTTCCACCAAATCCTCCATAACCATTAGCTTCTTCTCCATTCCAATGGTTTGATTTATTGTACAAAACCAAATTGGTCACAAGCTTGTCTATAAATAAAGCCCTTCTCATTCATAAACATGTTGCTAAGTTCTCTGAGAAAAGTCCTAGTGTGTGAGAGTGTGGTTGGGCTAAGCTTACACTATTTGCAAGTTGAAGCTGGGAGAAGCAATTCAACTTCAAAAAAGGTAATCTCCTCTAGATGATTCATACACTCAAGCTTTGTAAAGTTCTTAGAAAGACACTTATTTGAGTTGAAATGTTTATAGTTAAAACTTGCTAGAATGTATCAATTGATGCTAGATATTGTTAATATGGTCAAAAATGAATTCAATGAAGGTTAAACGAAATAAAATGATCAAGTAATGAATCCATCGTGAAGAGAATTGCTAAATGTGTTAAACTTTGGAAAAATGGCAAAAATCTTGAATTTATCATTGAAATTAATTGATTGTATGTGTAGGAATGTTAGAAGCATGTTAGGAGTGTTATGTAGCAAGTTTATAGCAATTATACATTATTACATTGTTGCTTGGATGAGAATTGGGTGGAAAATTTCACAAAAATTCGAACAGGGGCGAACAGGGGATACCTGCTAGTGTTTTAGCGAGGGGACTGGCCTTCCCGTGAGTGTCCTGAAGCACAAATGCCCGCCCGAAGAAGGTCTTCAGAACAACTAAAAAGTTTGTTTTGTTGTTTGATGCAAGAAATCTTAACTTCACTTAAATTGAAGAACATACATACTCCTTAAACATGTATTCAATGTATGTTACAAATTGTGTAGTAGGTTTGAAGATGAATCATAACCTTTTTAAAGAAAAATTAAAAGATGAAAACCATGTTTATAAAACCTTACGCCTTTTTGAATCTAACCTATTGAGCATATGTTTATCGTTTAGTTAGTCTTGTAAATACATATGAAATGTAGACTCAACATACTTTGCATGTACAGATTGTTAGACATGACATCTCAACATTTAAAAACCAATTGAGTCGAAAACTCTATGATATATATTGTGAACTTTGGAACAATTAGAATAGGATTGGTATGCCTCTAGAGATATTCGACATGTTCACGCATCTAGTTAGACATTGTTATAAATTATGCAAGCATATGTATAAAGAAGTTGTTTGGAAATATTATGTGGTATAATGAATACTATTGCTAGTTGATTTATGTAATGCACTCTTTTAACTTTGAAAGATGGAATTATATGAGTAACTTTAATAAAGGGTCAAAACTAGCTTAGAGGTTCTTCAATATGTGAAACAACTTAAACATACGTAAAGTAAGAGATATTTTTCAAATACAAAAGATAAGTGTATGGTGCAAAAGACTTTAAAGGTAAAATCAATGTGAGTTACGCATCTATGAGTTTGAATGTGTGTAGCCTATATGAATTTAGATATGTGTGATGGAAGTATGTGAAAATGTATATCAAGTATATATGACTAATGAATACATATACATATATATATAGGATAACGTAGTTCATTGAGGTGATATTACGCTATAAGTGGTAATCAACGCTAAAGGCAAGTCTCCTAACTCTCACAACTTTGGATTTTGTACGAGTTCTCTAACTTTCGTTGATTCACATATCGAATACAAGTTATTTAAATTCTCTACAATGTATATTGTATGAATCCGAATTATTAACATACTTATATTGAGCAAATGACTATTACTATTCAAAAATCAATTACTTTGACATTATTGCGAGCATTAGACTTATTGTTCTTAAAGTGCATTATAAAAGTTGTCTAAACCTTTGATTCGGTTATACTATTATCATATGTTAGAAAGCTATCCAAACCAATTGACTTGGTGCGGACTCTTGAAATCTACTGAGATGAACAACCCTCTTAAAAAGGGGAAATTCTATATTGTCGGGGAACCGACGTGCGCATACAAGTATGATTAAATGTTATGCATAACGTAGGGTACCTTAGGCTGATCACCTGTTGTACTCATCTATCTTGGATTGCAGTATAATACTGTTAATTCTAGTAAGAGTTCATAGTCTTCAATGATTGCTCAGTGTTCATTCTTATTGAACCTCAAAATAATTAAACCTTGAAATATTATTGATATCCTTCAATCTTTAGTGACATTTATCAAACACGTTTGATATTTCTTGATATCCTTGAACTACCATTTACTTTTATACCCTTGAAGATTCAAATGCTATAACTGTTCATTCTCTTTGCTATATTACTTGCTGGGCAAACTTGTTGCTCATTCTTGCTTCTCTAAAAACATTACAGTTAAGGCAGAGCAAGGCGGTACCTCGGGAAAGGACAAGGGGAAGGGCAAGGCTACAGAGTAGCTTAGTTCTTTGAGAGTAGTAGTATTATTATTTCTATGCGTATTATGATGTATTAAGGATGATTAATTATATTTAAGTTTAATCACTCGATTGTTGTAGTAATGGTTACGAAACCTTGGGGGTCTCGCGACACAAATAATGAGTTACAACGTGAGAATCAAGAATTGAAAGCTGAGTTGAAAAAGGTGCGGGAAAAAGGAGACGATACTGCAAGGAAAGTGGATAAAATATTATCAATCATGATAGAATTTATGAAGAAATCGTCATTTCCAAATGCTCATTCCAACAATCAGGTGTTGCTCTCACTCCACTTATACTTAAAATTATTGTTCTATCACTTTGTTTGTATGGATTAACAAGTTCACTTGATAATTAATTTGTAGGATCGATCCACAGAAGGAGATAATGGTGATATTAGTGGATCAAATAATCCTATAGAGGACTTGTGACATGTCTCGTGCTGCTAGAGATATGTTAGATCGATGTAACACTATTTTGGATGAAAATATGTTAGATGTGCTATGGACAATATGTTAAATGTGCTACTGGTTATGTACTATTTTGACAGTATTTTGGATGGTTATGTATATTTAGATGATATTATATATTAATTTGTAATTTTGAATACTAGACTTTATTTATTTTGTTCTTTTAGTTTTAAATGTTATATTCAGATTGGATGGTATTGTTTAAATATAATTATACTTGTTAACAGGTAAAATAAATAAGAAATAGTGTAATAACAAAGAATTATTTTTAAAATCGACCCATATATCTGAAATGCCGAGACCGTCGCTATAGGAAATCAATATTTGGCGCTAAAATTGACTATACCGACTGACCCACGACCGTCGTCGCTATGAATCAATACCTTTTCGCGCAAAAGATCTATATGATGATTTGTCATCACCGTCATATAGCTTTTTTCAAACCGTCGGTAAAAATAATTCATGCGCGTTTTTGGGATTTTTTGGGCGACGGTCTGACCGTCGCTATAGTAGAAAAGACCGTCGCTATAGGTTTCAGCGATGGCTTATATGGCGACGGTATACGACCGTCGCTATAGGCTATAGCGACGGTCATTTCATCTATAGCGACAGTCGACGACCATCGCTATAGCCTGATTTTCTAGTAGTGTATTTTATATATTATTAAATCAATAATTGAGATGACATAGTTATTAATATTATTATTTGCAATATTAACAATGTCTAGAAGTTCTGTCAAGGAGAGGTTTGGTCACCTAATTGCACGCCAATAGGGAGAAATCCTTATTGGAAAGCCCCCTCTTTCCTGGGAACGACCTGGTTGTTAAATATTATGCGTTATAATATTAATGATGAATAAGTTCGTGTTGATTAAAGATGAAATTGATTGTTCCATTGTGTGGGAATTATTAGTGTTAGTAAAAATCAATATTTATTTCAATAATAATTGATGTCTGGAGGTTATATTGACCAATCGGGTATTCGGGGCACTTTTCGTGTTGGAGTACTATTCACGGGTTACTATTCACCCAGCTATTATTCACTCTAGTATTATTCACTCGGGTATTTGGGACACTTTTCGTGTTGGGATACTATTCACGGGGTACTATTCACCCGAAAAAATATATTTCTTTTCGGTCCAAATCGTTTTTGGGTACAATATTATTCCATGAGGAGATGTGATAATTTTTCAGACTGTTGGTTGAAGTTATAATAGTAAATCAATATGGATCGTTGGTTGAAGATATAATAGTAAATCAATATTGACCGTTGGTGGAAAGTTATAATAGTAAATCAATATGGATCGCTGGTTTAAAGTTTTAATAGTAAATCAGTATTAACCGTTGCTCTAAGTTTTAATAGTAAATCAATATGGACTGTCAGTTTAAAAGTAAATCAATCTGGATCGTTCATGAATTCTCCTATAAATAGAACCTCATTCCTTCATTATTTCTTACGAATTCACTGAAACTCTAGAGAGAGAAATTATAGAGAGAAAGAAGAAGAGAAGTCTGCTACTTCACTTTGCCAATATCCTGTTTCTTCTAAGGTAAGGGGTATTATTCTTTCGTATTCATGAAGAGAGTTATTTTCTTTCAATACTCGTAAGGGTTGTTATTCCATTCTCTATTATTCTGTTGGAATAACCTGTCTATGCGGTCTATCGCATGCCTGGTGAATTTTGTTGTTATTCCATTCTTTATTTTTATGTTGGAATATCCTGTCTGTGCGGATTACGCATGACCTAGTTCCATTCTTTATTAATCTATTGGAATAACCTGTCTGTGCGGTCTATCGCATGCATGGTGAATTCTTTTGTTATTCCATTCTTTATTATTCTATTGGAATATCCTGTCTGTGCGGATTACGGATGACCTAGTTCTATTCTTTATTATTCTGCTGGAATATCATGTCTGTGCGGGTTACGCATGACCTGGTTCTATTCTTTATTATTCTATTGGAATAACCTATTTGTGCGGATTACGTATGCCTGGTGAATTCTTCTGTTATTCCATTCTTTATTATTCTGTTTGAATAATCTGTCTACGTGGATTACCACATGGCGGCAAAAATCCATTTACGGTTTCATATATTCTATTATACTCAGTTGGTTAAAGTTTTGGCTTCTATACTCCACGAAATTAGTGGAATATCATTGATATTTGCGCTTTATCCAGTATCTTTTCATGGAAATAGTCTTCTGAGCATTCTTGAATTTTACTCCATAATGCAGTATCATGTTGACACTTTGGACGTTATTGAGTTCAAGATAAATTAACTTATAAATCTTTAAAATTTATTCTTGAACTTATTTTATTGAATTATCATCATCCTCGTGCTTATATTATGTTGAAAGTCATCTGTGGCCTGTAGTGCATAGATGGACTTGGTATGATTATGACCAGGGATTATTCGATATAATCATGACCGTAATGTTACAAATGATGTGGAAAAAGTCCTCATTGGCCCGTAGTGCATTGATGGATAGTTTTTGGTATGATTATGGCTATAGATTCTCTTCGGCCAATGGTGCAAAGATGAATTGCTTTATGGCATGATCAGAACTGTTGATGAAAACACGATTATCTTTGGCCCATAGTGCATGGATAATTCGTGGTCGTGATACTAATGAATATCCTTGGCCTGTAGTGCAGGGATGATTCGATGATGTGGATTAATTATTTAGCTGAGTCTCAGCGATGAAATATTAATTCATGGATGTGATAATAATGAATATCCTTGGTCGTAGTGCATGGATAATTCATGGATGTGATACTAATGAATATCCTTGGCCGTAGTGCATGGATAACTCGGTGAGGGGGATTATTTAATAAGCTGAATCTCAGCGATAAAAGTAATGAACAACCTTTTAAATCATAGAAGATAGTAGATTTTATTCTCTACTTGACTCTTCTAATGGATTGCTTGTTTCGCTGCAGTTAAACTTGATGTTTGTTATATTTTATCAGTTTAACACTGTTTAAGGCTAATGATAATTTATGCTGTATTATCTTAGTCATAATATTTCTTACAGGGCTAGTTGAGCTTACCCTTTTGCTTTCATTGTTCTCTTTAGGAAATGAGAACATAGCAGGGACTAGTCGGGGAACGGAGTGACAGTCCAGATGATAGCATTAGTAGTCCTAACTATTCTATGAAATAGTGTGATAATAAATGTATTGAGGACTAATTTTGAGTTTGAATACTGTCTAGAAGACAATATTTGTATTAAAACTCACAGCTCATTTTGTATATTTAAGGTTGTATTTGTATTTTGTACCATGTATTTGGCGACTCAGAATAGGTGATGTATACCTGTTTTGGAGGCGTCACAAATAGTACTTCGTGAATAGTACTTCAGGAATAGTACCTCATGAATAGTACTTTGTGAATAGTTGTGACGCCCCCAAAATTAGGTATACATCACCCATCTTGAGTCGCCAGATACATGGTACAGAATTCAAATACAACTTAATAATACAACTGTCGTGTACAATACGACAAACATAAACTGTGAGTTTGAATACAAATATTGTCTACTAGAGAGTATATAAACTCAAAAGGAGTCCTCATTACAATTATTATCACACTATTTCACAGAATAGTGAGGACTACTAATGCACCATCTAGGACCATCACTCCGTTCCCCGACTACTCCCCACCACGCGCTTCTCATTTCCTCAAGAGAACAAAGAAAGAAAGGGTGAGCTCAACTAGCCCAGTAAGAAATATTATGACTAAGATAATGCAGAATAATTTATCATTAGCCTTCAACAGTGTTAAACTGATAAAATATAACAAACATCAAGTTTAACTACAGCGGAACAAGCAATCCATTAGAAGAGTCAAGTAGAGAATAAAATCTACTATCTTCTATGATTTAAAAGGTTTTTCATGACTTTTATCGCTGAGACTTAGCGTAATAAATAATCCACATCATCCCTGCACTACGGCCAAGGATATTCATTATTATCACAACCACAAATTATCCATGCACCACAGCCAAGGATATTCGTGTATTCATCAATGGTCATGATCATGATAACAACTGTTCAACAATGCACTACGGGTCAATGAGGACTTTTTCCACATCATTTGTAACATTATGGTCATGATTACACCGAATAATCCTTGGTCATAATCATACCAAGTTCATCTATGCACTACAGGCCACAGATGACTTTCAACATAATATAAACATGAGGATGATGACAATGATATAAGAAATCAATAAAACAAGTTCAAGAATGAAGTTGTTCAGGAACTAATAATGTCCAAATTGTCAACATGATACTGCTTTGTAGAGTAAAATTCAAGAATGCTCAGAAGAATATTTCCATGAAAAGATACTGGATGAAGCGCAAATATCAAGGATATTCCACTAATTTCATGGAGTATAGAAGTCAAAACTTTAACCAACTGAGTATAATAACGAATGGAATAACAAAAGAAATCACCATGCATGCGGTACTTCGCATAGATAGGTTATTCCAACAGAATAATAAGTAACGGAACCAGTCGAGGCAAAATTGCACCAACAGGATGTTCCAACGGAATAATAAAAAGCGGAACCAGTCCAAATATTAAACATACGCATGGATATTCCAATGTAATAATAATAAAGACGGAACCGGTCCCAGAAAAACGCACATCTGAGATATTCCAATGAATAATAATAAAAAACGGAACCAGTCCCACAGAAAATGCATGTAACGGGATATTCCAACATAATAATAATAAAGATGGAATAATAGAAGAATGTCACCAAGTATAGGGTAGTCCGCGTATACTGGTTATTCCACCTGAATAATAAAGAATGGAATAACAGAAGTTCTCTTCATGAATATAAAAGAAATAATAACCCTTACCGTAAAAGAAACTGAATATAAGAGTAGGGAAGTAGCAGAATACTTTTCTATAGTTTTTTTATAAATTCTCTCTCTAGATTTCAGTGAATTCGTAAGAAATAATGAAGGAATGAGCTTCTATTTATAGAAGAATGGACTGCATAGTAACTAACTCATGAACGGTCTAGATTAATTTACTTTAATCGGACGGTCCATATTGATTTAATAAAATATTCTAATAAAACGAAAACCTTTAAATAAAATATTATATATATATATATATATATATTATATATATTAAATATATATATATAGCATGTGCCAAAATTTTCAGATCCGTGATCAAATTTCCTTCCTGCCTCCTTTGTCAACTAAGCTTTATATATATATATATATATATATATATATATATATATATATATATATATATATATATATAATAATAATAATTGTTCTCCTTCCTTAAAAATCAAATCTCCCTCCCCCACCCACTTTCACAATAATACAATCTTTATTCACCACTACCACCCACTCACTCATATTCACAGCACACACACACACACACCAACACTAGATTATATATATATTCACACACTCCACCACATGCCACTAACAATATATATATATAATCACATGTCACTAACAGTATATATATATATATACGAAAAATTGATATTACTTTCTCCTGACGATTTTGAAAAATGAGAAAGTGAGGTGTCCAAATAATACGCCAAACTCTACAACAAATACTGTGGCAATAATTGAACAAAACTGAGTGACTTCTCAAGTAAGCATCAATAATCAAAATCGTGTGCTATCTTTAAACTTCACGCCAGATTCTTGCACTTTTAACATCGGGTGTTTCAACAGCTTAACGGTAAAACTTCCGCCGTTATTTTCATAAAAAATATTTTTGTCGTTTTCTCAATCCGAATGATAATTACATTGTGGGGTCCACCAATGATTGTGGTCATAGTTATACGAATATTCCCTGTTAAAACAAATATTCCCCGATCAATCGAATATTATATAACAACTTGCGTACTTTGCAAAATTTATAAATATTACCCACAATTATAACATTATATCAAATTCATTCCATAATATTCAAAAATAATATTTATACAAAATTCATCTTTATTCATAAAAGTTGGGGTCTTACAATAGTACTTTGTGAATAGTACCTGTGAATAGTACTTTATGAATAGTACCCCGTGAATAGTACTTTGTGAATAGTATCGTAAAAATGAATACTACTCATGGACAGTACTCCGACATGAAAAGCTTAAAATTTTACAAGAATGTGCATAAAATATCCTCGTGAAACGATACTAGATGAAGTGCAAATTTCAAGGATATTCTACTAATTTCACGGAGTATAGAAGCAATACTTTAACAAAATGAGGGTATAATTAGGAATACAAGATGAAATAAAATTACTCACATACTACAAAGTATGGAAGAAAATATTATTCCTTATGAATACTGAAAAAAAAAATATCCCTTACCTCAGATGAAGACTTGATACTGGAATAGTGAGGTAGCAGACTTCTCTTCTACTTTCTCTCTATAGCTTCTCTCTCTATAATTGCTCTTACGAGTCTTAGTGAATTGGTGCGAATGAAAGAAGAATGAGCTTCTATTTATAGGAAAACATAGTTTCGATAATTGCACATTTTGGGGCTCAAAATATTACAGTATAATGCCTTCATCTTTTCCTTCATTTTTAATTTAATCCTGCAAGTATTATCAAACTTGCACCACCTCCCCTAATAGTACATCATGTGAATCAATAGTTCTATACATGTGAAAAAATAATTATAGTATAGTACCTTCATCTATACCTCCATTTTTTATTTTGTCATGCAAGTATTATCAATTTTGCACCACCTCCCCTAATAGTACATGCATGTGAATCAATAGTACACACATGTGAAGTAATAGCAATTAATTGCTCATTTATCCGATTAATTACCCGATTTGTCAATATAACCTCCAAACATCAATTATTATTATCGGAAAAGATGTTGATTTCCACTAAAACTAATAATCCCAACACAATGGAAATATCAATTTCATCTTTAATAAACACGAACTTTGCGACGCCCCCAAAATTAGGTATACATCATCCATCTTGAGTCGCCAGATACATGGTACAGAATACATATACAAACTAATTATACAACAGTCGTGTAAAATACAACAAAACATATGCTTTGAATTTTAATACAAATACTTTCCTCTAGAGAGTATACAAACTCAATGGAGTCCTCATTACATTTATTATCACACTATTTCACAGAATAGTGAGGACTACTAATGCACCATCTAGGACCATCACTCTGTTCCCCGACTAGTCCATGTTACGTTCTCATTTCCTGAAGAGAACAGTGAAAGAAAGGGTGAGCTCAACTAGCCCAGTAAGATATATTATGACTAAGATAATGCAGAATATATTATCGTTAGCCTTCAACATTGTTAAACTACTATAATATAACAACCATCAAGTTTAACTACAGCAGAACAACCAATCCATTAAAAGAGTCAAGTAGAGAATAAAATCTACTATCTTTTATGATTTAAAAGGTTTTTCAAAGACTTTTATCATTGGGACTCGACTTTTAATAAATAATCCACATCATCGAATCACCCCTTTTCTGTGCCAAGGATATTCTTTAGTATCACGACCATGAATTATCCATACACTACAGGCCAAAGATAATCGTGTTTTCATCAACGGTCCTGATCATGCCATAAAACAATTCATCTTTACACCCTTGGCTGAAGAGAATCCATAGCCATAATCATACCAAACACTGTCCATCAATGCACTACGAGCCAATGAGGACTTTTTTCTCATCATTTGTAACATTACAAACATGATTACACCGAATAATCCCTGGTCATAATCATACCAAGTCCATCTATGCACTACATGCCACAGATGACTTTCAACAAAATATAAACACGAGGATGATGACAATGATATAAGAATTCAATAAAACAAGTTCAAGAATTAATTTATCTAGGAACTGATAACGCCCAAAGTGTCAACATGATACTTCTTTGTAGAGTAAAATTCAAGAATGCTCAGAAGAATATGTCAATGAAAAGATACTGGATGAAGCGCAAATATCAAGGATATTCCACTAATTTCATGGAGTATAGAAGTCAAAACTTTAACCAACTGAGTATAATAAAGAATGGAATAACAAATGAAATCACCATGAATGCGGTACTTCGCATAAATAGGTTATTCCAACAGAATAATAATAACAGAACTAGGTCAGGCGAAATTCGCACCGAGAGGATGTTCCAACAAAATAATAAATAATGAAATAATAACAGAAATCACCATGCATGCGGTACTTCGCATAGATAGGTTATTCCAACAAAATAATAAATAATGTAACCCGTGTCCCACAGAAAACGCATAGGCGGGATATTCCAATGTAATAATAATAAAGATTTTACCATGTCCCATAAAACGCATGAGACGTGATATTCCAAATGAATAATAATAAAGATGGAATAATAAAAGAATGTCACCAAGTATAGGGTAGTCCACAGATACTTTGGTTATTCCAATGAATAATAAAGAATGGAATAACGTAAGTTCTCTTCATGGATAAGAAAACAAATAATACTCCCTACCTTAGAAAAAACTGGATAATTTGGAATAGTGAGGTAGCAGACTTCTCTTCTTCTTTCTCTCTATAATTTCTCTCTATAATAATCGCTCTAAAGCTTTTGTGAATTGGTGAGAAATGAAGGAAGAATGAGCTTCTATTTATAGGAAAATATAGTTTTGATAATTGCACGTTTTGGGGCTCGAAATATTACAGTATAATACCTTCCTCTTTTTCTTCATTTTTAATTTAGTCTTGCAAGTATTATCAAACTTGCACCACCTCCCCTAATAGTAAATAATGTGAATCAATAGTAAATCATGTGACTCAATAGTTCTAATCATGTGATAAAAATAATTACAATATAGTACCTCCATCTATACCTCCATTTTTAACTTAGTCATGCAAGTATTATCAATCTTGCACCAACTCCCCTAATAGTAACAAGAATGTGAATCAATAGTACACACATGTGAACAAATGGTTATAATCATGTGAATTAATAGCAATCAATTGCTCATTTATCCGGTTAAATACCCGATTGGTCAATATAACCTCCAAACATCAATTATTATCGAAATAAATGTCGATTTTCACTAACACAAACAATTCCAACATATTGAAACTATTTTTATCAACAATATAAATTATAAAATTTCAAAGTTTGAGTTTTTCCAAAAAAGTCAACTGTTTACTTTTTGACCAAATAGTGAATCCCGAAAAAATTTGTGTTTATAGACTATTTTTACTAATTTCATCGTTCCGGACTCAAATATCACGTCTGCGTCTCCAAATTCAACTCCGAACACAACTTCAATTTTAATAACATTCTTCATTAATATTATAACTCACAATATTTATCAACCAAGTCGTTCCCAGGAAAGAGGGGGCTTTCCAATAAGGATTTCTCCCTATTGGCGTGCAATTAGGTGACCAAACCTCTCCTTGATAGAACTTCTAGACAATGTAAATATGGAAATTTAATAATACGAATAACCTTGTCATCTCAATTATTGATTTAATAAAATAACATATTATGAAGATGATACTGTGACAATAATCGAATCATAATATGAGAGATATGATGCAACAATTACTGTAGCAATAATTGAGTATAACTGAGTGACTTCTCACGTAAGCATTAATAATCAATACCGTGTGCTACTATGCAACCACGCGTATTAATGTACTTTTACTACCGGCAAGTTCAACAGTATTAACGGTAAAACCTCCGTCGTTATTTTCATAAAATATTTTTGTCGTTTTGTAACTACGATAGTACTTCCGTTGTGGGGTCCACCAATGATTATGCCGTCGTACGAATATTCCCCGACAAAATGAATATTATATAACAACTTGCGTACTTTGCAAAATTTATAAATACTACCCACAACTATAATATTATATCAAATCCACACCATAATATTCAAAAAAATTATTTTGAGAAAATTAAATATTTATTCATAAAATCTGGGGTCTCACAATCTCCCCTCCTCATGGAATTTTGCCATCAAAATTTACGTACGTACCTGGAATGCCGAAGAGATGAGAATACCCTGACTTTATTTCAGATTCTAACTCTTGAGGTATAACCTTTGAGTGTTGAATACGATCCTTCTTATCCAAGATTTTAAAATGTATCTCATCATACGTTAAATCATCCGCTATCTCGTCTGGTTCTAAATTAATAATGTGGTTTGGGTCGTCCACATATTTATGTAACATCGATACGTTATGAACACGCAACATACTTGACGGTAAAATGAGTCTATAAGCCACAGTTTCTACTCGATCGAGGATTTCAAATGGTTCAATTAAATCGAGGGTTGAGATTTCCTCTCTTCATCGATTCTTGCTTCTAGAATAAAGCCCTCTTGAACCTTCTTAATTCTTCACATTCATCAGCTCCGGGTGTGTAGCTTGAGCGGCTTTAACTTTATCAATTAAAGTCGATTAATTCTACTCGTATATTCGTTATCTTCACGTGGGTTCCTAGAGTCTTTAACTCTATCTTCATCATTTGTAAGTCGTACAAAATGGCTCTTTGTGTTAACAACATCGCACTCGTAAACGCATATGATCTTCTACTCAACGCGTCAGCTACCACGTTCGTTTTTCCACTATGGTATTGAATGGTATGATCTTAATCTTTAACAGCTCGAGCCAACGTCTTTGGCGCATGTTACGTTCATTTTAGTTGAAGAAATATTTGAGGGTTTTAAAAGTGGGTTTTGTACTGGGGTCAATACAAAATTCGATTTCACGCTCTAGGGGTAGGCTAAGAAGTCTTCAAGAATACGTCAGGAAATTTATTAACAATAGAAATAACATTCAAAACTGTGACTCTCATCCAAGACTTGGGTAACACGTCACATTGATACCTATCAACTTGCCATCATCATTCACGGCGTACCGCCTACTGTAAAGTCCGCTTCGCATGCATTCCACACAAGGAAGTCAACAACGAAAGGACCGGGGCTCTTTACTTATGGCTTGATATGACCATGATTGACTTTAGTGATTTGGTTGCTTGAATTCGCATAATAGTTTGGTTAGGAATATGAAAGCTAATAACCTTACGAAAAGCATGATGAGTAGTTAACCAATCGATTCTTAAAATCACATCAAAGGCAAGTATTTTCAAAGAGATACGATCGACAGGTAACGTGAAAGTGTTGATTTGAACAAGATTTATAAATAGTGGAGGTAATGAAGGTTTCTCCCAACTGAGTTTCAACAGATAAATCAAAATCTAACTTCTCCGGAGTTAAATTCAATCATTGAACACAACTAGGTGAAATAAAAGAGTGAGTAGAACCGGTATCTAACACGGTATAGACTTCACAAGAGTTTTTAACTAACATACCCATGATAATTTTATTCAGGTTCCTCGTCACGAAAAAAAACGCTCTCTTAAACTACCGGCTTTGGCTTGTCTGGGACATCCTTTGGCATCACTATCCCAACTGGACTTGACTTCACCATACGACAAAATCGAGCTAGGTGACCTTCTCTTCCGCAATTAAAACACGCTTTGGATTGCTGCGTACAGTTTTGGACGGATGTGTCCCTCCTGTCCGCATTTGAAACATACGACCGGTGTTCGTTCTTCTTCCTTTGAAATGGATGCTGGTGCCGATGTCCTCACGTCATTGTTGAACCTTCTCTTCTTGAAATTTCCATTCTTATTATTTTGGCCATGATTACCACCGAAATGGTTACCATTCATGGCATGATAATTTCCCTCACGATGGTTATCATTTTTTCGATGCCCATTGCCACCGGTACGATTACTATCATGTTGTTGGTCATTGCCTTTTGGTTGTGCTGACTCGTTATCGCGTTCCAATAACTGAGCCCTATTTACAACATCTGAATATAAACAAAGTTTGTGAGAAATGAGGTATTGACGTATATTGGGTTTCAAACCTCTTAAAAACATTCGCGTCATTCGCTCCTCATTATCGACCAAATGGGATGCAAACCGAGACAACTCGGCAAACTTAGCATCGTACTGCGACATGGTCATATTTTTTTGCTCCAGCTTGATGAACTCCACCTCCTTCATGTGACGAATACTTTTGGGAAAGTACTTGTCGTTGAACAGCTCTTGGAACTTCCCCCAAGACATCTTGAGTGTGTCAGTCTGGGTGCGTTTTACAGATTCCCACCCATAATCTACCTCTTCACGCAACATAAAGGTGGCAAAGGGAACCTTTTGCTCCTCTGAGCATCCAAAGACATCAAATATCTTGGTGATCTGCTTTAGCCATCTCTCCGCCTTAAGTGGTTCTGGCTTTCCCAAAAACTCCGGTGGTCCCAGCTCCTTGAACTGCTTAGCGGTGACTAACCGTGGGTTGCCATTATTTTTGCATTATGATTATGAATGTGAGCCGCCTCACCGATGTTGCATATAAATTCTAAAAAGCTCCTAAACGTGCTATCGTTCTTCAATTGATCAGTGTTGGTGTTTGCAAGAGGATTATCACCATCATGTTGCACATTGTCCTGATTATTGATCTGTGGAGACTCAACGGTCTCCTGTGCTCCATTGCTATTCTCAACATTCTCGGATGTCATTTTCAAATACTGCCACAAAACAAGGGTTAATTAACATCACATATTACCCCTATACTCTAACCAACCAATTAAATACCAAATAAACTTAGGTAGGTCATACTAGCGAAGGAATTCCCCGTCTCTCCCCTCCTAGTTCTATTCTCACATCTTAGCCAGGGATCATATTCCTAAGCTTTGATACCAACTGTGACGCCCCCAAAATTAGGTATACATCACCCATCTTGAGTCGCCAAATACATGGTACAGAATACATATACAGACTAATTATACAACAGTCGTGTAAAATACAACAAAACATATGCTGTGAATTTTAATACAAATAATGTCCTCTAGAGAGTATACAACCTCAATGGAGTCCTCATTACATTTATTATCACACTATTTCACAGAATAGTGAGGACTACTAATGCACCATCTAGGACCATCACTCTGTTCCCCGACCAGTCACTGCTACGATCTCATTTCCTGAAGAAAACAGTGAAAGAAAGGGTGAGCTCAACTAGCCCAGTAAGAAATATTATGACTAAGATAATGCAGAATATATTATCGTTAGCCTTCAACATTGTTAAACTAATATAATATAACAACCATCAAGTTTAACTATAGCGGAACAAGCAATCCATTAAAAGAGTCAAATAGAGAATAAAATCAACTATCTTTTATGATTTAAAAGGTTATTTATCACTTTTATCGCTGGGACTCAGCTTAATAAATAATCCACATCATCGAATCACCCCTGCACTACAGGCCAAGGATATTCTTTAGTATCACGACCACGAATTATCCATACACTACAGGCCAAAGATAATCGTGTTTTCATAAATGGTCCTGATCATGCCATAAAACAATTCATCTTTGCACCCTTGGCCAAAGAGAATCCATAGCCATAATCACACCAAAAACTGTCCATCAATGCACTACGGGCCAATGAGGATTTTCCACATCATTTGTAATATTACGGTCATGATTACACCGAATAATCCCTGGTCATAATTATACCAACTCCATCTATGCACTACAGGCCACAGATGACTTTCAACAAAATATAAACATGAGGATGATGATAATGATATAAGAATTCAATAAAACAAGTTCAAGAATTAATTTATCTAGGAACTGATAAAGTCCAAAGTGTCAACATGATACTGCTTTGTAGAGTAAAATTCAATAATGCTCAGAATAATATGTCCATGAAAAGATACTGGATGAAGCTCAAATATCAAGGACATTCCACTAATTTCATGGAGTATAGAAGTCAAAACTTTAACCAACTAAGTCTAATAAAGAATGGAATAACAAAAGAAATCACCATGCATGCGGTACTTCGCATAAAAAGGTTATTCCAATAGAATAATAATAACGGAACCAGGTCAGGCGAAATTCGCACCGACAAGATGTTCCAACAGAATAATAAATATTGAAATAATAACAGAAATCACCATGCATGCGGTACTTCGCATAGACAAAGTTATTCTAATGTAATAATAAATAATTAACTAGGTCCCACAGAAAACGCATGCAGACAGATATTCCAATGAATAATAATAAAGATTTTACCATGTCCCACAAAACGCATGTAAAGGATATTCCAAATGAATAATAATAAAGATGGAATAATAGAAGAATGTCACCAAGTATAGGGTAGTCCACAGATATCTTTGGTTATTCCAAAGAATAATAAAGAATGGAATAATAGAAGTTCTCTTCATGGATAAGAATGAAATAATACTCCCTACCTTAGAAAAACTGGATACTGGAATAGTGAGGTAGCAGACTTCTCTTCTTCTTTCTCTCTATAATTTCTCTCTATAATAATCGCTCTAAAGCTTTTGTGAATTGGTGAGAAATGAAGGAAGAATGAGCTTCTATTTATAGGAAAATATAGTTTCGATAATTGCACGTTTTGGGGCTCAAAATATTACAAAGATAATACCTTCCTCTTTTCTTCATTTTTAATTTAGTCCCGCAAGTATTATCAAACTTGCACCACCTCCCCTAATAGTAAATAATGTGAACCAATAGTAAATCATGTGACTCAATAGTTCTAATCATGTGATAAAAATAATTACAGTATAGTACCTCCATCTATACCTCCATTTTTAACTTAGTCATGAAAGTATTATCAATCTTGCACCAACTCCCCTAATAGTAACAAGAATGTTAATCAATAGTACACACATGTGAACAAATATTTATAATCATGTGAATTAATAGCAATCAATTGCTCATTTATCCGGTTAAATACCCGATTGGTCAATATAACCTCCAGACATCAATTATTATCGAAATAAATGTCGATTTTCACTAACACAAACAATTCCAACATATTGAAACTATTTTTATCAATAATATAAATTTTGAAATTTTGATGTTTGACTTTTCCCAAAAAAGTCAACTGTTGACTTTTTGACCAAATAATGAATCCCGGAAAATTTTGTGTTTATAGACTATTTTTACTAATTTCATCGTTCCAGACTCAAATATCACGTCCGTGTCTCCAAATTCAACTCCGAACACAACTTTAATTTTAATAACATTCATCATTAATATTATAACTCACAATATTTATCAACCAGGTCGTTCCTAGGAAAGAGGGGCTTTCAATAAGGATTTCTCCTATCATGCGCGCAATTAGGTGACCAAACCTCTCCTTGACAGAACTTCTAGACATTATAAATATTGCAATTTAATAATACGAATAACCTTTTCATCTCAATTATTGATTTAATAAAATAACATATTATGCAGATGATAATGTGACAATAATCGAATCAATAATATGAGAGATATGATGCAACAATTACTGTAGCAATAATTGAGTATAACTGAGTGACTTCTCACGTAAGCATTAATAATCAATAATGTGTGGTACTATGCAACCACGCGTATTACTGTACTTTTTCTACCGGGTAGTTCAATAGTATTAACGGTAAAACCTCCATCGTTATTTTCATAAAATATTTTTGTCGTTTTCTAACTACGATAGTACTTCTGTTGTGGGGTCCACCAATGATTATGTCATCGTACGAATATTCCCTGACAAAAAGAATATTATATAACAACTTGCGTACTTTGCAAAATTTATAAATATTACCCACAACTATAATATTATATTAAATCCACACCATAATATTCAAATAAATTATTTCTAGAAAATTAAATATTTATTCATAAAATCTAGGGTCTCACAAACTTATTCATCATTAATATTATAACTCACAATATTTAATAACCAGATCGTTCCCAGGAAAAAAAGGGGCTTTCCGATAAGGATTTCTCCCTATTGGCGCGCAATTAGGTTACCAAACCTCTCATTGAAAAAACTTTCTAGACATTATCAATATTGCAAATAATAATATGAATAACTTCGTCGTCTCAATTATTGATTTAATAATAATAAAAATTATACAGATGATACTGTGACAATAATTGAATCAATAATATGAGAGATATTATGCAGCAATTACTGTAGCAATAATTGAGTATAACTGAGTGACTTCTCACGTACGCATCAATAATCAATACCGTGTGCTACTATACAACCACATGTATTACTGTTCTTTTACCACCGGGTAGTTCAACAGTTTAACGGTAAAACTTTCGCCGTTATTTTTTTAAAAAGTTAATTATGTCGTTTTCTAAATACGACAATACTTCTGTTGTGGGGTCCACCAATGATTGTGTCATCGTACAAATATTCCCCGACCAATCGAATATTATATAACCACTTGCTTACTTTGCAAAATTTGTAAATAATACCCACAACTATAACATTATATCAAATCCACACCATAATATTCAAAAATATATTTTGAGAAAAAATAATGTTTATTCATAAAAGTTGGGGTCTTACAACCTCCCCTTCTTATGAAATTTTATCCTCAAAATTAGGGTGCGTACCTGGTATATCGAAGATGTGAGAATACATTGACTTCATTTCAGATTCTAACTCCCCGAGGTCATTTCCTCAACATTATGGTTTCTCTACAAAACTTTGACTTGAGGTATAACCTTGGAGCATAGAATATGATCCTTCTTATCCAAGATTTTAACAGGTACCTCTTAATACGTTAAATCTTTTGCTATCTCGTTCGGTTCTAATTCAATAATGTGGTTCGGGTCTTTCACATATTTACTTAACATAGATATGTGAAAAACGTTATGAACACGAGACATATTTGTCGGTAAGGCGAGTCTATAGGCCACAGTTCCTACCCGATCGAGGATTAAAAATGGGTCAATGAATTGAGGATTGAGCTTTTCTCTCTTTCTAAATCTCGTAACTCCTTTCCATGGAGCAACACGTAACAACACATGGTCTCCAATATTGGATTCCACGTCCTTTCGATGAAGATCAGCATAACTCTTTTGTCAATCTTGTGAGGTTTTTATACATTGTCGGATCGTTTGAATCTTTTCTGTAGTCATACGTACAAACTCTGGTCCCAACAATGTTGCTTCACCCACCTCATCCCAGCATACTAGAGAATGACACTTTCTTCCATACAACGCCTCAAATGGAGCCATGCCAATACTTGCTTGATAACTGTTGTTATAGGAAAACTCCACTAATGATAAGAACTTGTCCCAACTTCCTTTGAAGTCAAGGACACAGAGTCTTAATAAATCTTCAACAGTTTGAATAGTCCTCTCCGACTTCCCATCCGTTTGAGGATGATATGCCGAACTAAATCGTAAATCTGTGCCCATAGCTTTTTGCAAACTAACCCAAAATCGTGAAGTGAATCTTGGGTCTCGATCAGAAACTATGGATACTGGCACACCATGCAATCTAAAAATCTCGTTTATGTATGTACGAGCAAGACGTTCAAGTGTATAAGTTTCTCGTATCGGTAAGAAATGAGCAGACTTGGTCAATCTATCAACAATGACCCAAATTGCATCTATGCCTTGAGAAACCTTGGGAAGACCAGTAACAAAATCCATGGTAATGTGCTCCCACTTCCATTCTGAAATTTCAAGCGGTTGCAATGGACCTTTTGGCACTTGATGCTCCGCCTTGACTCGTTGACATGTTAGACACCTTGAGATAAACCTCGTTATCTCTCTCTTCATATTACTCCACCAAAATGTATGTCGAAGATCACGATACATTTTGGTATTCCCAAGATGGATTGCGAACGATGTGTTGTGCGCCTCCATCATGATTTTATACTTTAAGTCAGAATTGTTAGGAACACAAAGTCTGGAGTTAACTCAAAGTATTCCTTCTTCATCGATTCTTGCTTCCGGAATATCACCTTCTTGCACTTTCTTCCTCATAAGCATCAGCTCCAGGTCTGTAGCTTGAGCAGCTTTAACTTTATCGATTAAAGTCCGTTCTACTCGTATATTCGCCATCATCACATGAGTCCCTGGAGTCTTTAACTCTATCTACATCTTTTGTAAGTCATACAAAATGGGCCTTTGCGTTGACAATATTGCACTCATACCCGCATATGATCTTCAACTCAATGTGTCAGCTACTACGTTTCACTTTGCCAGGATGGTATTGAATAGTATGATCGTAATCTTTCAATAGCTCAAGCCATCTTCGTTGCCGCATGTTGAGTGTGACAACCTGAGAATTTGAAATTTTTTAAAATTTTAATTAATTGATTTAAGGTTCAAAATTAGAACCTAGATAGAAAATTAGTGTATGCGTTTAATATTTTTAAGAATGAATTTTGAGGATTTCAAAATTCTGTGAAGGATTTAGGTGAATTATTTAGGATTAAGGGAATAAGCATTTATGTTATGTGTATATGTGTACATGATGTGGTTAAGGGTCAAGGGTTGACCAGATAAATGATATCTGTAACAAACCCTAAACCTTAACCCTAACCCTTATTGCATTATTTGATATAACTTGTAATTTTTGCCCTAATAGAGTTGGTGAGCCACCCTAGCCTAGCATATCACTTTTACATGCTGCTCTCAGCCATCAATTTCCAGCCCATTACATTGCATTATTACATTTTATAGATTAAAGAGAGAGAAGTGGCCTATTTATTTTTCATTTTCTCCCAAGACCCTCTCTCTCTAAAATTCAGGAGTAAGACTGATATAGACTAATAAGATAAGGCAAGACCATATCTCAGCTTACCAAGAACAGATCCAAAGGTCAGAAATCAAAGATCAAGGCATAAAAGATATAAACCCTTAAATTTTGAAATCCTTGGATCTTATGTTTGATGTTGTTATTTGATGGTTATAAATGTGTTAGAGGGTGTCTTTGAGTGATCTGGGTTGTTGGATCATGGATCCATAACATCTAGAGTCACAAAAATCAAGTTTTAAAAACTGGTCAAGAACCCTAATTTTGTTGTCTGACAAACCAATGTCAGGGCTCTTAGATTCTTGTGTGTTAACGATTTATGGTGTTTGAAGTAATATGTGTAGCATGTCATGTATGCTTGGATCTGAAACTTGATACGGGGTCAGATAAATCCCAGATCGCCTGATACGAACGGTCAAAACCCGTTTACCGTTCACGAAAATTCAAATCAGGGCAACCCAGAATTTCCAGGTTTTGTCCGACAAGTTTTGCAGGCTCTAGATCTTGCAGTAGTTTGATTGGTTGGCCATGTTTTTGTTTTCAGCTTGTAGTCGGATATGTAGAATATATAGTAAAGTAATTATATCACCCAGATCATGAACCGAAACGAAATTAAGACAGGTCAAAATAGGGTTGACCAAACTGTCGAAGAACAAATCTGCGCTACCCAGAATCTTCAACGACAGTTGTTTTTGGCCTACTTTGACCGAACCAGATTTTCCTTTGATGATGTTTTTAAGTTTTTTTAAGGCTATATACTTGTACACGAATATCTATACTACCTATGTGAACCTTCATTTCACACAAAGAAAGCTTAATAAGCATGTTATAAGGATCCAAAGGAGGTAGTAGCAACTGTTCTTCATTTCTAGAAAACCCAGAAATGAAGAACAGCTTTGTCAGACTTTTTAGAAGTCTAGATCTTGCTTTTGTGATGCATTCTAACCATGATGATGGTTAAATCATGTAGTGTTACATCAATACTACATGATCTGACCATTAGCAAGCCTCGAAATCGACCGGAACCCAGATTCATTTGTGGTCAAACCAAGCCTCTTGAAGTCTAACATGGTTTTCTGGGCAGGCTCAAGAATAGCTGAAAAACACTTTCAGCGACGGTTGTGTCACCAAAGCCACCTTTAGCGACACTTAAATTAGGAAAATTATTTATTTAATTAATAAATTGAATTAAATGATTTTTAATTACTAAAAATACTAAATAAATTCCTAAAAATTATTTTAAATTTCTAAAAATAGTTTTTAATTATTTAGAGTATATTACATAAATATTTAATATTTTTTGGAATATAAATGGTATTTAATTTATTTAATTATAATATTAAATAAATGATTTTAAAATGATTTTAACACATGAAAAATAATATTATGGTATAAGAAAATATTTTATGTTATTTTCAAAGACTTTTAATATTTTATGATGAATTTCATTAATTAATCAATATTAATGATAATTAATTTATTTAATAAATATATTAAATAAATTATGGGAAAATAGAATTAATGTTTTATAAATCATATAAAAATTATTTAAGTTTTAAAAAATATTTTAAGTTATAAAATATAACTTTTGATATTTTGTCATGAAAATGTTAATATTTTAATATTAAAAGCAATAATCGGATAATGGATTTAAATGTTTAAAATCATATAAATAAGATTTTAAGGTATTAAAATACTTTGATAGATTATAAATATATTATAATATTATGACATGTATTTCATTAATATTTGATAATAAATAAATATTAATGATAAAAGAATTAAGTGGTATTTATATTATATAAATACAATTTTAATGATTAAAAATTCAAGATAAATAGTAATAATTATCTGAAAATTATTATGAGACTTAGAAAAATATTTTGACAGATATTAAAATTATTTAAGATAATTGTAAAGTGTTAGACAAAGTTTAATTGAACCTAAACTCGTGAATTGTCTGACTAGACCGTCGGGATGTTAGAATTGTGTCGTGTTCAACTCAGACTGCAATAGTTTGACTTGATACCGAGTCCTATTTGTGTTGTAGACTGATAGGATTATGTGTTATGTGTCATGTGTTTAGTTTATTCTATGTTTATATATATAATAGTATTATATTGTGATGATATTATTCTAATATTGGAGATCTATATTACTAATATTAGGTCTTCGGATAAAGCGATATAAATTGCGTAGCGGTAAATAACGGTTCAGGCAAGTTTGTTTTTACTTAACTCTACTAAGAGTTGTTTCATTCTGATAAGTTTATGGTTAATCATTGCTGGTTGACATGAATTGTACTCTGTACATATTGCATGTATAAGTCAGGTATGAAAGGCTGATCACCTTCATTACCAAATTGGTTCGAGATATATTTGTTCATGTATAATACTTGTTCAGTCAAAAGTTTGTTCCTGCTAGTTCACAATTATATTGTTGAATTATAGTCAGCTTATTATTCAGATTCTTTCAATCATGATATATCGTTATATTGTTGAACTTAAACTTGCTAGGCAATCCTTATGCTCACCCTTGCTATATCATGATAAAACATTGCAGATTAAGACGAACGCGTCGGATACAAGGAAAGGTTAAAGATAGTTCCAACTTAAAGTTAATGTGCGCGATTAGTTTTGTAATAGTATAGTTTGATAATGATCTTATGTGTTAGATAGTTATGAATTGTGTATAAGTTAAGGTTACTCGACCTTGGAAAAAAGTATGTAAGTTTAATGTATAAACAATTTATGTTTATATCTTTCGCAAATATAGTAATAGTGTTACAATTATCGAACCGGATCCGCGGTGATTCGGGACCTCGGATTCGGGGCCCTCACAGTTGGTATCAAAGCTGTAGGTTATGAACCTTAGGTAGGAATACCTAAGACTAATAACCGCAGTGATTACGATAAGATCTTACTCACATAGAGTTAGTCGGTCGGTAAGATTTAAAGACGAATCTCGGCAAGTTATAAGATACAGAGTTTCCTAACTCTGATAATAAAGTTGAACAGTAGTGAAAAATAGATAGAGTCTAAAAGACTAAAAGTACAGTGTTAGGAGATCGTAAAACAAAATGATCAAGATATAGAAATGAATCGTAATATATACGATGTGATCACCCCGTGATCGGATAAGGTTATACTATGGGATAAGAATCAATCTGATGATTGGAAAGTTTACAGCAAGATTGCTGGGTGTCAGTTGTACTATGAAATGGTATAGATTCAGGAAAGGGTTATGAATACGAGTTGAATGAAATTCGTATTGAGAAGGGAGTTAGTGTAGGTGGGGATTCAATTGAGGATTCATGTCGGCAGCTGAGTTGTATGATTCCTTGTCTAGGCGGGGAATTGTACTTGGTGTAAAAACTACTTAGTTCTGGCAATGATAATCATTGAAATGTTTGTGTCACGCTATTTGATATATGCATGTTAAGAGGGTGATTCCTTTCTCATGTGTATAACAGATAGATAGGTTATAGGTAGAGAATATAAGGATAAGTACGAGTTCTTAAAACTCATACTTATGTGACATGCTTGATTCATAGTTATATGAAATATTTATGAACCCCTCAGCGAATGGATGCCAAAGGTCTATCTAGGAAAGTTCCTAAACTCATATGATTGTGGCAATTTATGGACTCATAAGTGTGGTTTTACGAACTGGGTATAGTTGTGTGTAAATGGAATATTAACGATAATAAGAATAGATAGACTGTTTAAGCAAATGATTATTAGTGAAGAATTAAGTTTTCCAAAACTCCTAGCAATGTTAAACTTCGAAATTTTGACATCAAGCCAAATACGAACTATGTGCTTTTTTTAAAAAAATATGTAGACTCGTAATCATTTTTGAAACGGTTTAAAGTATAGTCTATGCTACTTATTTCGGCTAGATGAAAATGATTTGAAATATCAAAATATCTTTTATTTATCACTCATGTACCATGTAACCTGGTGCAGAGATGATAAAAGTTGATAGAGTTGAAAATGTAGGAAAACTTGGTGCGAGTTCGATCTGAAAATCATTGTTCCACTATTGTATGATGTGTTATAACAAAGTCACTCGATGATGACATCCTCAAAAGGACAGTTAATACAGTACGACATCATGACGTCATTCTCAAAAATATTTTCAAATTTTTAATTTTGCCAATGGGGTTTGGCTACACTTAAATAATTCAATTGAATTGAATTATTGATATGAGTCTACGCTATTCAATTCAGCTAGACTAATGTTATGAAAATTCTAAGTGTTCATTGAAAGAAATTTTCCGAACCAAATTATTTTGGTGAGGAATCCGATAAGACTAAGGTAGAATTTTTTTGCCTAGGGCAGAGACGAGAAACAGATCAGACCAGCAGTACTTTATAAGTACAGGGCATACAGGGCTAATTACCCACTATGTCTGTAAGTTAAGACGGTTTGTGGATGAATTTCCTATAACCTTTGCGAAAATGACAGACAATAGTCTGTAAAACCCCTCAGCACAATTTCAAAATTTTTACTCTTGCGAGTGGTGTATTGGGTAGCATGTAATGCTGTGTATGTATGGTGCATGGTGAATGGTGTAAGGTGTAAGGTAAATTTCGGGGACAACATTTTTAGAAGAAGGGATGAATGTGACAACCCGAGAATTTGAAATTTTTAAAATTTTTAATTAATTGATTTAAGGTTCAAAATTAGAACCTAGATAGAAAATTAGTGTATGTGTTTAATATTTTTAAGAATGAATTTTGAGGATTTCAAAATTCTGTAAAGGATTTATGTGAATTATTCAGGATTAAGAAAATAAGCATTTATGTTCTGTGTATACGTGTGCATGATGTGGTTAAAGGTCAAGGGTTGACCAGATAAATGATATCTGTAACAAACCCTAAGTTTATTTTAAGAATGTCAACGTTCGGTTAGAAAACCCTAACGAATTATAAGAAATCCTAGAAACCGGTTCTGGAAACCCTAATTTTAGTTCCAGGAATCCGAAACCCTAATTCAAAAATTTAGAACCCTAATTTGGGAACTTAAAGGATGATTATAATTCTTAAGTGATATTAATTATAATATTAATTAGGGTAAAGCTTAATTAATTAGCAAATACTAATTTTAAATTTAAAAAACCCTTGTTTCGGGATTAGAAACCCTAATTTATAATTAGGAAAAACCCAAGTGTTAATTTAATAATTTTATGTTAATTAGGAATTATTAATCCTAATTTTAAAGTTATTAGTAATTAGAAAATCCTAATCTAATTACAAAAATCTAATTTCTAATTTAGAAAAATTATTTTCATTAGAAACCCTAATTAAATGGGTTGTAAACCCTAATGATAATTTTGACCCTAATTGCTAAATAAGCAATTTTAATTTGGAAATACTAATCCTAATTAGCAAGATTTAAATTATGATTAAGAAATTTTAATATAATTAGTAAATCCTAATTATAATTTAGAAATATTAATTTTCTATTTTTTAAAAAACCTAAATTGGAAATTTTAGAAAATTAAATTACAAACCCTAAGGGTTTCATACCCTAAACCCTAAGATTTTCTAAACCCTAAACCCTGACTCAAACCCTAAACCCTAAGGGTTTGGTCAAATGTCCAAAATGCCATTAAAATTAAATGCAAAATGACCAAAGTGCCCTTATTGCATTATTTGATATAACTTGTAATTTTTGCCCTAGTAGAGTTGGTGAGCCACCCTAGCCTAGCATATGACTTTTATATGCAGCTCTCAGCCATCAATTATCAGCCCATTACATTGCATTATTACATTTTATAAATTAAAGAGAGAGAAGTGGCCTATTTATTTTTTATTTTCTCCCAAGACCCTCTCTCTCTCTCTAAAATTTGGGAGTAAGACTGATATAGACTAATAAGATAAGCCATGACCATATCTCAGCTTACCAAGAACATATCCACAGATCAGAAATCAAAGATCAAGGCATAAAATGTATAAACCCTAAAATTTTGAAATCCTTAGATCTTATGTTTGATGTTGTTATTTGATGGTTAGAAATGTGTTAGAGGGTGTCTTTGAGTGATCTGGTGTTTTGGATCATGGATCCATAACATCTAGAGTCACGAAAATCTAGTTTTAAAAACTGGTCAAGAACCCTAATTTTGTTGTCTGACAAGCCAATGTCAGGGCTCTTAGATTCTTGTGTGTTAACGATTTATGGTGTTTGAAGTAATGAATGTTTAGCATGTCATGTATGTTTGGATCTGAAACTAGATACAGGGTCAGATCAATCCCAGATCGCCTGATATGTTGACTGTTCACAGAAATTCAAATCTGGTAAACCCATAATTTCCAGGTTTTGTCTGTCAAGTTTTGCAGGCTCTAGATCTTGCAGTAGTTTGATTGGTTGGCCATGTTTTTGTTTTCAGCTTGTAGTCGGATATGTAGACTACATAGTAAAGTAATTATATCACCCAGATCATGAACCGGAACGAAATTAAGACAGGTCAAAATAGGGTTGACCAAACTGTCGAAGAATAAATCTGGGCTACCCAGAATCTTCAACGACAGTTGTTTTTGGCCTACTTTGACCGAACCAGATTTTCCTTTGATGATGTTTTTAAGTTGTTTTAAGGCTATATACTTGTACATGGATATCTATAATACATATGTTAACCTTCATATCACACAAAGAAAGCTTAATAAACATGTTATAAGGATCCAAAGGAGGTAGTAGCAACTGTTCTTCATTTCTGGAAAACCCAGAAATAAAGAACAACTTTGTCAGACTTTTTAGAAGTCTAGATCTTGCTTTTCTGATGCATTCTAACCATGATGATGGTTAGATCATGTAGTATTTCATCAGTACTACAGGATCTGACCATTAGCAAGCCTCGAAATCGACCGGAACCCAGAATCATTTGTGGTCAAACCAAGCCTCTTGAAGTTTGACATGATTTTCTGGGCAGGCTCAAGAACAGCCGAAGAACACTTTCAACAACGGTTGTGTCATCAAAGCCACCTTTAGCGACACTTAAATTAGGAAAATTATTTATTTAATTAATAAATCGAATTAAATGATTTTTAATTACTAAAAATACTAAATAAATTACTAAAAATTATTTTAAATTCTGAAAAATAGTTTTTAATTATTTAGAGTATATTACATAAATATTTAATATTTTTGGAATATAAATGGTATTTAATTTATTTAATTATAATATTAAATAAATGATTTAAAAATAATTTTAATACATGAAAAATCATGAAAAATAATATTATGATATAAGAAAATATTTTAAGTTATTTTCAAAGGACTTTTAATATTTTATGATGAATTTCATTAATTAATCAATATTAATGTTAATTAGTTTATTTAATAAATATATTAAATAAATTATGGAAAATAGAATTAATATTTTATAAATCATATAAAAATGATTTAAGTTTTAAAAAATATTTGAAGTTATAAAATATAACTTTTGATATTTTGTCATGAAAATGTTAATATTTTAATTTTAAAAGCAATAATCTGATAATGGATTTAAATGTTTAAAAATTATATAAATATAATTTTAAGGTATTAAAAATACTTTGATAGATTATAAATATATTATAATATTATGACATGTATTTCATTAATATTTGATAATAAATAAATATCAATGATAAAAGAATTAAGTGGCATTTATATTATATAAATACGATTTTAATGATTAAAATTCAAGATAAATAGTAATAATTATCTCAAAATTATTATGAGACTTAGAAAAATATTTTGGTGATATTAAAATTATTTAAGATAATTGTAAAGTGTTAGACAAAGTTTAATTGAACCTAAACTCAGTGAATTGTCCATTGAGGCCAGACAATCGGGATGTTATAATTGTGTTTGGTTTCAACTCGCATCGCAATAGTTTGACTTGCACTACAAAAAAATGGGGTTTCAGCAACAACCAATTTTCGTTGCTAAAGGTGCCAAATTTCATTGCTAAAGGTTTTTGGCAATGACTTTCTTGTCGTCAAGGCGTCTTTTGTTCTTGAATGGCGTTGCTAATTGTTCCGCAACGAACGTATTTTTTTCGTTGCCAAAAGTAATACATTTTGCAACGAAATTTGGCTTTCATACAGGTACATCGATCCTTTAGCAACAAAATATATTGTTGCAGAATAATTAAAATTTCTTTGCTAAAAAACCCATTTCATTGCAAAAGCCTGCTAATTGGCAACGAAATGAGCTCTCTTTTTTTTGCAACGACTATGCATTTTCGTTGCAATTGACACCATTTTGCAACGACATTTTTCGTTGCAGTAAATTATGAAAATTGTTGCCTAAGCTTGCTTTCGTTGTGGAATGTAAAGTTTTTAGCAACGATTTTCGTTGCTAATTATATTATTTGGCAACGATATTATGCTGAATCAACAACGAAAATGTTTGTTGCTGGTTATTTTTCAATAGCAACGAAAATCATCGATTAGCAACGACATTATATGTCGTCGTTTCTTTATATGTACAACGAAAGTTAATATGATTTGCAACGATAAAAAATGTTATCTTTTATTTTAGTATTAACAACAATATCATATCCGTTGTTATTAGGTTAATTTTTCGTTGCCAAATATTATATTTTTAATGTCATTAGCAACAAAAATTTGTTGCTAAATGTATAAAAAATTATTACTATATTAAAACTTGTTCAATGCTTTGGTAACGAATTATATTGTTGTCAAATCAAAATTTGACATTCTTTTTGTGTACCTGACTGGCTCAATGTCCCCATAGCAAATAATGACAAAAATACAAAAAAATAAAATATTATTAATTTAATAAAATCATCCACTACATAATCATTCATTATCTTTACAATTAACCATCTAAAGTTGCCACAGTTCTTCAATCAAAGTATATATCTACATATATAGAGAGAGTACACTTCATAATTTTGTCTCTTGTCTTCCGTAAACATAGAACGAAAATTTAATACCCAGAATTGTAAGGCAAGTCGTAGAAGCAGTCTTCCTGCACATATTTAAAAATAATAGCAAGTCAGGAAAATGAAGCAAATAGTTCACCAGAATCTACCATTCAAAACAGACAAACAAATATCATCTCTTAGATTAAGAATTGACTAAGCTCCCTTTTTAAAAAAAACTACTTAATTCCAATATGATCTGAAGATGCTACCAAAAAATATTTTTCCGAATGAAGTATATCCATATACAAATTTGAACACCAACAAATACATGCAACATGATAGATCATAACAAAGAAGGATAGCCTTCTACAACACTCTTAGACTACAAAAATGTAAAGGTACCCACTAAATAAGTACCGAGTTGAGCACATATCATGGTTATGAATGAAAGTAAATAATTGACTCTTGAAACCAACCACCCATCACACTGTGGTTTCCTGCAGGATCCCGCAAACGCCATAATTCCCCCTTCATGATTCCTAAATGACGATATATAGATGTATGATAATAGAAGGTTGAAATTTTTCGAGAAAATTAAATTTATTGCGATTAAATATAAAGTACCGAAAAATTCCTTTTGTTGTGAAGTCAAAGGCGGGTTGAAAGTCATCGCCTTTATCAATCCAATTTATAATTAGTTGACTATGACTATCTGCATGTAGAATTTATTGAAAAATGAAAAATAGATTAGGAGAATTATAAAAATGTCATCTATACGCAAGTGTTTAAAAGCTTGGGTAAATATGTTTTCAACTGAAACAATAAAATGACCACTAATAACCTCATGAAATTCATCGTTGAAATGAACTAAACAGCAATTACTTCAAAAGTTGCCTACCAAACATCAATTTGTTTTCATGAATGTAAGTATTGTAACCTCGATCAATTTGAACCTTGCAACCTCGATCTAACAGACTCGCGCACAGCATTGTCATAATGTTGAACCACTGCTTGATTTAGAAGCCACGCAGTCCATCCGAATTCATGTGCAAGTAGCTCACTAGCAGCGGCCATTCCACTAATTATTTGAACTGTGTTCCCAAATTCATCCTTCCGAATTCATCCTTCCCTGTTTATTTTATGATTTTTTTTGGGTGAATCTATGCACAAATTTTAAGATTTGTTGAAAACACATATACCCAAAATATTATTACGATTTATGGATAAGTTATATACCAATTATATTTTTAAACATATTTGTAATATAGTTGCATGAAAATAAAATATAATTGTATAATTGAAAAGTATATGAAAATTTAACTCCTATTTGTTTCTGTCGTGCCTTAAAAGTGGTGACGAAATACATCATAGAAAATATCGACAAGGGTAATATCCTTAGTATTACATCCAATGGAATGAGGATCAAAATCTATGGCATGTGACGCTATAAAGATAAAAGAAAACACACACAACACAGGAAAAGAACTATATAATAGCTGACAAAGAGGTTACCTAAACCATTTCACAAGTCAAAAGTAACTACTAAATACACACTCGTATCCATCCATGGATCGCTAACCTAATTCAAAGAGCTATTAGGAACATACTATTTTACCACAGCCCCTTATTCATATGGTATTATGTTTCCATGTTCGACTTATCAACTTTTGGTCAATTATGTGTGTAATTACATCAAGGTCAGCCTAACCATCTTATGTTTGAAAAAGTAAATGAAAGATTCAGGTTTTAGCATCTGATCTGGAATGGATTAAGTCAAAATAATGTGCTTCGCCACATATGTCATCCAAAATCCAAAATCCAAACAAAACATTCCATTTAAAAAAATAGATCATAACATACACAATTATTCCTACAAAATAATTAAAGAACTTCAAAAACTTTTGAACATTATCAACAAACTAAAAGCATAGAGTATTTTAATATGATAATTTATAACATTGAGTGAGAAAGTAAGCATCAAGTAAACCATTTGCTACACTCTGCACAGACTGTGACGGGTCCACAACATTCTCCTCCTAATGAAAATCAACAACCAGGTCAGGCAAAAAAATCATTTTGCATTTCTAATTGATGTCTTCCAACATGGGTAACAGGAGAAAACTTAAGGTGCCTAGTCCTAATCTGGTTAAACAAAAAAACAAACTATATGACATCATCAAACTCAGAGCCTAGGGGGAAATTATTTTTTGTTAAAGAACCAACTATAGTTTCTTGGCTTCCAAAATGAACATTACGAGTGCTGCAGGAAAAAGCATACCTCTTCAGATATGTATTGAGGGGCTATTGAAGTTATCCTGTCAATAACATGCTCAACATTTGTCGTGATTTTCTTCCTGAAGTCAGTTGGGTTCAAACTACTTCCACCAACAACAGGAGCAAGGGGCATCCAAAGGGGTCTCCTCCAAGACCAAGACAACAGCTCATCACGAAAAAACATTGCTAAATGATGCCAAATATGCTGACTTTGCTGCAACATCGGAGATTTTAAACACATTGATCATCACAGAGAGAGGAGACAAAATAAGGCGAAGCAGAAACAATTTTAAACATAACTCACTCTAGGCGAAATCACTGCCTATGCTGCTGAAGACATGGCAGACACAATGAGTCCTTCCGCACTAAAATGAGAGAAAAAGGCTTGCAAATTCCTTGTCAAGCGGAATGGCACAGGTTCATTAAACTCAATCATTCCATTGGCATCATATGCTGGATGGAAAACAGTTTGGAATATCTTTCTGTTATTCTTAGCAAATAATATCTTGTTTGGAGACCTTCACCCTATTTGCAGCATAAATGACACGAAACTTGAGAGAGCCAATTGGATATCCAAAGATATCCCCAAAAATGGATGATTTCTCGCCCTAATCTTTCCGTTAGAACAATTAGAGCAAGCATCATTTCTCATCTGTATTCTCATGATTCATTAAATTAGATCCTAAATGTTAACTGTTTAAATCCCTTAAATAGTTAGGGTTTCAAAATACCCACATCAATTTCAGAATTAAATCAGTGAAATTTCTTATAAAAATAAAATGAGGGTTTGGAGGGACTCACGTAAGAAATGAAATGGAAAAAAAAGAAGTGCAGATCGGCGAATAAAGAGGGCGATATACAAACCTGCACCAACAAGAATGGTGAGCTTCCCGGGAGGAAGGCTATCGCCAGGTAAACAATAGCTCAGAGAGAATCTTTGTAGACAACGAAAACATCCAAGTGCAGAAATTCAAAAAATCGCTTTCTTTGTCGGCTTTGGATCCTCTAGCCATCAACTCGTCCGCATATTCCAGCGATTTATCATGTTTTGTTGTTCCTACTGTAAGAGATGACCATGATTAAGGAAACCACGGGTGAAAGGCTACTCAAGTGAAATTTGGGGTGCATAATTACCCTACCACTCTAAGATAAAACTTGGGCGAGACAGAGTGAGCGGCAATAAAATTATGGAAGGCATTTTATTAAAAAAAATATTTTAAATATTCGGAAGTACAATTTAAGAACAATTTTTATAAATAAAAAAAATTAATTTTTTAAGAAAAAAGCTTTAAGTTTTTTAAAAAAGATTTTATTTTTGAACGAATATTTTAAAAAAAAATAAAATCTTCAACAACTGTCGTTGGAAATAAAGGCTCTCACATCTAATTTGGGAAAAACTACTAAACGCCATTTGAAATGACGCTGAATTTTTGGAATTTTGTTTTGGCTAAAAATCAGAAAGGCAACCAATGCCACTTTAAAAAATATTTTTTTTAAAAACGAATTTAAAAAAAAAATTATCTTACTTTTTTTAAAAAAGATTTTATTTTTTTAAAGAAATTTGAAAAAAAATAAAAATGTGATCCAATGCAAAACTAACGACATTGTAACTTTTTTAAAAAAAATTTATAAAGCAAATTTTTTTTTAAAAAAGAGTAAGATGTAACATCACTTTAACTGACGTTGAAATCTTATTTTTTTTAATTTCTTTAATTGATCTCTTGTACTTGTTTACAAACATCAATATTTTTTTTATGTTTATTCTCTGTCATTGGCGTTGGAAATGAAAGGGTATATAACAGAGCTATAAAAAAATTAAAAAAAAAATTCTAACGCCAATTAAAGCGACGTTACATCTTATTCTTCTTTTTTATAAATTCATTTTTAAAATTTTTTTTTAATAAAATAGGGATAAAATTGATATTACATTAATATGGGTCAAACTAACTTATTAGGAATGACTTATAAGTCATTTTTAATTAACTTTATTCTGTTTTAGTTCATAAAACATAATAAAAAAAAAATCATCTTTTATGTTTTCTCTTAGAAATCGATAGTATTATAATTTAATTTTATATATTGGAAAAAAAAGGTAAAAGGAGAACTAGGAATAGCTAGGGGTATATCATTACTATTATTCTTTTTTTATGTTTTATTTTTGAACTTAAAAATATGTTCATGATTTAAGTTACTCCTCCGCCTAAGAATAAACGTTTTTATTATTTTATGTAATCTCAAGTTAAATATTTACTTATATTAAATGATGTAAATATGTTATGATGAAAATATGATGTAAATATGATAATATATTATGTTATGATGTAAATGATGTAAATATGTTATGATTTTAGTATTTTAATGATGTAATTTGAATTTTTGTTGTTTTGATTAATTAACAAAATAATTTGAATTATTGTATTTTAGTATATTTTTGAATTTTAGTATTTTTTTAATTTGATTTTTTTTAGTATTTTAGTATTTTTTTAATTAGTATTTTTAATTAGTATTTTTAGTATTTAATGTAAATATGTAATTAGTATTTTAGTGTCGGGTAAGTGACTTTTAGTATTTTGATATGTTATACAACTATGGTAAAATTTTAGTATTTGAGCAAAATTTTAGTATTTTGATTAAATGATGTAAATATGTTATGATGTAAATATGTAAATATGATAATATGTTATGTTATGATGTAAATGATGTAAATATGTTATAATTTTAGTATTTTAATGATGTAATTTGAATTTTTGTTCTTTTGATTAATTAACAAAATAATTTGAATTTTAGTATTTTAGTATTTTTTTTTGCATTTTAGTATTTTTTTAATTTGATTTTTTTTTAGTATTTTAGTATTTTTTTAATTTATATTTTAGTATTTGATGTAAATATATAATTAGTATTTTTAGTATTTTAGTGCCGAGTAACTGACATTGTAATGAAAAATCCTTATAGCTTAGTTGGTTTGAGCATTTGTTTAAGGAGAGTGGGAGGATTAGAGTTCAATTCTCAAGGAAAGCATTATTTTATTTTATTTTTTAAAAAGCCCGCGGGCCGGGCCAGGCTTTTTTATTATTAGTATTATTATAATTATTGTAATAATAATTATTATAATTATAATAATAATAATAATAATAGTAATAGGAATAATAATAGTATTTATAATAATGATTAATAATAATAATAATAATAATAATAATAATAATAATAATAATAGTATTAGTTATAATAATAGTAATAGTAATAGTAATAGTAATTATAATTAATAATAACAATTATAATTATAATTATTATAATAATAATAATAATAATTATTATTATTTTTATTATTATAATAATAATTATTATTATTATAGTAATAATAATAATAACAACAATAATAACAATAATAATAGTAACAATAATAATAAAAATAATAATAACAACAACAACAACAACAATAATAATAATAATAATAATAATAATAATAATAATAATAGAAATTATAATAATAGTAATAATTATAATTATTATAATAAATAAAAATAATAATTATAAGATTAGTAATAATTATTCTAATAATAATAATAATAAAATTAATAATAATAGTAATAATAAGAATAGTAAATATAATAATAATTATAATAATAGTAATAGTAATAGTAATAATAATAAAAAATATAGCAAATGAAGCATGAAAAAAATTTAATAATGACTTATAAGTAAAAAAGTTAAAATTTAAGTTATTGTCAAATACTAAATAATAACAATTGACTTATAACTTAGTTTAACCAACTTATAAGTCATTGCTAAACACCTCGTAATACAAGATATAAAGAGAAATTAATATTTGATTATAAAAAAAAATTACAAGTCGAGAAAAGGAGAATTTGAAAATGGGAGTTAAAAAACTTACACACCATTGGTGCAACTTTATTATTATTATTATTATTATTATTATTATTTTTTTATTATTATTATTATTATTATTATTATTATTATTATTATTATTATTATTATTATTATTATTATTATTATTATTATTATTATTATTATTATTATTATTATTATTATTATTATTATTATTATTATTATTATTATTGTAGTATATAACTTCTTGAGATTATATTAATGGTATGTAGTGAAGGAGAAGAAATGAATATATGGGGAAAATCTCATGTTTTGATATAAATATTAATCCTTGCAAGATATTAACAGATAACTTGTGTTGCTCCAGCGGTCAAATGACCAAAGTTCCAAATGATAGGTCACAGGTTCGAATATGTTTCGCATTTGGACATAATTTTTAAATACTAAATATGAATATTTTTTGGACAATTCTTCGAATACCGAATATGGTTTTACAAAAACATGCTTATTGGGATTATCTTAATTTAAGGCAACATTTTAATAATCGTTGCAAAAAGTTGTATAAGATATCTGTGAAAATAAAATTGTTGTCGATGAATGTGGTCCATATTAGGCAACGAAATATAGCAACAAAAATTTTTTCGTTGCCCACGATGAGGAGAAATCAAGTGGTTAGAAATTTTGCAACGAATTTCTAACGAATTTTGTTTCCAAATTTTGCAACGACTTATGAATTTAATTGCAAAAAGTGAAAGTTCTTGACCTGATCTGCAAGAACGAATGACAAGTTTCGTTGCTAAAAATACACTTTTAGCAACGACTTATAAAGCTGTTGCTTGAAAAATCGTTGCTAAAACCCCATTTTTAGTAACAAAAAAACTTTCGTTGCCCACGATGACGGGAAATCAAGTGGCCAAAAATTTTGCAACAAATTTCTAACGAAATTTTTTCCCGCCAATGAATTAGCAACAAAATTGTGCAACGACTTATGAATTTCGTTGCAAAAAGTGAAAGCCTGACACAATCTGCAACGAAGGACAAATTTCGTTGTTAAACATATATTTTTAGCAACGACTTATAAAGTCGTTGCCCGAAAAATCGTTGCTAAAGGCTCATTTTTTTGTAGTGTTGATACCGAGTCCTATTTGTGTTGTAGACTGATAGGGTTCTGTGTTATGTGTTATATGTTTAGGTTATTCTATATTTATATATATAATAGTATTATATTGTGATGATATTATTCTAATATTGGAGATCTATATTACTAATATTTGGTCTTCGGATAAAGCGATATAAATTGCGTAGCGGTAATAAACGGTTCAGGCAAGTTTATTTTTACTTAACTCTACTAAGAGTTGTTTCATTCAGATAAGCTTATGGTTAATCATTGTTGGTTGCCATGAATTGTATTCTGTACATATTACATGTATAAGTCAGGTATAAAAGGCTGATCACCTTCATTACCAGTTGGTTCAGATATATTTGTTCATGTATAATACTTGTTCAGTCAAATGTTTGTTCCTACTAGTTCACAATTATATTGTTGAATTGTAGCCAGCTTATTATTCAGATTCTTTCAATCATAATATATCGTTATATTATTGAACTTAAACTTGCTGGGCAATCCTTATGCTCACCCTTGCTATATCATGGTAAAACATTGCAGATTAAGACGAATGCGTCGGATACAAGGAAAGGTTAAAGACAGTTCCAGCTTAAAGTTAATGTGGGCGATTAGTTTTGTAATAGTATAGTTTGATAATGATGTTATGTGTTAGATAGTTATGAATTGTGTTTAAGTTAAGGTTACTCAACCTTGGGGAAAAATGTGTAAGTTTAATGTATAAACAATTTATGTTTATATCTTCCGCAAATATAGTAATAGTGTTAGAATGATCGAACCGGATGCACGGTGATTCGGGACCTCGGATTCGGGGACCTCACAGTTGGTATCAAAGTTGTAGGTTATGAACCTTAGGTAGGAATCCTAAGACTAATTGTGACGCCTCCAAATTCGGGTCTCTTTCAACCCGACTTATGGTGCTCCACGGTGCTACAGTTCACACAAACATTCAATTGAAATGCCTCAAAAGAATGAATATGTCTTATATATATTTCAAAACAATACTACCATTCCCCAGGTTCTTTATAACCGTTACATTTGTTCTTGTTATAATATCAAATATTATCATTACCAACCTATATTATTACATAGGCAATCTACACGTTCACTTTAGCCTTCTCTTTATCCTTGTAGAATCCTTCGGTCCATTCGGTCTAAGCTGCATTCATATGGTTCAAGCAAGAGTGAGCATAACAAGCTCAACAAGTACAACAATTTCATTTTAAAAGCATGCTTGAAACATAGGAAACGTATATCTTCAATAACCGGATGATAGTTACGAAGTACTATCAATAATTCAAAATAGCTTTCCTTTTTCCTTCAAAACATTTTACAATAACAATATTCATCAATTCATCAATTCTGGTTCAAGACGTGAACATCTTATAGTTTCTTTGAAAAGGACAACCCAAAGACGAAGTCCGTAAGTCCCAAGCGTAGCTTACGAGTACATCTAGGTGATCAAATTTATAGTACCTATGTTGATCAACACTACATCCATTAAACGTGTGTACGTTTAAGTTGTGGCAACCTCACGTGCCCATCGAATACTCGATGAAAATACATTTTTTATACATATTCAGGCTTACCTTAAATCCGTACCAAAGAGTTAGCATAGGATAGCGTTAACAATTCTATATTGAAAGACTTGTAAATAAATCAATCAATCTATCAAGATTAGTCTAGCCGAGCTAAAACTGGCATCGACTCTTTCTTTAAAACCATACATGCATCTCATAACTTGAATCATTTGAAAACCTGGCTAACACGAAGGTGAAACAAGCGTTTAAGAAAAACTTGCCTTCAGCATCTGTTACAGTACAATTACGTTTCCTTTGAGCCTTTACAGTTTCTACAACACATAAGCACATAACATATCACATTAAATCATGAATGAACATACTTAGTTCCTAAAGAATCTTACCCTACTTCTCAATCTAATCCCGTATTAGATTTATTATTATGGGTTCCGGCTTTCCGTCATTCTTTTACATCATTCTTACTAACTTCGTTCTCTTCTAACACTTACGTGAAATTATTTCATTATTACAACTCGGTTCGAGTTAATTATCCGTCCTCACGGCTTACTAACGTTCTTTACGTTATTTAAGTGAAACGCAATCGTCATTGATTAAGTACGTTTATTGCATACCGTTTGCGTTCATCTTCCATTGACTTTCTTTAACCCTAAGTGATCATACTTGGGGTTCAATTATAACTTAATAATGTTTGATTAAGTTCTTTAACTCATTGTTAACAATTCCCATTCATGTTCCACTTGTAAACATTCTTCATTGTCTATGTTTTAAGGTCAAGTATTGCAAGACACCCAGATTCCTTTGTTAAGTTGTTACCATGCCGCCTATTAAGGCTTGGAGACCGGACTCGGCCTGCGCAGTATGAAGTCCCTTTGTTAACTATCGTATTTGGTAGCGAGCTTGCGATGTCTAAAGCTCACTTTGGTACTGCTAATGCACGGTCATTTAAGCTTGGAGTCGTGCATGCGCGACTTCTCGAGCCATAGATAGTTTTGATGATTTTCAACTTTCATGAGATTCCGTGCACTCGTAACTTCTTACGTTATAAGTCCGAATTGGCTCGTTCAAAAGTCTACGGTTCACAAATTACGTACTCTATGCGTTCATGCAAGAATTTTATCTATTCGACTTCGTTTGCTAAAATTTCACCTATTAGTCCCTTTTTAACGAAAACGATAAACGTTCAACGCTCGTTTCTTCGTTCTAAGTCGGAATCCGGCCATTTTTGAGTCTGCAACTCTATAATGACAAATACGACTTGTCTTGTCTCCGTTGAAAACCAATGTTTCCAAGCTCAATATCAAAATTCGACTTCCATTCCGAGAATTTCACGAATTCGACGATCGTCGTCTAATCGTGTGAATTCCAGCGAAACTTCGTTACTTAAGATTGTTAAACCATTTCACTTGGATTCAATCCATTATACTATCATCTTGACATACATGCTTCGTTAACTTATATCCATGATAAGTTATTAATTGTTCTTAATAAGTTCAAAACTTATAAACTTATAAACTACTTATTAAAGTATAACATACTTAATTTTATTGCTTATGACTTATTAATAAGTTAAGTCCTTTAATCTTTATTCTTACCTCTTATTAATCATGTTAACTTCTTAATGTAAACATATAACCACTTCTTACAAGTCCTTATACTTTCATTATTGTTCTTCACAAGTTCGTAACTTAAATGATTACGAATAGCTTATTCATGATTTATTCGGCTTATTAAGACTTAAGCCCTTTGATTCATTATTCCAACCTCTTCTTAGCATGCTTGTTCTACCAATACCCCCTTCTCTATCAATGGAAGAGAAAGAGAAACATGGTCTAAGAATTACTTACTCTTGATGAACACTTGCTAATCCTTAATCTTCTTCTTCTTGTTTCTTGAAATAACAAAGGTCAACTTCTATCTTTCCTTGCTTTTTCTCTCAAACCAATAAGCTATAAGTTGTTGGTGGAAAATCTAGCAAAGGAAGTCTAGCTTTATATGTTCTTATTTTCTCTACCAAATAAGCTCTCAACTTATAAGTGGGATGAAATGAACAATACACAAAATGAAAAGGAAGCTTTCTATTTATAGGAAATCCTAGATGAGGGTATAATGGTCATAAGGCCACTCCACCTCCTTACTATTCCTAAGTTAAGCATTAAGTAAACTTGCTCTCCAATTAAATTACTTGGCCATCACAACACTTAGCCCTTAAGTTATCTTGCTCCCCACACTTTTTGCTTACCCATTAAGCTACTTGTTTATCACTTAAGCACTTTGTGTGCTCACCACACTTACTTAGCCTCTAAGTTTGCTTGTTCATCACATTGGATTATCCATGGGTTGCTCCATGGTTCTTACCCATTGGATATTTACTTTGGGCCATAGCTTAATTAACTTACTTAATCATTGGGCTTGCATATTAAATTACATTGGGCTTGTAATTAAACAAACATTGGGCTTACATTAATAAATTCACATTGGACTTAACCATTCAAGACTTGGGCTCACATAATACTTAACAAATCCTACCAATTCTACAAATTCAATACATTGAGCTTAAAGCCTTATAACGTATAATCACGTATTCATCTCGTATTCTAACTCGTTTACTAATTCAACATGTACGACATACCATTATTCATATATACTCGTATAATACCTCGTATCATACTCGTATTCTTTACCTCGTACAATACCTACGTATTATACAATTATCGCTTAATTCATTAATCACATTACATTTCCTTCTAGTAAATCATTTTCCTTAAACGTTAGGTTTTAAGTCCACATGCGAAATATTACATTTTCTATAACTGAAATATTGTTGGATATTCCATCTCACATCAATATTCTATCGTTACGTATTTCTCGGAAGTTCAAAAATAATTCCCGAGCAGAAATGTGTGAATAGTATTTTTCAGAAAATTTCTCGGAAAGCTTTTATTTTCGTCTTGGAAATTCAAACACTTTAATTCTACCACGTAGCCAAAATCCTACGATATTCAGACATTTCTAGGCCAGTGAACGACGTTCGATTAGCTTGCTCCATAAATAATTAATTAAATTCATTTAATAAAAATAAAAATAAAAATAAAAATTTAATTCTCAAAAATCTGATTTTCTCGGGGCGTTACACTCTTCCCTCCTTATAAGGATTTTGTCCCCAGAATCTCGCTAATAATACCTAAACCACAGAGGATAATTTTCCTTTATTTTAATCTCGAGTTCCCACAATGCTTCTTCGACATTGGGGTTCTTCCATTTCACCTTCATCGAAGGTATTATCTTAATTCACATGACTTATCACTTCCTATCAATAATCTGAGTTGGAAGTTAAACACTTATTAACACATTACGCGATCTCTATATCATCTTAGTTTATTCTTTTAACTTATATTTATATGGAACTCAAATTCCTCCCTCAAAATAAGACTATACTTAGTCTTTCTACTTATCCTTCATCATCTTCTTCATTCGTTTTCATCCCTCGTTACTTAGTTGTACTTACTTAACTCATTCCATTATCGTGGATTGAGTCTACGTTTTGAATAACAATTCTACCCCTTCATTCCGTAATTTAACTTCTAACTCTGATCTTACCATTTCCGTTATTAACTCATTCTGAGTCGTTAGCATCGATAGCTTTCCCTACCCCTCTTACTTAACGCGTCGGTTACAACGTTTACTTTCCCTGAATGATATAAGATATCACAGTCCTCTCTCTACTACATATTCAACTCTTCTGTGTGGAGATATATTTCAGACTCTTAGAGTCCTTGTATATCTCATGCTTCTCTCCGTATAAATACTACCTTCCTATTTTTAATTCAAAAACTACTGCTGCCAATTATAGATAATAAGTAGGATAGACCTCCTCATAACCCTTTAACTGGCGTGATGCATACACAATGACATTGCCATGCTATAAGAGCACACAATCATAACATCTATGCAAACATCGAGATACCCTACAAAACTTCCTCGTATCATCTGATAAAGATAATACAGGTGCCTTAATCAACCTTTCTCTTAAATCATGTGACGCTAATGGTACCTTCAACCATAGCATCCCACAAGAGTATCTATCAAATTGGCCACCGACTTGATTGGCGCCCCTTACGGAAAAACCTACTTCCGCACATTAGTCAACCTAAATAACATAACCAGAAACTTGTCATAACCATAACGAATTCTGAACGTCATCTTAGGTACCTCCTCCTTCTTCCTTACTTCCAACCGACTATAACCCATACATACATCTATCTTTATAAAAATTCTTTGCCCTTCACAACTGACCAAATAGATCATCGATCCTGGGCCATGGGTATTTATCCTTAACCGCTATCTTACTCCTATTACGATAGTCGATATGCAACCATAACAACTCATCCTCTTCCTTAACACCAACCTAACTTGTGTCATAGTTCGACAATAATAATGTCGCGGTATTTTATTACCGTAAATTACTACCTTAGATTTTCTGAGAAAACTAAAGGTTCACACTTTTCTTATAACTATTTGTTATAGCTCTATGGTTAATCAACCCATTCATACCGAGAATTTCCTCAAATTCTCTCAACAAGAACAGTACTTATCTACTGATACCTACTTACTTCGATTATCCATGAAATAATTTTCACGAATAAAATTTAACGAAAGTTGTTTCCTCTTCCTCTATTTTAATGTTTAAAGGTACTTATAACCCCTTTCCATACAGACTCCTAGATAAGTCTTTCCACCTGTCTTACACACCTTAATCCTACACTTAGGATCCCCCTGTCCCACTCAAGTATTCCCGGAGTTAAAATTTGTTTGTCTTGGGCATACTGCCGATGGCATTCTCTGCCTTGGTTCCTCCCTCTCTCTTGCTCTCATCTTTTCCCTCTTTGTGGTAATGAGTCTAAAACTCACTATCACCTTATGCTATAATCACCTTCTCCAGAATGATCCCATAGGAAACACTCTGGATCACCAAAATCCCACTATAGAGCAAGGGTCTCAGGCCCTGCTCCAACCTACGAGCCTTCACCTCCTCCTTGTCCACTTGATGTGAAACAAACCTTGCCAATTCATTTGAATTTGGTCACGTACTGGGGAAATATCATATCCCCTTGCTTAAGTTCTAAGAATTCAATCTCTATCCTCCCTCACATGTCTTATAAGGAAAATAATTCTCGAAGAAAACCTTCTTGAATTGTTCCCACATTACTACCTCTGTTCCAGCCCCACCCTGGTGAGCCTCCCACCAAAAGCTGACTTTACTCTTCCTTAGGTAAGTCACAAAAGAAAACTTTTGCGGCTCACCTACGTTTGTAATAACAAAACGCATTCTCTATTACTTTTACCCATGTTTGGGACTCTATTAGGTCCGTCGTTCCTTTGAACTCCAGCAGACCTATGCTTTTAAACTATTTATAGGTAATCATTCTAGCTACCCTAAGATCCGCGGGTACTCTACCCTTGGTTTGGTTAAATGCAGCCGTTAATAAATTAACGAACTCTTGCATAAGGTTGTGTTAACCCCATTACTCGATCTTGGGGAAAATTATGTAAGTTTAATGTATAAAAAAATTATGTCTATATCTTCCGCAAATATAGTAATAGTGTTAGAATGATCGAACCGAATCCGCGGTGATTCGGGACCTCGGATTCGGGGCCCTCACAGTTGGTATCAAAGCTGTAGGTTATGAACCTTAGGTAGGAATACTTGAGACTTATAACCGCAGTGATTACGATAAGATCTAACTCACATAGAGTTAGTCGGTCGATAAGATTAAAAGACGAATCTCGGTGAGTTATAAGATATAGAGTTCCCTAAATCTGATAATAAAGTTGAACATTAGTGATAAATAGATAGAGTCTAAAAGACTAAAAGTACAGTGATAGGAGATCGTAAAACAAAACGATCAAGATATAGAAATGAATCGTAATATATACGATGTGATCACCCCATGATCGGATAAGGTTATAGTATAGGATAAGAATCAATCTGATGATTGGAAAGTTTACAACACGATTGCTGGGTGTCAGTTGTATTATGAATTGGTACAGATTCAGGAAAGGGTTATGAATACGAGTTGAATAAAATTCGTATTGAGAATGGAGTTAGTGTTGGTGGGGATTCAATTGAGGATTCATGTCGGCAGCTGAGTTGTATGATTCCTTGTGTGAGCGGAGAATTGTACTTGGTGTAAAAACTACTTAGTTTTGGCAATGATAATCCTTGAAATGTTTGTGTCGTGCTATTTGATATATGCATGTTAAGAGGGTGATTCATTTCCCATGTGTATAACAGATAGATAGGTTATATGTAGAGAATATAAGGATAAGTACGAGTTTTTAAAACTCATACTAATGTGAAATGCTTGATTCATAGTTATATGAAATATTTATGAACCCCTCAGCGAATGGACGCCAAAGGTCTGTCTAGGAAAGTTCCTAAACTCATATGATTGTGGCAATTTATGGACTCATAAGTGTGGTTTTACGAACTGGGTATAGTTGTGTGTAAATGGAATATTAAGGATAACAAGAATAGATAGACTGTTTAAGCAAATGATTATTAGTGAAGAATTAAGTTTTCCAAAACTCCTAGCTATGCTAGACTTTGAAATTTTGACATCAAGCCAAATACGAACTATGTGCTTTAAAAAAAAAAAATATGTAGACTCGTAATCATTTTTGAAACAATTTAAAGTATAGTCTACGCTACTTATTTCGGCTAGACGCAAATGATTTGAAATATCAAAATATCTTTTATTTATCACTCATGTACCATGTTACCTGGTGCAGAGATGATAAAAGTTGATAGAGTTGAAAATGCAGGAATACTTGGTGTGAATTCGATCTGAAAATCATTGTTCCACTATTGTATGATGTGTTATGACAAAGTCACTCGATGATGGCATCCTTAAACGGACTGTTAATACAGTACGGCATCATGACGTCATTCTCAAAATTTTTTTCAAAATTTTAATTTTGCCAACGGGGTTTGGCTACACTTAAATAATTCGATTGAATTGAATTATTGATATGAGTCTACGCTATTCGATTAAGCTAGACTAATGTTATGAAAACTCTAAGTGTTCATTGAAAGAAATTTCCCGAACCAAATTGTTTTGGTGAGGAATCCGATAAAACTGAGGTAGAATTTTTTGTGCACAATGGCGAGGACGAAAGCAGATCGGACCAAAGATACTTTATAAGTCACAGGCATCTGGGCTAATTACCCATTATGTCTGTAAGTTAAGACGGTTTGCGGATGAATTTCCTATAACCTTTGCGAAAATGACAGACAATAGTCTGTAAACAACCCCTTAGTACAATTTCAAATTTTTTACTCTTGCGAGTGGTGTATTGGGTAGCATGTGATGCTGTGTATGTATGGTGCATGGTGAATGGTGTAAGGCGTAAGGTAAATTTTGAGGACGAAATTTTTAGAAGAATGGGTGAATGTGACAACCCGAGAATTTGAAAATTTGAAAATTTTAATTAATTGATTTAAGGTTCAAAATTAGAACCTAGATAGAAAATTAGTATATGCGTTTAATATTTTTAAGAATGAATTTTGAGGATTTCAAAATTTTGTGAAGGATTTAGGTGAATTATTCAGGATTTAGAGAATAAGCGTTTATGTTCTGTGTATATGTGGGCATGATGTGGTTAAGGGTCAAGGGTTGACCAGATAAATGATATCTGTAATAAACCCTAAGTTTATTTTAAGAACGTCAATATTCGGTTAGAAAACCCTAACAAATTATAAGAAACCCTAGAAACCGGTTCTGGAAACCCTAATTTCAGTTCCGGAATTTTGAAACCCTAATTCGGAAATTTAAAACCTTAATCTGGGAACTTTAAGGATGACTATAATTCTTAAGGGATATTAATTATAATATTAATTAGGGTAAAGCTTAATTAATTAGCAAACGCTAATTTCAAATTTAGAAAACCCTAGTTTCGGGATTAAAATCCTAATTTATAATTAAGGAAAACCTAAGTGTTAATTTAATTATTTTATGTTAATTAGGAAATATTAATCCTAATTTTAAAGTTATTAGTAATTAGAAAATCCTAATCTAATTACAAAATCTAATTTCTAATTTAGAAAAATTATTTTCTATTAGAAACCCTAATTAAATGGGTTAAAAACCTAATGACAATTTTGAACCTAATTTCTAAATAAGCAATTTTAATTAGGAAATACAAATCCTAATTAGCAAGATTTAAATTATGATTATGAAATTTTAATATAATTAGTAAATCCTAATTATAATTTAGAAATATTAATTTTCTATTTTTTTAAAAACCTAAATTGGAAATTTTAGAAAATTAAATTGCAAACCCTAAGGGTTTTAAACCCTAAACCCTAAGGTTTTCAAAACCCTAAACCCTAACCCTAACCCTAAACCCTAACCCTAAACCCTAAGGGTTTGGTCAAATATCCAAAATGCCATTAAAATTAAATGCAAAATGACCAAAGTGCCCTTATTGCATTATTTGATATAACTTGTAATTTTTGCCCTAGTAGAGTTGGTGAGCCACCCTAGCCTAGCATATGACTTTTATATGCAGCTCTCAGCCATCAATTGCCAGCCCATTACATTGCATTATTACATTTTATAGATTAAAGAGAGAGAAGTGGCCTATTTATTTTTCATTTTCTCCCAAGACCCTTTCTCTCTAAAATTTGGGAGTAAAACTGATATAAACTAATAAGATAAGCCATGACCATATCTCAGCTTACCAAGAATAGATCCAAAGGTCAGAAATCAAAGATCAAGGCATAAAAGGTATAAACCCTAAAATTTCAAAATCCTTAGATCTTATGTTTGATGTTGTTATTTGATGGTTAGAAATGTGTTAGAGGGTGTCTTTGAGTGATCTGGGTTGTTGGATCATGGATCCATAACATCTAGAGTCACGAAAATCAAGTTTTAAAAACTGGTCAAGAAGCCTAATTATGTTGTCTGACAAGCCAATGTCAGGGCTCTTAGATTCTTGTGTGTTAACGATTTATGATGTTTGAAGTAATATATGTGTAGCATGTCATGTATGCTTGGATCTGAAACTGGATACAGGGTCAGATCAATCCCAGATCGCCTGATATGAACGGTCAAAACCCGTTGACCGTTCATGGAAATCAAATCTTGGCAACCCATAATTTCCAGGTTTTGTCTGACAAGTTTTGCAGGCTCCAGATCTTGCAGTAGTTTAATTCGTTGGCCATGTTTTTGTTTTTAGCTTGTAGTCGGATATGTAGACTACATAGTAAAGTAATTATGTCACCCAAATCATGAACCGGAACGAAATTAAGACAGGTCAAAATAGGATTGACCAAACTATCGAAGAACAAATCTGGGCTACCCAGAATCTTCAACGACAGTTGTTTTTGGCCTAATTTGACCGAACCAGATTTTCCTTTAATGATGTTTTTAAGTTGTTTTAAGGCTATATACTTGTACACGGATATCTATACTACATATGTGAACCTTCATATTACACAAAGAAAGCTTAATAAGCATGTTATAAGGATCCAAAGGAGGTAGTAGCAATTGTTCTTCATTTCTGGAAAACCCAGAAACGAAGAACAACTTTGTCAGACTTTTTAGAAGTCTAGATCTTGCTTTTGTGATGCATTCTAACGATTATGATGGTTAGATCATGTAGAGTTGCATCAATACTACAGGATCTGACCATTAGCAAGCCTCGAAATCGATCGGAACCCAGATTCATTTGTGGTCAAACCAAGCCTCTTGAAGTCTGACATGGTTTTCTGGGGAGGCTCAAGAACAGCTGAAGAACACTTTCAGTGACGGTTGTGTCACCAAAGCCACCTTTAGCGACACTTAAATTAGGAAAATTATTTATTTAATTAATAAATCAAATTAAATGATTTTTAATTACTAAAAATACTAAATAAATTCCTAAAAATTATTTTAAATTCTAAAATATAGTTTTTAATTATTTAGAGTATATTACATAAATATTTAATATTTTTGGAATATAAATGGTATTTAATTTATTTAATTATAATATTAAATAAATGATTTAAAAATGATTTTAACACATGAAAAATCATAAAAAATAATATTATGGTATAAGAAAATATTTTAATTTATTTTCAAAGGTGATTTTAATATTTTATGATGAATTTCATTATTTAATCAATATTAATGATAATTAGTTTATTTAATAAATATATTAAATAAATTATGGAAAAATAGAATTAATGTTTAATAAATCATATAAAAATGATTTAAGTGTTAGAAAAATATTTGAAGTTATAAAATATAACTTTTGATATTTTGTCATGAAAATGTTAATATTTTAGTATTAAAAGCAATAATCGTATAATGGATTTAAATGTTTAAAAATCATATAAATATGATTTTAAGGTATTAAAATATTTTTGATAGATTATAAATATATTATAATATTATGACATGTATTTCATTAATATTTGATAATAAATAAATATTAATGATAAAAGAATTAAGTGGTATTTATATTATATAAATACGATTTTAATGATTAAAATTTAAGATAAATAGTAATAATTATTTGAAAATTATTATGTGACTTAAAAAAATATTTTGACTGATATTAAAATTATTTAAGATAATTGTAAAGTGTTAGGAAGAGTTTAATTGAACCTAAACTCGTGAATTGTCTGATTAGACCGTCGGGATGTTAGAATTGTGTCGGGTTCAACTCAGACTGCAATAGTTTGACTTGATACCGAGTCCTATTTGTGTTGCAGACTTTAGGGTTATGTGTTATGTGTTTAGGTTATTCTATGTTTATATATATAATAGTATTATATTGTGATAATATTATTCTAATATTGGAGATCTATATTACTAATATTAGATCTTCGGATAAAGCGATATAAATTGCGTAGCGGTAATCAACGGTTTAGGCAAATTTGTTTTTACTTAACTCTACTAAGAGTTGTTTCATTCGGATAAGCTTATGGTTAATCATTGCTGGTTGCCATGAATTGTACTATATACATATTGCATGTATAAGTCAGGTATAAAAGGTTGATCACCTTCATTACCAGTTGGTTCAGATATATTTGATCATGTATAATAATTGTTCAGTCAAAAGTTTGTTCCTGCTAGTTCACAATTATATTGTTGAATTATAGCCAGCTTATTATTCAGATTCTATCAATCAAGATATATCGTTATATTGTTGAACTTAAACTTGCTGGGCAATTCTTATGCACACCCTTGCTATATCATGATAAAACATTGCAGATTAAGACGAACGCGTCGGATACAAGGAAATGTTAAAGACAGTTCCAGCTTAAAGTTAATGTGCACGATTAGTTTTGTAATAGTTTAGTCTGATAATGATGTTATGTGTTAGATAGTTATGAATTGTGTATAAGTTAAAGTTACTCGACCTTGGGGAAAAAGTATGTAAGTTTAATGTATAAACAATTTATGTTTATATCTTCCGCAAATAGAGTAATAGTGTTAGAATGATCGAACCAGATCCGCGGTGATTCGAGACCTCGGATTCGGGGCCCTCACAATGAGTTCCTTTTGAATAAAGAAATATTTGAGGCTTTTATGATCCATATAGATCTCCACCTTCTCTCCATACAGGTAATGCCTCCAAATCTTAAGCGCAAAAATGACAGTTGCCAACTCTAGATCATGAGTAGGATAATTCCTCTCATATTCTTTGAGTTGTCATGAGGCATAGGCTATGACTTTCCCATATTGCATGAGAACACACCCTTAACCTTTGCCTGAAGCATCGCTGTATATGACAAATCCCTCCGAACTAGCTGGTATTATCAAAATATGTGTTGGATTGTGTCTCCTCTTGAGTTCTTGAAATTCTTCTCAGATTCCTCGCTCCAACTGAATTTTGTATCTTTCCGAGTCAGCTAAGTTAATGGAGTAGTGATTCGAGAAAACCCTTCTACGAATCTCCAATAATAATCAGCTAAACCGAGAAAGCTACGTACTTTGGTCACTGACTTAGGTTGCTCCCAGCTTTGAATTGCTTCAATCTTTATCGGGTCAACAGATATTCCGTGATTTGATATCACGTGCCCAAGGAATACTATTTCCTCAAGCCAGAACTCACATTTCTTCAACTTTGCATATAACTTGTTTTCACGAAGCTTTTGGAGTATCAGCCTCAAGTGTTTCTCATGATCTTCACGACTTTTAGACTAAATAAGGATGTCATCAATAAAGACGACCACAAAGTGATCCAAATATTCCTTGAATAATCAGTTCATCATATCCATGAAGGCAACATAAGCATTAGTCAATCCAAAAGACATGACTAGGAATTCGTATTGCCTGTATCGAGTTCTGAAAGCAGTCTTTGGAATGCCATCAGTTTTAATCTTCAACTGATGATATCCGGAACAAAGATCGATTTTTGAAAAGAATTTGGCACCTTGCAACTGGTCAACGGATCATCAATACAAGGTAATTGGTTTTTATTTTTTGATGGTGACATGATTCAACTCCCGATAATCAATACAAAGTCGCATAATTCCATCTTTCTTCTTCACGAATAGAACAGGAGCACCCCAAGGAGACGTACTAGGTCGAATGAAACCGTTGTCTAACAATTCCTGTAGTTGGGTTTTTAACTCCTGAAGATCAATAAGAGCCATTCGATATGGGTAACATGTGATGCTGTGTATGTATGGTGCATGGTGAATGGTGTAAGGCGTAAGGTAAATTTCGAGGAGGAAATTTTTAGAAGAAGGGGTGAATGTGACAACCCGAGAATTTGAAAATTTTAAAATTTTAATTAATTGATTTAAGGTTCAAAATTAGAACCTAGATAGAAAATTAGTATATGCGTTTAATATTTTTAAGAATGAATTTTGAGGATTTCAAAATTTTGTGAAGGATTTAGGTGAATTATTCAGGATTTAGGGAATAAGCGTTTATGTTCTGTGTATATGTGATCATGATGTGGTTAAGGGTCAAGGGTTGACCAGATAAATGATATCTGTAACAAACCCTAATTTTATTTTAAGAACATCAATATTCGGTTAGAAAACCCTAACAATTAGAAGAAACCCTAGAAACCGGCTCTAGAAACCCTAATTTCAGTTCCGGAATTTTGAAACCCTAATTCAGAAATTTAAAACCCTAATCTGGGAACATTAAGGATGATTATAATTCTTAAGGGATATTAATTATAATATTAATTAGGGTAAAGCTTAATTAATTAGCAAACGCTAATTTCAAATTTAGAAAACCCTAGTTTCGGGATTAAAACCCTAATTTATAATTAAGGAAAACCTAAGTGTTAATTTAATAATTTTACGTTAATTAGGAAATATTAATCCTAATTTTAAAGTTATTAGTAATTAGAAAATCCTAATCTAATTACAAAATCTAATTTCTAATTTAGAAAAATTATTTTCTATTAGAAACCCTAATTAGTGGGTTAAAAACCCTAATGACAATTTTGACCCTAATTTCTAAATAAGCAATTTTAGTTAGGAAATACAAATCCTAATTAGCATGATTTAAATTATGATTAAGAAATTTTAATATAATTATTAAATCCTAATTATAATTTAGAAATATTAATTTTCTATTTTTTTAAAAACCTAAATTGGAAATTTTAGAAAATTAAATTATAAACCCTAAGAGTTTCAAACCCTAAACCCTAAGGTTTTAGAAACCCTAAACCCTAACCCTAACCCTAAACCCTAAGGGTTTGGTCAAATATCCAAAATGCCATTAAATTAAATGCAAAATGACCAAAGTGCCCTTATTGCATTATTTGATATAACTTGTAATTTTTGCCCTAGTAGAGTTGGTGAGCCACCCTAGCCTAGCATATGACTTTTGTATGCAGCTCTCAGCCATCAATTGTCAGCCCATTACATTGCATTATTACATTTTATAGATTAAAGAGAGAGAAGTGGCCTATTTATTTTTCATTTTCTCCCAAGACCCTTTCTCTCTAAAATTTGGGAGTAAGACTGATATAGACTAATAAGATAAGCCATGACCATATCTCAGCTTTCCAAGAACAGATCCAAAGGTCAGAAATCAAAGATCAAGGCATAAAAGGTATAAACCCTAAAATTTCAAAATCCTGAGATCTTATGTTTGATGTTGTTATTTGATGGTTAGAAATGTGTTAGAGGGTGTCTTTGAGTGATCTGGGTTGTTGGATCATGGATCCATAACATCTAGAGTCACGAAAATCAAGTTTTAAAAAGCGGTCAATGTCGAAAAGCACAATTATATTGTCTCGACAAGCGATGTCGGGGATCTTAGATTCTTGTGTTTAACGATTTATGGTGTTTGAAGTAATATATGTAGCAGCATGTCATGTATGCTTGGATTTGAAATCGGATACGAGGTCGATCAATCCCGAGATCGCTTTGATATGAAATTGGCCAAACCCGTTTACTGCTCATGGAAATTAAATCTTAGCAACCCATAATTTCCGGTTTTTATGTCGGCATGTTTTGCGAGCTCCGAGATCTTGCAGTAGTTAAATTGGTTGGCCATGTTTTTGTTTTTAGCTTGTAGTCGGATATGTAGAATACATAGTAAAGTAATTATATCACCCAAATCATGAACCAAGAACGAAATTAAGGCAATTCAAAATAGGATTGACCAAACTATCGAAGAACAAATCTGGCTACCCGAATCTTCAACGACGCTTGTTTTTGGCCTACTTTGATAGAACCGATTTTCCTTTAATGAAGTTTTTAAGTTGTTTTAAGGCTATATACTTGTACACGGATATCTATACTACATATGTGAACCTTCATATTACCTGAAAGCTTAATAAAGCATGTTATAAGGATCGAAGGAGGTAGTATCAATTGTTCTTCATTTCGGAAAACCCGAAAACGAAGAATGACTTTATCGAACTTTTTAGAAGTCTAGATCTTGCTTTTATGATGCATTCTAACGATGATGATGGTTAGATCATGTAGTGTTGCATCAATACTACAGAGATCGACCATTAAGAACCCTCGAAATCGTATGGAACCCAGTTCATTTGTGGGTCAAACCAAGCCTCTTGAAGTCCGAAATGGCTTTACAAGCGTGCTCGAAACAAATGAAGAACACTTTCAGCGATGGTTGTGTCACCAAAGCCACCTTTAGCGACACTTAAATTAGGAAAATTATTTATTTAATTAATAAATCAAATTAAATGATTTTTAATTACTAAAAATACTAAATAAATTTCTAAAAATTATTTTAAATTCTAAAAAATAGTTTTTAATTATTTAGAGTATATTACATAAATATTTAATATTTTTAGAATATAAATGGTATTTAATTTATTTAATTATAATATTAAATAAATAATTTAAAATGATTTTAATACATGAAAAATCATGAAAAATAATATTATGGTATAAGAAAATATTTTAATTTATTTTCAAATGATTTTTATTATTTTATGATGAATTTCATTAATTAATCAATATTAATGATAATTAGTTTATTTAATAAATATATTAAATAAATTATGGAAAAATAAATTAATGTTTAATAAATCATATAAAAATGATTTAAGTGTTAGAAAAATATTTGAAGTTATAAAATATAACTTTTGATATTTTGTCATGAAAATGTTAATATTTTAGTATTAAAAGCAATAATCGTATAATGGATTTAAATGTTTAAAAATCATATAAATATGATTTTAAGATATTAAAATATTTTGATAGATTATAAATATATTATAATATTATGACATGTATTTCATTAATATTTGATAATAAATAAATATTAATGATAAAAGAATTAAGTGGTATTTATATTATATAAATACGATTTTAATGATTAAAAATTCAAGATAAATAGTAATAATTATTTGAAAATTATTATGAGACTTAAAAAAATATTTTGACTGATATTAAAATTATTTAAGATAATTGTAAAGTGTTAGGCAGAGTTTAATTGAACCTAAACTCGTGAATTGTCCGATTAGACCGTCGGGATGTTAGAATTGTGTCGGGTTCAACTCAGACTGCAATAGTTTGACTTGATACCGAGTCCTATTTGTGTTGCAGACTTTAGGGTTATGTGTTATGTGTTTAGGTTATTCTATGTTTATATATATAATAGTATTATATTGTGATAATATTATTCTAATATTGGAGATTTATATTACTAATATTAGATCTTCGGATAAAGCGATATAAATTGCGTAGCGGTAATCAACGGTTTAGGCAAATTTGTTTTTACTTAACTCTACTAATAGTTGTTTCATTCGGATAAGCTTATGGTTAATCATTGCTGGTTGCCATGAATTGTACTATGTACATATTGCATGTATAAGTCAGGTATAAAAGGTTGATCACCTTCATTACCAGTTGGTTCAGATATATTTGATCATGTATAATACTTGTTTAGTCAAAAGTTTGTTCCTGCTAGTTCGCAATTATATTGTTGAATTATAGCCAGCTTATTATTCAGATTCTTTCAATCATGATATATCGTTATATTGTTGAACTTAAACTTGCTGGGCAATTCTTATGGCCACCCTTGCTATATCATGATAAAACATTGCAGATTAAGACGAACGCGTCGGATACAAGGAAATGTTAAAGACAGTTCCAGCTTAAAGTTAATGTGCACGATTAGTTTTGTAATAGTTTAGTCTGATAATGATGTTATGTGTTAGATAATTATGAATTGTGTATAAGTTAAGGTTACTCGACCTTGGGGAAAAAGTATGTAAGTTTAATGTATAAACAATTTATGTTTATATCTTCCGCAAATATAGTAATAGTGTTAGAATGATCGAACCGGATCCGCGGTGATTCGGGACCTCAGATTCGGTGCCCTCACAATGAGTTCCTTTTGAGTAAAGAAATATTTGAGGCTTTTATGATCCGTATAGATCTCCACCTTCTCTCCATATAGGTAATGCCTCCAAATCTTAAGCGTAAAAATGACAGTTGCCAACTCTAGATCATGAGTAGGATAATTCCTCTCATATTCTTTGAGTTGTCATGAGGCATAGGCTATGACTTTCCCATGTTGCATGAGAACACACCCTTAACCTTTGCCTGAAGCATCGCTGTATATGACAAATCCCTCCGAACTAGCTGGTATTATCAAAATATGTGTTGAATTGTGTCTCCTCTTGAGTTCTTGAAAACTCTTCTCACATTCCTCGCTTCAACCGAATTTTATATCTTTCCGAGTCAGCTAAGTTAATGGAGTAGTGATTCGAGAAAACCCTTCTACGAATCTCCGATAATAATCAGCTAAGCCGAGAAAGCTACGTACTTTGGTCACTGACTTAGGTTGCTCCCAGCTTTGAATTGCTTTAATCTTTGTCGGGTCAACAGATATTCCATGATTTGATATCACGTGCCCAAGGAATACTATTTCCTCAAGCCAGAACTCATATTTCTTCAACTTTGCATATAACTTATTTTCACGAAGCTTTTGGAGTATCAGCCTCAAGTGTTTCTCATGATCTTCACGACTTTTAGATTAAATAAGGATGTCATCAATAAAGACGACCACAAAGTGATCCAAATATTCCTTGAATACTTAGTTCATCATATCCATGAAGGCAACATGAGCATTAGTCAATCCAAAAGACATGACTAGGAATTCGTAATGCTTGTATCGAGTTCTGAAAGCAGTCTTTAGAATGCCATCAGTTTTAATCTTCAACTGATGATATCCAGAACAAAGATCGATCTTTGAAAAGAATTTGGCACCTTGCAACTGGTCAACCAGATCATCAATACAAGGCAACGGGTACCTATTTTTGATGGTGACATGATTTAACTCCCGATAATCAATACAAAGTCGCATACTTCCATCTTTCTTCTTCACGAATAGAACAGGAGCACCCCAAGGAGACGTACTAGGTCGAATGAAACCGATGTCTAACAATTCCTGTAGTTGGGTTTTTAACTCCTGAAGTTCAATAAGAGCCATTCGATATGGGCTTTGAAAATGGGTTTTGTACCTGATTCAAAGTCGATACAAAATTTAATTTTACGCTCTGGGGGTAGGCTAGGAAGTTCTTCAGGGAATACGTCAGGAAATTTATTAACTATAGAAATATCATTCAAATCTAATGTATTTTTTTTAAATCCGTGACATGGGCTAAGAAAGCTTGACATCCATTTTTCAATAAACGAATAGCTTTATTGCTTGATTTGACAGTGATTGACTTTAGTGGTTTAGTTGCTTGAATTCACATAATAGGTTGGTTAGGAATATGAAAGCTAACAACCTTACGAAAATAATCAATTTTTGCATAATGAGTAGTTAACCAATCAATCCCTAAAATCACATCAAACGCAAGTATTTTTAAGAAAATAAGATCGATAGGTAATGTGAGGGTACCAAGTTGAACCAAACAAGACTTATAAAAGTGGATGTAATGAAATTTTCTCCCGACGATGTTTCAACAGATAAGTCAAAGTTTACTTTCTCCTGAGTCAAATTTAAACGTTGAGCGCAAGTAGGAGAAACAAAATAATGGGTAGAACTGGTATCAAATAAGGTATATACTATGCTAGAGTTGATGATTAGCTTACCCGTGATCACCTCATTTGGATTCCTTGCTTTTTGGGAGGTTACGACAAACGCTCTCCCTTGAACTACCGGTTTTGTCTTATCTGGGACGGCCTTTGATGCCTCCATCCCAGCTGGACTTGACTTCGATGCATGAAAAAATCCAGCTAGGTGACCTTCTCTTCCACAATTATAAAATGCCTTGGACTGTTGCATACAGTTTGGACTGATGTGTCCCTCCCATCCGCATTTATAACATAAGACCGACAGTCATTCTCCTTCCTTAACAACAGGTGCTGGTGCTGACGTCTTTCCATCATTATTGAATTTACTCTTCTTAAAATTTCCACTTCTATTATCTTGGCCATGATTACCATCGAAGTGGTTACCATTTATGGCATGTTGATTCCCTCCACGTTTGTTGTCACCGCTTTGATGACTGCTACCATTGGTATTATCGATTTGTCGGTTGCTCTCTCTTGGTTGGGTTAACTCATTACCGCACTCCAATAACTGAGCCCTATTTACAATATCTTAATACAAACACAGTTTGTGAGAAATTAAGTATTGACGTATCTCAGGTTTCAAACCTCTTAGAAACATTCGCGTCATTCTCTCCTCATTATCAACCAAGTGGGACGCAAACCGAGACAACTCGGCAAACTTAGCTTCGTGTTGTGACACGGTCATATTATTTTCTCCAGCTTGATAAACTCTACCTTCTTCATGTGACGAATACTTTCGGGAAAATACTTGTCGTTGAACAGTTCTTGGAATTTATCCCAAGACATCTTCACTGCGGCAGGTTGAGTATGCTTTATTGATTCCCACTAGTACTCTGCCTCTCCTCGCAACATGAAAGTGGCAAAGGGAACCTTTTATCCTCGGAGCATCCCAAGACATAAAATATCTTGGTGATCTGCTTTGTTCACGTCTCTGCCTTGAGTGGTTTTGGCTCTCCAATAAACTCCAGTGGTCCCAACTCCTTGAACTGTTTAGCGGTGACCGACCAAGAGTTGCCTATGATTCCACCTGCATTTTGAACAGGAGCCGCTCTCACCCGATGTTGCATGAATTGCATAAAGCCTCTGAACATCCCATCGTTCATCATTTGATCGGTGTTATTGTTTACCTGATGATTATTGTCTTCCTGTTACATATTATCCTGGGTATTGATCGTTGGTGACTCAACGATCTCATGTGCTTCATTGCTTATCTCCACATTTTTGGATGCCATTTGCAAATACTGCTACAAACAAGGGTTAATTTACATGTCACATATTATCCCTATACTCTGAACGACCAAATAATTACCAAATCAACTTAGGCAGGTCATACTAGCGAAGGAATTCCCCGTCTCTCCCCTCATAGTTCTTGTCTCACATCTTAGCCATGGATCATATCCCTAAGCTTATATACCAACTGTGACGCCCCAAAAATAGGTATACATCACCCATCTTGAGTCGCCAAATACATGGTACAAAATTCAAATACAACTTAATTATAAAACTGACGTGTAAAATACGACAAAACATAAGCTGACAGTTTTAATACGAATATTGTCTTCTAGACAGTATTCAAACTCAAATGGAGTCCTTATTACATTTATTATCACACTATTTCATTGAATAGTGAGGACTACTAAAGCAAACATCTGAACCGTCACTATGTTCCCCGACTAGTCCCAGCTATATTCACATTTCCTGAAGAGAACAATGAAAAACAAAGGGTGAGCTCAACTAGCCTAGTAAGAAATATTATGACTAAGATAATACATAATAAATTATCGTTAGCCTTCAACAGTGTTAAAATGATAAAATATAATAAACATCAAGTTTAACTGCAGCGGAACAAGCAATCCATTAAAAGAGTCAAGTAGAGCATGATATCTACTATCTTCTATGATTTAAAAAGTTTATCATCAATTTTATCCCTGAGACTCAGCTTAATAAATAAACCACATCATCGAATCATCCCTGCAATACGGGCCAATGATAAACATGTAATCATCAATGGTCATGATTATACCGAATAATCCTTGGTCATAATCATATCAACAACTGACCATCAATGCACTACAGGCCAATGAGGATTTTTCCAACATCATTTGTAACATTACGGTCATGATTATACCGAATAATCCCTGGTCATAATCATACCAATCAATAGTACATCTATGTACGTAAGCCACATATGACTTTTATCACAATATAAGTATGAGGATGATGACAATGATATAAGAATTCAATTAAAAGAAAGCAAATGATAAATTTTTAAAGATTTATAATTTAATTTATCAAGAATTCAATAATGCCCAAATTGTCAACATGATACTGCTTTGTGGAATAAAATTTAAGAATTATATTGTATCAAAAATGATTTGGACATCAAAGAAATAAATTTTTGTCATGAATAATTCCCCGGGTGAATAGTACCCGAGTGAATAGTACCTCGTGAATAGTACTTTGTGAATATTACCCCGTGAATAGTACTTTGTGAATAGTACCATAAAAATGAATACTACTCATGGACAGTACTCCGGCATGAAAAGCATATAATTTAACAAGAATGTACAGAAAATATCCTTGTGAAACGATACTAGATGAAGCGCAAATTTCAAGGATATTCTACTAATTTCACGGAGTATAGAAGCAATACTTTAAAAAATGAGGGTATAATCAAGAATACGAGACAAAATAATATTACTCACATACTATAGAGTACGGAAGCAAATAATATTCCTTATAAATACTGAAAAAAATAATACCCCTTACCTCAGAAGAAGACTGGATACTGGAATAATGAGTTAGCAGACTTCTCTTCTACTTTCTCTCTAAAGCTTTTCTTTCTCTATAGCTTCTTTCTCTATAATTGCTCTTAGTGAATTGGTGAGAATGAAAGAAGAATGAGCTTCTATTTATAGGAAAATATAGTTTCGATAATTGCATGTTTTGGGGCTCAAAATATTACAGTATAATACCTTCATCTTTTTCTTCATTTTTAATTTAGTCCTACAAATATTATCAAACTTGCACCACCTCCCCTAATAGTACATCATGTGAATTAATAGTTCTATACATGTGAAAAAAATAATTACATTATAGTACCTTCATCTATACCTCTATTTTTAATTTAGTCATGCAAGTATTATCAATTTTGCACCACCTTCCCTAATAGTACATGCATGTGAATCAATAGTATACACATGTGAACAAACAGTTATAAGCATGTGAATTAATAGCAATTAATTGCTCATTTATTTGATTACTTACCTGATTGGTCAATATAACCTCCAGACATCAATTATTATTGAAAAAGATGTCGATTTCCACTAACACTAATAATCCCAACACAATGGAAATATCAATTTCATCTTTAATCAACACGAACTTATTCATCATTAATATTATAACTCATAATATTTAACAGCCAGATCATTCCCAGAAAAAGGTGACTTTCCGATAAGGATTTCTCCTCATTGGCGCGCAATTAGGTGACCAAACCTCTCCTTGATATAACTTTCTAGACATTGTCAATATTGCAAATAATAATATGAATAACTTTGTCGTCTCAATTATTGATTTAATAATAACAAATATTATGCAGATGATATTGTGACAATAATTGAATCAATAATATGAGAGATATTATGCAGCAATTACTGTAGCAATAATTGAGTATAACTGAGTGACTTCTCATGTACGCATCAATAATTAATCTAGTGTTGCTCTGATGCGACCACGCCAGACATTGTTCTTTTACCACGTAGTAGTTCAATAGTTTAACATGAAAAAGCGTTTGCCATTATTTTTATAAAAAGATAATTATGTCGTTTTTTAAATACGACAATACTTCCGTTGTGGGGTCCACTAATGATTGTGTCATCGTACGAATATTCCTTGTTAAAATGAATATTCCTCGACCAATCGAATATTATATAACCACTTGCTTACTTTGCAAAATTTGTAAATAATACCCACAACTATAGCATTATATTAAATCCACACCATAATATTCAAAAATATATTTTGAGAAAAATTAATCTTTATTCATAAAAGTTGGGGTCTTACAAAAATCTCCAGCAATCAGCCACAACATCTCAGCCAATACATTGTATCCAACTTATATATAGATCAAGAGAGAGAAAAGTCACTAAATTAGTTCATTTGTACACCAATTCTCTGCCAAGTCTCTCTCTCTATCCCATGAATTTATATAGTATATCTGTCCTTTATCAAGTCCCCACCAATTACACAAACAGATTAGTACGCTAGATTCAAGATTTGTTCAAGAAAGGTATAAAACCCTAGAACCAAATCTGATCATGATTGAAATGTCAAAAGTTGTGTTTTTGTGTTAAAATATGTTGTATGTAGTGTAAATAGCTGATCTGGGTTGGTACATGATAGATCCATAACATCTATATACACGAATTTGATATTTTTCAAAATCTGGAAAATTTTAAAATGATGTTTGACAACCGAATGTCGTTTTGAAAATTTTCTAGAAATGGTGGGCCCCACTTTTGGTTGGTGATAAATGTGATGAAATTTTATTTCAAAAGTGGTGTGCGCGAATAGTAGCAGGTAAAGCCATCAGGTAGAAGGTTAGTCTGCTTTGGCATTCTAGCATTTTCCTATAAATAAGGTGCTTAGTTAGAATTGAATATCACACCAGAATAAGAAGTTTTCTCTCTCTATAATATCAAGCAAATTTTTGTGAGTATTTAGATACTTTGAGAGTTGTTATTCAGTGCAATTTTCCTTCAACTTTATATATGATATTTTAGACAGAAGTACTGTTCTTTTAAGGTAAAGGGATGTTATTTTCTTCGTAAATGATATTTTTCTTTATATATCATTATGCTGAAATATTTGTATGAATTTTAGTGTGAAGTTTTTACCTTTTCATGTCGAGGTTACTATTCACGTATACAGCACTATTCACGTTTATGACACTACTCACGAATACGGTACTATTCACGAGTACTATTCACGAAGTATGATTTTTCTTATGGAATTTTTACCTTTTCGTATCAGGGTTACTATTCACGTATACGACACTATTCACAAAAAAAATGAAATTTTCTCTTCTTTATCCAAGTTGTCTATGTAAGACACCAACTTTTTGAATAAAGATTAAATTTTCTCGAAATATATTTTTGAATATTATGGTGTGGATTTGATATAATGTTATAGTTATGGGTAATATTTACAAATTTTGCAAAAGTACACAAGTTGTTTTATAATATTCGATTGGTCGGGAATATTCATTTTAACAGGGGAATATTCGTATAACCAAGACAATCATTGGTGGACCCCCCAAATGTAATTATTGTCGGATTGAGAAAATAACAAAAATACTTTATGAAAATAACGGCGGAAGTTTTACCGTTAACTATTGAACTACCCGGTAGTAAAAATACAATAATACGTGTGGTTTCATAGTAGCATACGGTATTGATTATTGATGCTTACATGAGAAGTCACTCAGTTATACTCAATTATTGCTACAGTAATTGCTGCATCATATATCTCATATTATTGATTCAATTATTGTAATAGTATCATTTGCATAATATGTTATTTTATCAAATCAATAATTGAGACGACAAAGTTATTCATATTATTAAATTGAAATATTTACAATGTCTAAAAGTTCTGTCAAGGAGAGGTTTGGTCACCTAATTGCGCGGCAATAGGGAGAAATCCTTATTGGAAAGCCCCCTCTTTCCTGGGAACGACCTGGTTGATAAATATTGTGAGTTATAATATTAATGATGAATGTTATTAAAATTGAAGTTGTGTTCAGAGTTGAATTTAGAGACGCAGACGTGATATTTGAGTCCGGAACGATGAAATTAGTACAAATAGTCTATAAACACAAAATTTTCCGGAATTCACTATTTGGTTAAAAAGTCAATAGTTGACTTTTTCGGGAAAAGTCAAAATTCAAAATTCATAATTTCAAAATTCATATTTTTGATAAAAATGGTTTCATTGTGTTGGAATTATTTGTGTTAGTGAAAATCGACAATTATTTCGATAATAATTAATGTCTGGAGGTTATATTGACCAATCCAAGTATTTAACTTAGGATAAATGAGCAATTGATTGCTATTATTTCACATGATTATAACTATTTGTTCACAAGTGTATACTATTGTTTCACATTCTTGTTACTATTAGGGGAGTTGGTGCAAGATTGATAATACTTCCATGACTAAATTAAAAATAAAGGAATAGTTAGAGGTATTGTACTGAATATTTTCGAGCCCCAAAACATGCAATTATCGAAACTATATTTTTCTATAAATAGAAGCTCATTCTTCCTTCATTTCTAACCAATTCACAAAAGCTTTAGAGCGATTATTATAGAGAGAAATTATAGAAAGAAGAAGAGAAGTCTACTACCTCACTATTCCAGTATCCAGTTTTTCTAAAGGTATGGAGTATTATTTCTTTCTTATCCATGAAGAGAACTTCTGTTATTCCATTCTTTATTATTCTGTTGGAATAACCTGTATACGCGGGCTACCTTATACTTGGTGAAATTCTTACATTGTTCCATTCTTTATCATTACATTTGGAACATCATATGCATAAGTTCTCTGTGGGACACGGTTAAAATCTTTATTATTACTCGTTGGAATATCCTGTGCAGTACATTTTACACCGGACTGATTCCGTCTTTATTATTACATTTGGAATATCCCATGCGTGCGCTTTTACGCTGGACATGATTCCGTTATTTATTATTCTGTTGGAATAACTTTGCTGTGCTGATCTATCGCATGCACCGGTGATTTCTTTTGTTATTCCATTCCTTATTATACTCGGTTGGGTAAAGTTTTGACTTCATACTCCATGAAATTAGTGGAATATCCTTGATATTTAAGCTTCATCCAATATCTTTTCATGGAAATATTCTTCCGAGCATTCTTAAATTTTACTCTACAAAGCGAAGATCATGTTGACAATTTGGGCGTTATTAGTTCTGGATAAATTAATTCTTGAACTTGTTTTATTGAAATCTTATATCATTTTCATCATTCTCATGTTTATATTTTGTTGAAAGTTATCTATGGCCTATAGTGCATAGATGGACTTGGTATGATTATGACCGAGGATTATTCTTGTAATCATGGTAGTAATTTACAAATGATGTGGAAAAAGTCCGCATTGGCTGTAGAGCATTGATGGACAAATTGTTGGCATGATCATGACCATTATTGAATACACAAATATTCTTGGCCCGTAGTGCATGGATAATTGTGGTCGTGATACTAAAGAATATCCTGGCCGTAGTGCGTGGGGTGATTCGATGATGTGGATTATTTATTAAAATCGAGTCCCAATGATAAAAGTGATGAAAAACCTTTTAAATCATAAAAGATAGTAGATTTTATTCTGTACTTGACTCTTTTAATAGATTGCTTGTTCCGCTGCAGTTAAACTTGATGGTTGTTATATTGTATCAGTTTAACACTGTTGAAGGCTAACGATAATATATTCTGCATTATCTTAGTCATAATATTTCCTACTAGGCTAGTTGAGCTCACCCTTTTACTTTCATTCTTCTCTTCAGGAAATGAGAACGTAGCAGGGACTAGTCGAGGAACGGAGTGACGGGCCAGATGATAGCATTAGTAGTCCTCACTATTCTGTGAAATAGTGTGATAATAATTGTAATGAGGACTCCTTTTGAGTTTGTATAATCTCTAGTAGAAAATATTTGTATTCAAACTCACAGCTTATGTTTTGTCGTATTGTACACGACAGTTGTAATATTAAATTATATTTGAATTCTGTACCATGTATCTGGCGACTCAAGATGGGTGATGTATACCTATTTTGGGGGCGTCATACGGTTAGTATCAAAGCTTAGGATATGATCCTGGCTAAGATGTGAGACTAGAACTAGGAGGGAGAGATGGGGATTCCTTCGCTACTATGACCTACCTAAGTTTATTTAGTATTTAATTGGTCAGTCAGAGTGTAGGGATAATATGTTTCATGTCAATTAACCTTTGTTTTGTGTCAGTATTTGAAAATGGCATCTGAAAATGTTGAGAACATCAATGGAGCACAAGAGACCGTTGAGTCTCCACAGATCAATAACCAGGACAATGTGCATCAGGAAGGTGACAATCTTCATGCAAACAACAACACTGACCAAATGATGAACGATGGAATGTTCCGAGGCTTCATGCAATTCATGAAACATCAGGCGAGAGCGACTCCTGTCCAAAATACAGGTGGAAACACTGGCAACTCTCGGACGGTCACCGCCAAACAATTCAAGGAGCTGGGACCACCAGAGTTTATTGGAGAGCCAAACCACTTAAGACGGAAGCATGGATAAAGCAGATAACCAAGATATTTGATGTCTTGGGATGCTCCAAGGAACAAAAGGTTCCCTTCGCCACCTTTATGTTGCGTGAAGAGGCAAATTACTGGTGGGAATCAGAAAAAGCATTACCCGACTGGCCTTTTCAAGATGTCCTGGGAGAAGTTCCAAGAGCTGTTCAACGACAAGTACTTTCCCGAAAGTATTTGTCACATGAAGGAGGTGGAGTTTATCAAGTTGGAACAAAACAATATGATCGTGTCGCAATACGAGGCTAAATTTGCGGAGTTATCCCGGTTTGCATCCCATTTGGTTAATAATGAGGAGCGAATGACCCGAATGTTTTTAAGAGGTTTGAAATCAGAGATATGACAATATCTTATTTCTCATAAACTGTGTTTGTATTCAGATGTTGTAAATAGAGCTCAATTATTGGAGCGCGATAACGAGTCAACGCAACCAAGAGAAAGCAGCAGGCAAAATGAAAATACCAGTGGTAACAATCATCGAAGCGGCGACAACAAACGTGGAGGGAATCAACATGCCAGAAATGGTAACCACTTCGATGGTAATCATAGCCAAGATAATAAAAATGGACATTTCAAGAAAAGGAGATTCAACAATGATGGAAAGACGTCAGCACCAACACCCGTTGTTAAGGAAGGAGAATGACCACCTATCATATGCTTCAAATACGGATGGGAGGGACACATCAGTCCAAACTGCGCAATGCCATCCAAAACATGTTATAATTGTGGAAGAGAAGGTCACTTAGCTCGATTTTGTCGTTCACCGAAGACAAATTCAGCTAGGATGGAGGCACCAAAGGCCGTCCCAGAAAAGTCAAAGTCGGTAGTGCAAGGGAGAGTGTTTGTTGTGACCTCCCAGAAAGCAAGGAACCCGAATGAGGTTATCACGGGTAAGCTTATCATAAATTCTAGCGAAGTCTATACCTTATTTGATACCGGTTCTACCCATTCTTTTATTTCTCCTACTTGCGCTCAACGATTAAATTTGACTCCAGAGAAATTAGACTTTTACTTATCTGTTGAAACTCCATTAGGAGAAACCTTCATTATATCCACAGTTTATAAGTCTTGTTTGATTCAAATTGGTAACCGCACGTTACCTGTCGATCTTATCTCCTTAAAAATACTTGCATTTGACATGATTCTAGGGATTGATTAGTTAACTACTCATCATGTAAAAATTGATTGTTTTCGTAAGATTGTTAGCTTTCATATTCCTAACCAATCTGTTATGCGAATTCAAGCCACCAAACCATTAAAATCAATCACTGTCATCTCAAGTCATAAAGTTATTCGTTTATTAAAAAACCGATGTCAAGCTTTCTTAGCTCATGTCACGGATCTAAACAAAAATACGTCAGTTTTGAATGATATTTCTATTGTTAATGAATTTCCGACGTATTCCTGAAGAACTTCTGCCCTACCCCGGGCGTGAAATTAAATTTTGTACCGACCTTGAACCCGGTACAAAACCCATTTCCAAAGCCCCGTATCAAATGGCTCCTATTGAACTTCAGTAGTTAAAGACCCAATTACAGGAATTGTTAGACATTGGTTTCAATCGTCCTAGTACATCTCCTTAGGGTGCCCCTGTTCTATTCGTGAAGAAGAAAGATGGGAGTATGCGACTTTGTATTGATTATCGGGAGTTGAATCATGTCACCATAAAAATAGGTACCCATTGCCACGTATTGATGACTGTTTGATCGGGTTACAGGAGCACAATTTTTTCAAAGATCGATCTTCGCTTACGGATATCATCAATTTGAAGATTAAAAGCGAGGATATTCCAAAGACGCCTTCGAGAACTCGATCACGGGCATTATGAATTCTTAGTCATGTCTTTTGGATTGACTAATGCTCCTCTCTTGCCTTCATGGATATGATGAACCGAGTATTCAAGGAATATTTGGATCCTTTTGTGGTCGCTCTTTATTGATGACATCCTTATTTATTCAAAAAGCCGTGAAGATCATGAAATGACACTTGAGGTGATACTCCAAAAGCTTCGTGAATATAAGCTTTATGCTGTTAAAGAAATGCGAGTTACGGCGAGGAAGTAGCATTCCTTTGGCACGTAGTATCAAGTCATGGAATATCCGTTGACCCTAAGCAAAGATTGAAGCTATTCAAAGTGGGAGCAACCCAAATCGATGGCCAAGTACGTTGCTTTCTAGGTTTAGGCGGTTATTATCGGAGATTCGTGGAAGGATTTTCTCGAATCGCTACTCCATTAACTCAAATTGACTCGGAAAGATACAAATTTCGGTTGGAGCGAGGAATGTGAGAAGAGTTTTCAAGAACTCAAAGGAGACTCATTTCAAAGACTGCTACGTGAATACCATCTGGTTCGGAGGGGATTGTCATCTCTGATGATGCTTGAGCAAAGGGTTAGGATGTGTTCTCATGCAACATGGGAAAGTCATAGCCTATGCCTCAAGACAACTCAAAGAATATGACAAGAATTATCCTACTCATGATCTAGAGTTGGCAGCTGTTGTCTTTGCACTTAAAATTTGGAGGCATTACTTGTATGGAGAGAAAGTGGAGATCTTTACGGATCATAAAAGCCTCAAATATTTCTTCACTCAAAAGGAACTCAACATGCGACAACGACGTTGGCTGGAACTATTGAAATATTATGATCATACCATCCAATACCATCCTGGAAAAATGAACGTGGTAGCTGACGCATTGAGTAGAAGATCATATGCGGGTACGAGTATAATATTCACAACACAAAAGCCCATTTTGTATGACTTGCAAAGGATGGAGATAGAGTTAAAGACTCCAGGGACCCATGTGATGATGGCGAATATACGAGTAGAACTAATTTTAATTGATAAAGTTAAAGTTACTCAAGTTACAGATCCGGAGCTGATGCGTATGAGGAAGAAAGTGCAAGAAGGTGCTATGCTGGAAGCAAGAATCGATGAAGAAGGAATACTTCGAGTCAACTTCAGACTTTGTGTTCCTAACGACCCTAATTTAAAGTATAAAATCATGATGGAGGCACACAACACACCGTTTGCAATCCATCCTGGGATTACCAAAATGTATCATGATCTTCGTTATACATTTTGGTGGAGCAATATGAAGAGAGAGATAGCGCTATTTATCTCATTGTGTCTAATTTGTCAACGAGTTAAAGCGGAGCATCAAGTACCAAAAGGTCCATTGCAACCACTTGAAATTCCAGAATGGAAGTGGGAGCACATTACCATGGATTTCATTACTGGTCTTCCCAAAGTTTCTCAAGGCATAGATGCGATTTGGGTCATTGTTGATAGATTGACCAAGTCTGCTCATTTCTTATCGATATGAGAAACTTATACACTTGAACGTCTTGCTCGTATGTACATAAACGAGGTTGTAAGATTGCATGGTATGCCAGTATCCATAGTTTCTGATCGAGACCCAAGATTCACTTCAAGATTTTGGGTTAGTTTGCAAAAAGCTATGGGCACGGATTTATGATTTAGCTCGACATATCATCCTCGGGACCGGACGGGCGATGGAGAGGACGATTCAAACTCTTGAAGATCTATTAAGACTCGTGTCCTTGACTTCAAGGGAAGTTGGGACAAGTTCTTACCATTGGGGGAGTTTTCCTATAACAACAGTTATCAAGCAAGTATTGGCATGGCTCCATTCAAGGCGTTGTATGGAAGAAAGTGTCGTTCTCCAGTATATGCTGGGATGAAGTGGGTGAAGCAACGTTGTTGGGACCAGAGTCGGTACGTATGACTACGGAAAAGATTCAAATGATCCGACAACGTATAAAAACCTCACTAGATCGACAAAAGAGTTATGCTGATCTTCATCGAATGGACGTAGAATTTAATATTGGAGATCATGTGTTGTTACGTGTTGCTCCATGGAAAGGAGTTAAAAGATTTGGAAAGAGAGAAAAGCTCAATCCTCGATTCATTGGCACATTTTTAATCCTCGATCGAGTAGGAACTGTGGCCTATAGACTACCTTTACCGCCAAGTATGTCTCGTGTTCATAACGTTTTTCACATATCCATGCTACGCAAATATGTGAAAGACCCGAACCACATTATTGAGTTAGAACCGGACAAAATAGCGGAAGATTTGACGTATGAAGTGGTTTCTGTTCAAATCTTGGATACGAAGGAACATATTCTATGCTCCAAGGTTATACCTCAAGTCAAAGTTTTGTGGAGAAACCACGATGTTGAGGAAATGACCTGCGAGTTAGAATCTGAAATGAAATTAAAGTATCCTCACCTCTTCGACATACCAGGTACGCACCCTAATTTCGAGGACGAAATTTCATAAGAAGGGGAGGTTGTAAGACCCCAACTTTTTGAATAAAAATTAAATTTTCTCGAAATATATTTTTGAATATTATGGTGTGGATTTGATATAATGTTATAGTTGTGGATAATATTTACAAATTTTGCAAAGTACGTAAGTTGTTTTATAATATTAGATTGGTCGGGGAATATTCATTTTAACAGGGAATATTCGTACAACGACACAATCATTGGTGGACCCCCCACAACGGAATTATTATCGGATTGAGAAAATGACAAAAATACTTTATAAAAATAACAGCGGAACACGGTATTGATTATTGATGCTTACATGAGAAGTCACTCAGTTATACTCAATTATTGCTACAGTAATTGCTGCATCATATCTCTCGTATTATTGATTCGATTATTGTCATAGTATCATCTGCATAATATGTTATTTTATTAAATCAATAATTGAGACGACAAAGTTATTCATATTATTAAATTGCAATATTTACAATGTCTAAAAGTTCTGTCAAGGAGAGGTTTGGTCACCTAATTGCGCGCCAATAGAGAGAAATCCTTATTAGAAAGCCCCCTCTTTCCTGGGAACGACCTGGTTGATAAATAATGTGAGTTATAATATTAATGATGAATGTTATTAAAATTAAAGTTGTTTTCGGAGTTGAATTTGGAGACGCGAACGTGATATTTGAGTCCGAAACGATGAAAGTAGTACAAATAGTCTATAAACACAAAATTTTCCAAAATTCACTATTTGGTCAAAAAGTCAACAGTTGACTTTTTCGGCAAAAGTCAAACTTTGAAATTTCAAAATTTATATTTTTGATAAAAATGGTTTCATTGTGTTGGAATTATTTGTGTTAGTGAAAATTGACAATTATTTAGATAATAATTAATGTCTGGAGGTTATATTGACCAATTCCAATTATTTAACCCGGATAAATGAGCAATTGATTGCTATTATTTCACATGATTATAACTATTTGTTCACAAGTGTATACTATTTTTTCACATTCTTGTTACTATTAGGGGAGTTGGTGCAAGATTGATAATACTTCCATGACTAAATTAAAAATAAAGAAAAAGTTGGAGGTATTGTACTGAAATTTTTCGAGCCCCTAAACGTGCAATTATCGAAGCTATATTTTTCTATAAATAGAAGCTAATTCTTCCTTCGTTTCTCACCAATTCACAAAAAGCTTTAGAGCGATTATTATAGAGAGAAATTATAGAAAGAAGAAGAGAAGTCTGCTACCTCACTATTCCAGTATCCAGTTTTTCTAAAGGTAGGGAGTATTATTTCTTTCTTTTCCATGAAGAGAACTTCTGTTATTCAATTCTTTATTATTACATTGGAATAACTTTTGATCATGTCACGCGGGCTACCCTATAATTGGTGAAATTCTTACATTGTTCCATTCTTTTTCATTACATTTGGAACATCCTGTTTTTGTGCGTTCTACACCTGACTGGTTCCGTCTTTTTTATTATTCTGTTGGAATATCCGCATGCATGCGTTTTACGTCGAACTTTGATTTCGTTATTTATTATTACATTTGGAATAACTCCCATCTGGTCTATCGCATGCATGGTGATTTCTTTTGTTATTCCATTCCTTATTATACTCAGTTGGTTAAAGTTTTGACTTCTATACTCCATGAAATTAGTGGAATATCTTTGATATTTGCACTTCATCCAGTATCTTTTCATGGAAATATTCTTCTTAGCATTCTTGAATTTTACTCTACAAAGCAGTATCATGTTGACAATTTGGACGTTATTAGTTCCTGGATAAATTAATTCTTGAACTTGTTTTATTGAATTCTTATATCATTGTCATCATCCTCATGTTTATATTTTGTTGAAAGTCATCTGTGGCCTATAGTGTATAGATGGACTTGGTATGATTATGACCAGAGATTATTCGGTGTAATCATGACCGTAATTTATAAATGATGTGGAAAAAGTCCTCATTGGTCCGTAGAGCATTGATGGACAGTTGTTGGCATGATCATAACCATTATTGAATACACAAATATTCTTGGCCCGTAGTGCATGGATAATTATGGTCGTGATACTAAAGAATATCCTTGGCCGTAGTGCAGGGGTGATTCTATGATGTGGATTATTTATTAAGCTGAGTCCCAGCGATAAAAGTAATGAAAAACCTTTGAAATCATAAAAGATAGTAGATTTTATTCTCTACTTGACTCTTTTAATGGATTGCTTGTTCCGCTGCAGTTAAACTTGATGGTTGTTACATTGTATCAGTTTAACACTGTTGAAGGCTAACGATAATATATTCTGCATTATCTTAGTTATAATATTTCCTACTGGGCTAGTTGAGCTCACCCTTTTACTTTCATTGTTCTCTTCAGGAAATGAGAACGTAGCAGGGACTAGTCGGGGAACAGAGTGACGTGCCAGATGATATCATTAGAAGTCCTCACTATTCTGTGAAATAGTGTGATAATAATTGTAATGAGGACTCCTTTTGAGTTTGTATAATCTCTAGTAGAAAATATTTGTATTCAAACTCACAGCTTATGTTTAGTCGTATTGTACACGATAGTTGTATTATTAAGTTGTATTTGAATTCTGTACCATGTATCTGCGACTTAAGATGGGTGATGTATACCTATTTTGGGGGCATCACAGTATATTATGGTTACTATCTTTGATTGTATCCATGTTTTGATCTTCATTCTTGATTTTTTTCTCCACAATTGATTATTATGGAGTATTTTTGAACCTAGATGAACTAAAGTAGGAATCCCTAATCTTTGTCATTTTATCTCACTAGATTCGTTTCTTTAAGATATTTTTCATCATCCACAGTCCTAAATGGTGATATAACTGAATATCTTTGGCATATAGTGCAAAGATGAATGATTACCTGATGAATATCTTTGGCTCGTAGTGCAAAGATGAACATGACCAACTGGTGATACGAATGAATATATTTTGCTGTAGTACAAATATGAATATTGATTCAAGATGTGTATTGATTGATGTTACAGGGATAAAATATTGATGATGGACTTTTAAATCATAGAAGATAGTAGATTTCATTCTCTACTTAACTCTTCTAATGAATTGTTATTTCCGCAGCGAATATTGATCTAAAACATGTTGTCCATTATATTTTATTTGATTTATTGAAGGCTAACGATAATTTGTTATACATTATCTTAGTCATAATATTCTTTATTGGGCTAGTTGAGCTCACCCTTTTCTTTTTTTTGCTCCATTTTTTTTCTCAGGAGGCGAGAATATAGCGGGAACTAGTCGAGGTGTAGAGTGATGGGTCCAGACAATTGTTTTAGCAGTCCTCACTATTTTGTAAAATAGTGTGATAATAATTGTAATGATGATTCCTTTTGAGTTTGAATACCGTCTATTAGACAATATTTGTATTTAAACTCAGAATATATGTGTTGTCGTATTTTGCACGACAATTGTAATAGTGAAGTTGTAGTTGTTTTCAGTACCATGTATTTGGCGACTCAGAATGGGTGATGTATACCTATTTTGGGGGGTGTGACGCCCCCAAATCCGGGTATCTTCCAGCCTGGCATATAGTGCTACACGGTGCTACAGTTCACACATACATTCAATTGAAATGCCTCAAAAGAACGAATATGTCTTATATATATATATATATATATATATATATATATATATTCCAAAACAATATTCCTTTCCAGGGTCTTTATAACCAATACATATGTTCTTTATCATAATATCAAATACATTACAACATTAAACCTATACTATTACATAGACACTTCAACTATTGCCTTTAGCCTTTCCCCTTATCTTTCTTTGTAACATTCCAAAATTTTAAATTGTAGTATTAAATATTTACTTGAATTATATAAGTATTTAATGGATATGTTTATTGTTGAATAAATAATTGTTCAATTTGATTTGATTTGATCTAGTTAATTATTTGTTAAGTAAATAATTAAGGAGTTAAGAAAATTAATTGTTATGAGATTATAGACGAATTTAATTTAATAGTTAAGCTAGAGAGCTTATAATGATTAAATGAATTATAATATTTTAATTGGAATTTGTAATTAAAATAAGGTGTTAGTTGGTTAAATAAAATTATAATTATAAAGGAAATTATAATTATGTGATATTGATTTATGTGTTAAAGTAATTTAATAGATTAGTATTAGAATATATTAAATTGATTATCAATATTTAATTAAAAATAAGTGTGACAAAGAACCTTGCTATAAAGGAGTTATTAAAATAAATTAAAGAAGTTTAATTTAGTTTTGGCCAAACAAGCCTTAATGCATATTAAGTCTTTAATATAATAAGTATTTTTATCAAACGAGGTATAAGGATTAATCCATTTATTTTAATTAGGTTTACCAAACAAGGTGTAAAAGTTAATGTGTTATTTTTAATTAGCCTAGCCAAACAAGCCTTATGGCTTTTGATTTTCAAAACATAGATAACTGATATCAGTTATATCAAGAGTTATATTATATAATTAATATATATTATACGTTATATTATACTACGTAAGTTAGAATAGAGAATAAAGACTCAGAAGGAAGAAAAAGAAGAAAAGGAGAAAAGTGATAGAGAACTTGAGGGATTCTAGAGAGGATTTGAGAAAGAAATTGGGAAAAGAAGGTTCTTGATCAAAAGGGAAGGGTATCATCTTCTTAAACAAAGGTAGGATATTAATCTTTTTATTTTTAAAGTTTAGTTTTTCCTCTTCTAAAATTCTTTGTAAAAATTTTCATGAAGGATGAATTGTATGTGGTATATGGTTTTATATGTTATATTATTGGTTATAAGATGGTTTAATGAGTTTATATAAGATTATAGAGAAACTAGTTCATGTATGTATGTGTTTTATGAAGAAACTATATTACGAGTGTTTATATGAAAATATATGAATATGGCTTAGTTTAAAATACATTTAAGGTTGGATTAATTGTTAATATATATATATATATATATATATATATATATATATATATATATTGACTATTGATTTTGAAAGTAGATGAATAAACATAAACATGATAGTTTGAATTAATGGTTTTGGTTGAAAAACAAAAGTTATAGTGATAAGTTTTATTAAAAATGTTAAAAATGAAGTTTTTTCCAAAAATATTGAAATTGGGTGTTATAAAGTTGATGTTTATGTTATTATATGTGTAAAAACATTTTAAGAGTATTGCAATTATGTTTATATGAAGTTTATATGTGTATTACATATTAATTAGTTTGTTAGATTGGAGCTTGTAGGCCAATTTGGCTTTTGTTCATGTTGTTGCCGAGGCTGGGCATCGAATTCTGGAGTTTGGCGCCGCAGCGCGACCCAGTAATATTATTCTTGCGACCCAACAGTTGAAGTAATCTTCTTGGTCTTGGATGTCCAGCCTTGACTCTTTGACATGTCAAGCATTTGGCCACACATTCGGCAACATCTCTTTTAATATTTGGCCACCAAAAATGTCGCCGTAAATCTTGATACATCTTTGTACTTCCTGGATGAATCGAATATCTTGTGTTGTGTGCTTCGGTCAAGATTTAGTCTTTAAGCTCTGGCACTGCTGGAACCCAAATTCTTCCCTCGAACCGTAGTAGTCCTTTGGTATCGATCTTGTATTTCACCTCTTTACCTTCACTCAAACTTTCCTTTATTTTTCTGCATTTTTCATCCTGTAGTTAAGCATTCTTCACCTTGTCCACCAACGTTGGACCAACTTCTATCTGGAAGAGTCGTTCATCGAATTATTTTGGAAATTTGATTTCCAACTCTAGCTTTGCCATTGCTGATATGAGCTCATCCTAAGTGGTTATCAGCATTAACTTTTCCCGACCTTTCCTGCTCAAAGCATCTGCAACCACATTCGCTTTGCCCGGATGATAAAAGATCTCACAATTGTAATCTTTTATCAATTCCATCCATCTTCTCTGACGCATGTTTGTTGGGTAAAATCTAATTACGCACAACACGCAAGTATACATGGTCAACAAGTAATAAAGTGAAAGTAGAGTATCGTTCCCACGAGAAACTGTTTAATAAAAATCACCAAGTATTAACCCGTAACCAACTCAATCTTATTTAAACGAATGAATTTCAATTTATAAGTAAAATAATTCTAATTACCACTAGTTAAATTAAGATTACGGAGATTTAAGATAACAACTTCACTCATTGTTTCATTTAATTTAACACACTTCTCATCAATTATTTTCTATCTTAAATTGTTAATCAAGAACACTAAAATAGATAAAACCATCTCTCGATGCATAATACACATACTCACTTAAATCCACAGATGATAGAATTAAGCAAGACACCCTAATTAACTAATCCACTATATCTCTATGTGAATTACAATTAAAAGGGAATTAAAGCACAAGTTCTCTATAAGATTACATGTGATGTTAAGTATATCTCTATCCTAGACATAAATTATGAATTCCATCTATGCAGAAATCACAAACACATGCTATCATGACAAGATCTAAATCAATACTTCATCTCTTGAGTTCATATAGATTATCACGGTAATTGTTAGCTAGGCAATTAAACAATTAAGTCCAATTCACAATAGATAATCCTCACAATAGAATTTAATAATTGATAGTGAAGCATATTAAAATAAACTACACAATAAGATCCATTGTAATCTCAAACAAAGAATTAGTTCATCATTATTGAATTAAAACTAAGAATCCACAATTGAATAATCATTAAAAGATAAAGATAGAAGAAGATAAGAAGATAAAATCTCTTGTCTGTAGATTTGATGCTCCCTCCTTGCTCCTACTTTGAATCTTCAATGGTCTTCAAGTTGCTTCAATCTCCCAATCTCATAAGAACTAGGATTTTGATCTAATCTAATCTAATGGAATCCTCCAAAACTAGCCTATATCCCCCCCTCTTTTATGTCTCTCATCATGTATTTATAGTTCTAATGGACACCCAAGCAAGTTAGCCAAACTAAGAATCCTATTCTTGCTCAAATTGGACATCAAATGACCCAAATCAGTTGTTCCCCCGCCGCCTAGTGCACCCCGTGCTGTCCCCACGCCATTCTAGGCGCGGCCCGCACTAGGAGAACAGTAGATTCTGGCGTAGTAGCGCGCCCCTCGCTATGCGTAGTTCATTTATAGTGCGGTCCGCGTTACGCTATTTTCTACTGCGACATCCTTTGGTACAACAGGCATAACTTTTGATCCGCTAGGAGTTATGGAGCCTACCACCTATCAAATCGAAGATAACGACGAGGTATACAACTTTCATGCTTTGAGGATTGACAGAATACCTCCGCATCAACGAGGAAATCGAGATTCAAGTAGATGATGTGTAAATGGAAAACATGAAAACTCTTAACTTTGATCTTTGTTAATAAAAAGGCCATAACTCTCGCATCCGAACTCCGATTGGGACGATTCAAGATGTTCCAGAAAGATAAGAAGAAGCTCTACAGTATAATCCAAGTTCTAAGCCATGAACATGCATCCAACTTAATGTTAAAAGTACTTTAATCTTCCCTCCTTTCATTTGCTTGCGTATTTTGGTCCAAAAGATGTCTGAATTGCTTTCCTTTGCTTCTTCATGCCAATGTTATGTCATAGCCTACAAAATAACATATTGTGATGCCCCCAAATTTGGGTATCTTCCAACTCGACAGATGGTGCTCCACTGTACTAACATCCATACAATCATTCCATTGAATTCCAACAAAATAAAGGTAATTACTATCTTCTTATTACAATCAAAGTATAATCCTTCCCAGGTTCATAAATCGGTTACATCGTTCATTGTTCATAATGTATAATACATACAAACTTACTAAACTATTACACAATGCCTAAGAATCCATCTTAGCTTTGCCCTTATCTCTCTTGGCATTCACAATACGTTCATCTTTAACTGCAGTTATATAATTCACGCAAGAAGTGAGCATGACAGCTCAGCAAGTTTAATCAAGGATAGCGGGAATACCATATTAATGAATTATATAACAATTCCAACGTAACTGAACAATAGTTATGATGTATTATGAATCAATAATACTCTAACAGTTCATAACATCAATTCTCAAAGTATAGAATAGATTAGGAATTCTGAACCGGTCAATAGACCATGAACAATCAATTTCAGTTTCCATATTTGAAAAGGAGTCCACAGCACTAAGGTCGTTCATCCGTATAACTTACGAGCACTTCTAGGTGATCAGCCTATAGTACTCTATGTTGATCAATACTCATTCATTAAACGTATTTACGTTTAATATTTTTGGCAAACTCGCGTGCCCATCGAATAATCGATGAAAAATGCTTTTGTTTGTTTATAGACAAACCTTACCTTCACGTCCGTACCAATTACTTGGCATTGGATAGCGTTAACATTTCTATATAGAATAATAATCAATCTATATATTACGAATAGTCTAGCCGAGTTAAAATCTGGCATTGACCCTTTCTTTAAAACAAGTCTTGCAATTCAGTTCAACGAATCACATAAATCTTGGTTAACATGGAAGTTAGACAAGTGTTAAGAAAACTTGCCTTTCAGCGTCTTCAAATAACTTACTCGACTGACCACAACCTTTACAGAATCTACATGATATATTCACATAACACACTGTAATTAGCTATTAAACAACTATTCACATTGTTCCTACAAGCTTCTTTCTCTTCTATGTTTTTTTTAACTTAATATCTTTATTAAAGTCACATGACTTATTACCCTTCGTGCCGGTTTATCACTCAACTGACGTTTATTAACCGAACTCAAACATCGTTGATAAGGTACCAACTTTGTTCATCATACATATCTTGTTAACGTGCATTACATTCCTAAGTTTCATACCATATACCTTAGTATAGGTAATATAGGATTAGTCTTAGTACATTCATTGAGTATATAAACTCAACTCAGGTAGGTCTCGAAATAACTGAAGTTCAAAACCTAAGTTAATATCAAAAGCCCTGAACTCGCGCTGCGACGCGACATCATAAGCATTCTAGTGGCGTAGCGGCGCCACTCTCCAGAGGTTTTGCCCAGACTTGGCGCTGCGGCGCGAGTCCATAAACAAACTCTCGTACAAGCACACCTGAGTCTCGATTTTTTTATTTTTTCTCGCCATAATCGCGCTGTATGCGGGCTTTTTACACGTCGTGCAGCCGGCAGCGACTGAACCTCGATCTGCATTCTCAGTAGTTTTGAAAATCTGTGTGAAATTCCTTGGGCCATAACTTCTTCGTTATAAGTCCGCTTTGGTCCGTTCAAAAGCATACACGTCATAAATGACATACCCTACGCGTTCATATAAGAATTTCACACTTTTGAATCCGTTAACACAAAATTCACTATTAAGTTCATTTTATATATGTTCAGAAACGTTAATGAGTGTTCAATGCTCGTTTTCTTCATTTTAAGTCGGAATCCGATGATTCTTGAACCCACAACTCTTAATCACCCTATCTCACGTGTTGACATTGAAAACCAATGTTTTCAAGTCTCACGACAACTTTCAACTACCATTCCGGAATTTTTACGTTTTCGACGTTTAACGTCTATTTCCGTAAAATTCGCCATAACTTTGTTACTAACGTTCTCTAAGCCAAATCACATGGAATACTCCATGGATTTCATATCTACATCCTAACCAATCAAGATGCATATACTAACGTATTGATGGAGCTCAATTGTTTATCAACAATCGATCTCAACTATCAATATATTCATGGTTCAAAACTATATCAAATCTTATGATTCTTATAATCTCATGACTTACAGAGATTGAATCTATGGTAAGTCATCTCTAAATCCTCACACAAGACATATACCACCCATTCTATGATTCTCTAAGATGAAAGAAAATCTAAAAGAGATGGAGATGAAAGGTAAGGACTATACCTTAAGAACTCTTGGTTTTTTTTCTTGGAAAACTCTAAGATCAAGCTTCCAAAGTGTATGATTTGCAAGTATAACTCTCTTTCTCTCTCAATAATCTAAGGTTGGCAAGTTAAAAACTCCCAAATGAATAAACCTAGCTTTCTATTTATAGAAAACTAGAATGGAGGGTAATTTAGACTTTAAACCACCACCTCCTTACTATTCATGTGTGGTCACCAAGTAAAACACTTGGTGACCAAGCCTTATGCTTGGCTTCCACACCAAGGTGGCCAACCCACCACCCCATGTGACATCCCATGGGTTGCCCCATGGGTTTTACCCTTTCGGTGACCCACCGGTTCTACCCACGGTTCGGTTTTAATGAATTGGGCTTAACTAAATTAATATTGGGCCTTGGTCATTCAAATGATTGGATTAATTAATAATCCAACTCAAATGAATTAGTCATTAAGTCTTAACTTAATTCTATAATACGAATCATATTACATACGTACAATTCACATATTATCTCCGTATACTACTCGTACAATAATCATATTGTACTTCGTATTTACTCAACGTATTATACATAGATACTAACTAGTATCACCAAAAGTATAACACTCGAATTAACCCTAACGCCATTCCTTCTACGCATATTATTTCCTTCTCGGAAATCAATATACTCAACCCTTAGGTTTTAAGTCCGCAGGCGAAAACTGTGTTTGCCATAAATGAAATATTATCAGATATTCCATCTTATCATGATATTCTATCATTACGCGTTTCTCGGAATTTCAAAATAATTCCCTGAACAAAAACGGATGAATAGTATTTTTACGAAAATTTCTCGAAAAACAATTATTTTCGTCTTGGAAATTCCAAACAATTATTTTTAACACGTAGTCAGAATACTAACCACGTTGGCACATTCTAGGTCATAGAACGACCTTCACATAGCTTACTCACAAAGAAATCAATTAAATTCATTTAATTCACATAATCAAATAAAAATTTAATTGTCATAAAAATCGAATTTTCTCGGGCGTTACACATAAAATGTATGAAAAGTAACTAAGAAACGTAGGTTTAAGCAACTAATTCAAGTAATAGATACCGGATAAGTAGGTATAAAACCTACTTATCAAATAACCCCAAACTTAAACAGTTGCTTGTCCTCAAGCAAAAGCACAAAACAACAATGCTATGCAATGCAACTAATCTACATGCTTACAAATCCAGCAGTAATGACAGAAACAAGTCTATTCAATCGGCCTTAGAGAAATCAAGTAAACATGATAATACATCATATCAAAACAAATTATTAACTTCTCAATCAATCATCAAATCTTAGACTATTATTTCTAATATAGTGCATGTGTGCTCCACAACATTGTTAACTGATATAAAATCAAATTTAACACATAATAAGTCTCTTCGAAGGCATCATACAGTATAAACTCAAGAAATCCAAAAACAAGCTAGATCCAACTAAAATTAAACAATTACCAACATTGAGGGTCAACATGGGATACTTATGCTTCATTTTTTTATCTACGGGGGCTTTTGGCTCTTATTTCCTGTTTTATTCATTTTTTTTTCTTTTGGTTGATGGATAGTGAGTGCGTTTTACGCTCCATCTCACGTCTGTGTTTATGGGCAGTGCTTTCACGCTTCTTCTCGACCCACCACATGACTCAATTTATTCAACTCAATATCTTTTTTTTAGAAGCTTATATACCCCACTTTTTCTCCCATACTTAGGTTCTTGCCTAATTCTTCGCCTTCACTTCCTATCTTTGTCATTCTCTTATTTAAACTAGTATTATCCTTTAGAATCCCATTATGTATCAATTTAAACTCAATCATTTAACAAGTTGTTTTTATTGTGCTATCGTTAATATACTAGTTTCAAACAGAAAAAGACTCAATTCATAACAAAAAATCACATTAAAGCTCTAATGGTCAGTACTATAGTTGTCTACCAATTACAATCTCATCATTGGCCAAAACAAACTGTAAACTATCTAACAACTGGATTCATGCAAATGAACATAGTAACTAACTAATAATATTTTTTTAAAAAAATTTTGAATTTTTTTAAGAACTGAATATAATGCTATTTAAACTATACTACTATGCAACTACTTATGCAGTTGTACTACATGAATGCACACCTAATGAACCTAACATATGAAAAACAACATAACATAAACATGAAACTAAACATGAAATAATGAACTAAACTAAACTCCCCAAAACTTAGCAATTACGATGTCCTCATTGTAAGAATATAGCGGTAAGTAGAAGAGAACTTCCCTGTAATCAACTAAGCGTGAGGTGATGGTGGCGATGGCGACAACTATCATTTTCCTATCCATTGAACCTCCAATACCTATAATGAAGAGACAACATGGATTAGAATAGTACTTGGATTGGTACGAGAACTTAATAAGCAAATTAATTCCTATCTACTAACTAAAGTAGTAAAGCCTATAAATATAAAAATTCATGGGTTGCCTCCCAGTTAGCGCTTGAATTATAGTCTTTCAGCTTGACTTTTTCTGGTCAAAGTTATCCAATTCCTCTTCGGTAATTGAGGAACCCTCCATCCATCGGAAATAATATAGCTTTTCGTAGGTTTCCATTTGTGATGACCAATGCATCAAAGTCACCCAGCATGCTCTGATTTGGTATGCTCTTAATCAAGAACGTCCCACAACTAGGTGTTTTCTCCATTGTGTATGTGATCACTTTGGGGCATGGAAGCTTGTCACACACAATGGGCTCTTCGTCTATCTTCTCTTTCTCGTCCCACTATGGATTCAAAATTATACTCGCTCTTATGTCATCAAGAGCTTCGCCGACGACATGACTACCAAGTGGGCATGATTTTGCAAATCTGACTGACTCTTTGATCATTGGTGGAGACCCATTTAGATCTTCGTCGACCTATATTTCATTATCCCCAATTGTCTCCACACTTTCGATATCTTGTGGCTCATCTAGTCGCAGATTTGGTTTGGGTTCTCCGTTAATTTTGTCATCCATGTCATAAGGCCAAGTGTTTAGAGGAAGGTTGCTTACGACTTTGGTCATTTGCTCTATCTGATCCGTAAGATTTTGATTTGGCTTCGCTTGATTACTCATCTTCTCCTCATTTGATATGAACTTGGACAATAATTCCCCCAGCATTGAATTTTCTATTTCAGTCTCGGAAGCCATGTATTGAGGACCATTGGTTGAGGTAATGACTAGTTGTTCCATCCAATTATTAAAATTTTGGGTTGACATCTCTTGGCTAATACTCATCTCCTCTAGGCTAATACTCATCTCCTCTAGGTTTGCTATGCCCTTCAATATTACATCCCTCAGATTTGGATTTTCTTCTTGTGGCAATGGAGGTGGACATGAAAATTCTGGTGTGTATGTTGGATTTGGAGCGTAGTATTGGTCTTCATAAGTATCGCTCCATGATGAATCCGGGTGATACCCCCAAACTTGATGATAATTAGCATATGTATAATCGTTGAGGTATTCACCATCGTGGTGTCCCGGGCCAAAACAAACGGTGCATTGATGACTTGGATGATTACCAGCACAATAATTGCAATTAACTGCTATCCTTCGATTACGTTGGGCTGCAATAACATCCAACCTCCTCGAAAGTGTCTCAAGTTACGCTGATAATGCAGAAAATGCATTGAGACCATCAATCCCCGCTCCTCTTGGCTAAGTCATTCTCGTATACGGCCATTGATAATTAAATTCCGCCATGGTACCTGAAAAGAAAGAAAAGTAGGAAGAGAATTAAATAAAAAAGAAGAATTTTTTTTTAAAATTAAGACTAATTTGATTGAAATTAATATTGGTAAATAAATATTAAATTAATTCCCCGGCAGCGGCACCAAAAACTTGTTGGGTAAAATCTAATTACGCACAACACGCAAGTATACGTGGTCAACAAGTAATAAAGTGAAAATAGAGTATCGTTCCCATGAGGAATTATTTAATAAAAATCACCAAGTATTAACCCGTAACCAACTCAATCTTATTTAAACGAATGAATTTCAATTTATAAGTAAACTAATTCTAATTACCACTAGTTAAATTAAGATTATAGAGATTTAATATCACAACTTCACTCATTGCTTCATTTAAGTTAACACACTTCTCATCAATTATTTTCTATCATGAATTGTTAATCAAGAACACTAAAGCAGATAAAACCATCTCTCGATGCATAATACCCATACTCACTTAAATCCACAGATGATAGAATTAAGCAAGACACCCTAATTAACTAATCCACTATATCTCTATGTGAATTACAATTAAAAAGGATTTAAAACACAAGTTCTCTATAAGATTACATGCGATGTTAGGTATATCTCTATCCTAGACATAAATTATGAATTCCATCTATGCAGAAATCACAAACACATGCTATCATGACAAGATCTAAATTAATTCTTCATCTCTCGAGTTCATATAGATTATCACGGTAATTGTTAGCTAGGAAATTAAACAACTAAGTCTAATTCACAATAGACAATCCTCATAATAGAATATAATAATTGATAGCAAAGCATATTAAAATAATCTACACAATAAGATCCACAATTCACGTCTAACTTCTGGAAGAGACTACAAGAATGTATGGGAACACAGTTGCGAATGAGTACAGCATACCATCCGCAAACCGACGGGCAAAGCGAACGACCAATCCAAATATTGAAAGATATGTTGAGAGTATGCGTCATGGATTTCAAAGGAAACTGGGAAGAACATTTACTGTTGGTGGAATTCGCCTACAACAATAGTTACCACGCAAGCATCGGCATACCGCCTTACGATGCATTAGACGGCAGAAAGTGCAGAACTCCACTATGTTGGGATGAAGTCGGTGAATGCCAGCTGTTAGGACCAGAACTGGTACAACAAACTGTTGAGATTGTCAAACTCATCAGAATAAGATTGGTAGCAACCCAAGACAGACAGAAAAAGTATGTTGATCAACACAGACAAGATCGTGCATTCGACGTAGAAAATTTCGTATTTCTAAAAGTTTCTCCTTGGAAGGGGAAAATTCGTTTTGGTAAAAAGGGAAAGCTAAGCCTGAGATTTATTGGATCCTTTGAAGTGTTGCGAAGAGTGGGAGAAGTGGCTTACAAGGTAGCTCTACCTCTAGAATTGGAAAACATTCATAATGTTTTTCACATTTCGGTGTTACAACCGTATAAACCCGATTACAAACACGTGATCGAGTACGAACCATTGCAGTTTGATAAAGGCTTGTCCTATGAAGAGATTCCTATCCAGATAGTTGATAGGAAAGAACAGGTGCTCAGGAATAAAGTTATACCTTCTGCGAAGGTGATATGGAGGAACCACAACGTTGAAGAAGCTACGTGGGAACTCGAGGATAAAATGATGAAAGATTACCCTGACTTATTTGTTTAATCTATGTCTTCCATTCTGGGGACGAATCTTTGTAAGTGGGGAATAATGTAACGAATGATTTGTTTAAGTTGTGATTCTGAGGACAAAATCCTTGTAAGGAGGGAATGATGTAACATTCTAGAATTTTAAATTGTAGTATTAAATATTTACTGAATTATATAAGTATTTAATGGATATGTTTATTATTGAATAAATAATTGTTCAATTTGATTTGATTTGATCTAGTTAATTATTTGTTAAGTAAATAATTAAGGAGTTAAGAAAATTAATTGTTATGAGATTATATACCAATTTAATTTAATAGTTAAGCTAGAGAGCTTATAATGATTAAATGAATTATAATATTTTAATTGAATTTGTGATTAAAATAAGGTGTTAGTTGGTTAAATAAAATTATAATTATAAAGGAAATTATAATTATGTGATATTGATTTATGTGTTAAAGTAATTTAATAGATTAGTATTAGAATATATTAAATTGATTATCAATATTTAATTAAATAGAAGTGTGACAAAGAACCTTGCTATAAAGGAGTTATTAAAATAAATTAAAGAAGTTTAATTTAGTTTTGGCCAAACAAGCCTTAATGCATATTAAGTCTTTAATAGAATAAGTATTTTTATCAAACGAGGTATAAGGATTAATCCATTTATTTTAATTAGGTTTACCAAATAAGGTGTAAGAGTTAATGTGTTATTTTTAATTAGCCTAGCCAAACAAGCCTTATGGCTTTTGATTTTCAAAACTTAGATAACTGATATCAGTTATACCTAGAGTTATATTATATAATTAATATATATTATTACTATTATACGTTATATTATACTACGTAAGATAGAATAGAGAAGAAAGACTCAGAAGGAAGAAAAAGAAGAAAAAGAGAAAAGTGATAGAGAACTTGAGGGATTCTAGAGAGGATTTGAGAAAGAAATTGGGAAAAGAAAGTTCTTGATCAAAAGGGAAGGGTATCATCTTCTTAAACAAAGGTAGGATCTTAATCTTTTTATTTTTAAAGTTTAGTTTTTCCTCTTCTAAAATTCTTTGTAAAAATTTTCATGAAGGATGAATTGTATGTGGTATATGGTTTTATATGATAAATTATTGGCTATAAGATGGTTTCATGAGTTTATATATGATTATAGAAAACTAGTTCATGTATGTATGTGTTTTATGAAGAAACTATATTACGTGAGTGTTTATATGAAAATATATGAATATGGCTTAGTTTAAAATACAATTAAGGTTTGATTAATTGTTAATATATATATATATATATATTGACTATTGATTTTGAAAGTAGATGAATAAACATAAACGTGATAGTTTGAATTAATGGTTTTGGTTGAAAAACAAAGTTACAGTGATAAGTTTCATTAAAATTGTCAAAAATGAAGTTTTTGCCAAAAATATTGAAATTGGGTGTTATAAAGTTGATGTTTATGTTATTATATGTGTAAAAATATGTTAAGATTATTGCAATTATGTTTATATGAAGTCTATATATGTATTACATATTAATTAGTTTGTTAGATTGGAGCTTGTAGGATAATTTGGCTTTTGTTCATGCTTTGCTGTCGAGGTCGGGTGCAAGTCTGGAGTTAATATGTTAGCAATACCAAAGAAGATTATTCTCGCGTCGCGATCTTGGATCATGTCATGAATACCAATCGCTAACTTGTGTCTCATGTATGTATACAAATTTCAAATGTGGCGCCAAACTACAATGTAAACTATGGCGCCGCAGCACGAGTTAGCAGAATGGTCTAAAAGTTTTATTTAATTATATAAAGTCTGAAAATAAATGTTATGTGGACTGCTAAATTATTATTTCAGTAGTACTAAACTAAGAATGACCATGTTATCAAGGGTTAACTAGTATTAGTGTTAACGTAATTCGATTATGTTATTTGATAATTAAACCTACATGATGTGTATATTTGTTTATATATACAAAATGTTGGTAGTGACTAATTATGTCATGATGACATATATATAGGGTATTGAGATTCAAGTTGTAAGGTTTAGCTCAAGGAAAGTTCTCTAACTCTAAAACTTCGTTGTGCAAGTTTAATTTCGTTAATTACGTTATTGCTTTTAAATTCAATTACAATTTCGCAAATTACTACCTCTACACTTTCGTAGAGCTAGATTGTTTATTGTTGACAAAGTTCTTGTATCTATTGTTCATGAGGATGCAAGTATTCTAAATCTTATATTTTTATATTGAGCAAGTTTCTTTAATATGTAAATTGTTATTTAGCATGCGAATCGATATATTTTAATATTCTAGTGTTGATCAACTTTATCATTCAAATTACTATTCAGTATGTGTAACACCCCCTTTCCGAAATAGAAAGAGAGGTTACTCGAAACATAACAAAACTGATGAATTTAATAGCAAGGCTCACAACCCCAAAATAATAGTCTTAATATCTGATAAAGACCACAAGTCAACTATAATAAATGCTAAACTGTCTCAAACCACAATCTAAAATAATTATTACAATTCAGAACAAACTAATGTATCACAACCTAAACATAATATATCTAAACCGTTTGGATAAAAGGGAGCTCTCGTCACACTTGCCCTTGATTCCCCTGATTACCTACTGTAAGAAAACACAGCATGAGCCAAATGCCTAGTACGGATATAGAATACAAATAATGAATCAAAATAACTAACTCAATTAAATGAAATGAAATGAAACGAACTAAAACAAAACAAACAAAACTAACACAACGAAATGATAGGCTGAATCAAATGGCTTGGTGTTATTTCATACCGAGCTCAAAATAAATAGTAATATACCTTGCCACACAGGCAAGTCAAATAATGCCACACATGCAATCAAAATAATGCCACACAGGCAATCACACATCGGACTGCGCAATCCAGATGCATGCCAAATCGGAAGGTGTGTTTCGCACAAATATCACCACTCATGAGTAATGAATGAGCGAGAAAACTAGGGTTTGACCATACGCCTCCCACAACAAAACACCAAATGGCCAACTCCCACCGGAGCACAAAACGGAGACGTCGTGGACTGATCACACCGCCACGGAAGGTGTCATGCCTTGGTGCCAAGAGGACATGCCTGTGGTACCCCCATAGGTGGTTATAGCTCAGTTATACCCTATGGTATTCTAACTAAATATACTGTCACAATATATGCGACACAACAAAGGGGTTCTAACATGTACATGTTAAACTGAAACGAAATATCAACATAAAGTCTCCAAAAATGTTAACATGTATTTTCTACAAAGATCGAAATAAATATTAATCATGACACACTAGACCAAAGAGTACAAATACTAATTTCAAATACTAATGCCAAAATGAAACATTCTCACGAATTTAAGAAGGAACAATTATGCGAGGCAAAACTAAATTTTGAAATGAATAATGAAACGAACAAATTAAAAACAAAAGAGTCTCGCTGAAAGAGTACGGAATCCGTACCTGGATTAAGCAATGTAATACCCAAAGTATATTCCAAATATACTTCTTAAATTCCCTCTGTCCGATCTAATAAAATAATAATAATACAATTATAAGTTACTTACTAATTATAATTTATATTAATATGAAATTAATTCTCCAATTATATCAATTTTACAAGACAATCTGAATTAAATAATAATTGATCTTTTAATCGCTTTTATTTTACTTTATTTTTATTAGAACAAAACGTGATTACTATTATATATATATATATATATATATATATATATAGACATTAAGAACATTGTCTTCTATATAACTAGTAGGCTTCAAATTAGATTACAAATTTTTTTATATATTTTTTTAATATATAAACACATGTTTTAAATTCTCTCTCTATATATATATAATATACATCACTTAGTTCTCTATATTAAGTACAAGTAAAGATCATGATAACGAATTATTATTATTTTTTTACCAGTCATCACATGGCTGCTTCATTCATAATTGATATGATCCAACAAGTAATGATATAAAAAAAAGAAGAAGAAAGGATTGCACCTCTTTTTTTTTTAGCAGTCTAATTCACGATTCCAACTCCACCTTCTCGGTTAAGCGGCCGCCTCTTTTTTTTTTAATAGACGAACAAAGGTACGATATAATATATATGTGGTTTAGGTTTTATTCATTCTCATAATTATAAAAGGATTTAATATTACCCACAAAAATAATTTAGACTCGATAAATTTTAAGACTCAATTTCACCAAATTAATATTCATCATTATTAATACTTATTAGCCCACATAACTTAAATGACTATTTTGACCCAAAATAAATGACAAAGTCCAATAAATATGTTTTAAAACAAGGTAATTTTATTATATATATATATATATATATATATATATATATATATATATATATATCTCTGGGTATTACATCACAACCCCTTAAAAATATTTCCGTCCCCGGAATTAAAATAATAGAACGTACATAATTATCAAAAAGATGCGGATATTCAGCTCGAATAGACTCCTCCATCTCCCAAGTGGCTTCCCGCTCCGAATGATTCCTCCACAAAACCTTAACAAACGGAATAGTCTTCCTCCTCATAATTCGCTCTTGACGATCCAAAATCGTCTCGGCTTGTTCCTCACAAGTATGATCCTCCCGAATCTTATCGAATGGTTATTGCACCACGTGCAACGGATGATAATGATAACTCCTCAACGCCGACACATGGAATACATTGTGCACATGAGCTTGCTGTTGAGGCAAAGCTAATCGATATGCAACCTCACCAACCCTCTCCAGAATCTCAAATGGTCCAATATAACGCGGACTAAGTTTCCCTTTCAACCCAAATCGCCGAATTCCCTTCCAAGGAGAAACTTTTAGAAACACGTGCTCACCAGGTTCAAATTCTAAAGTCCTCCTATGCTTATCACCATAACACTTCTGCCATGATCGAGTCGATTTCAATTTCTCCTTAGCCACCGCTACCTTTTCCGTAGTGATTTGAACTAACTCAGGCCCTTCTATGGCCCTTTCACCAACTTCGTCCCAACAAGTTGGTGCCCGACACTTTCTACCATACAATACCTCAAAATGAGCCATTTCAACACTTGCATGCCAGCTGTTGTTATAAGCAAACTCAACTAGGCTCAAGTAATCATCCCAATTACCCGACCACTCAAGTGCACAAGACCTCAACATATCCTCTAATGTCTGAATAGTCCGTTCGGATTGCCCATCAGTTTGCGGATGGAAAGAAGTACTGAAGTTGAGCCGAGTACCCCAAGCTCGTTGAAACCCTTTCTAGAACCGTGAAGTGAACCGTGGGTCCAGATCTGAAACAATAGACACTGGAGTACCATGAAGTCTAACAATCTCCTGCTGAAAGATTTGTGCCAACCTATCCACCGAGTATCCCTCATGGATAGCCAAAAAGTGTGCCGATTTGGTCAGTCGATCCACCACTACCCAAATGGAATCATTCTTCCTGAAAGTCTTCGGTAAACCAGTCACAAAATCCATCGTGATATCTTCCCACTTCCACACTGGAATGTCTAACTATTGTAGCAAACCACTAGCTCGTTGATGTTCTATCTTCACTTGTTGACAAGTAAGACACTTTCCAACATATTCAGCCACGTCTCGTTTTATCCCATTCCACCAAAAATTCTTCTTCAAATCCCTATACATCTTTGTAGAACCAGGATGAATAGAAAATGGCGAACTATGAACCTCAGCCAACATAGCCTCTCGAATGATTGGATCCGATGGTACACACAACCGTTCACCCAACCAAATCACACCATGGTCATCAATACGAAACTCAGACTGCTTACCCTCCTCCAGATTTTGTGTCAGACCCCACAACTTCCCATCTTTTTTTTAAGCTTCTTTGAATCGCGAGATAAGAGAGGGCTCCACCCTCATACCCGCCAAATGCCCATATGAACCTCGTACATACAACTCCACCTCGATCCGCTCCATATCTAAAATAAGCTGAGGTTGTGTAATAAGGGCTGCTACACTCCCAAAACACTTTCTGCTAAGAGCATCTGCAACCACATTTGCCTTTCCCGGGTGATACTGAATCCTCGCATCATAATCTTTTAGAAGCTCTAACCAACGCCTTTGCCTCATATTGAGCTCCTTCTGAGTGAAAATGTATTTAAGACTTTTGTGATCGGTGAAGATATCACGAGTCTCTCCATACAAATAATGCCTCCAAATCATTAAGGCAAATATCACTACTGCCAACTCCTAATCATGTGTGTGGTAGTTTACCTCATAAGATTTAAGCTGCCTAGAAGCATAAACAATTGATAAGTAGGATTTTAACCTACTTATGGAGTACCAATTCATGCGAACTATGCCCATATCAAGTACATTTTAGTCTGTTTTAGCTGCATTTCATGTTAATTTGCATTACACGTACTTAAAACTCCTTTTGGAGAATAAGTGCAGGAATCGGCCTGTTTTGGTGGTGTTATGGAGCATAAGGCAGATGGATGCTTGAAACGAGGAATAAGAATGGAATATGCATGGCATGAAGGTGCATTGGTGCAAGGAGATAGAGCATGATGGAGAAAATAGCAGCAGCAGTAGGAAAACAGAAACCAGGATTTGCAGATTGCAAGCCGCGCGGCCGCGCGACAAAATAGCCTTGAGGACGCGCGCCCGGGTGATTACCCAGCCAGATCTTGGATGCTACTGCAAATCTCGCAGCCGCGAGAAAGACAAGCCTATGGAGTGTGCACCCGCGTGCGAGATCGGCCAGCCATACGAATCTACTGCAAGTCTCGCGGCCGCGAGACTATTATGCTGGAAGAGCGCGCGATGTCTGATGCTGCTGATGTGTTTTATTTTATTTCCAAATTTTAAAGGTTGTAATTTATTTAAAACGATTCCTGACTGGTGTCAGGGGTATCATTCGACACTTTATTAGTTTTTCACGTATCTTTACATCGTAATTAGGGTTTTTACTCTCTCGAGAGAGGATTCCAACGCAGAAGGAGGCTATAACTCTATTTTCCACTCTTTCTTGGGATTTCTCTACGAGAGCGGATTATGAATATTAGTTTTTGCTGGAATCTTATGAGGATTGAATATTGATGTGTATTCAGCAATTGGGTTTGATAGTTTCATCTTTCATCTGTTAATTGTTGCTTATTGATCATGTTTAACTTTGATCCCTTAATGGCTTTTGGTTCAGTCATGAACTAAACTCCATTATGGGATTCTAACGGATTTTATTATGTAGTTTGATTGCACACTTAAATGCTGGGTTATTTTGCATATTATATGGGATGTCTGTCATGATTGTTTTGCATAGATGAATGCTTGATCACCATTCATTTCAGTATTTGTATGGAATTGACAATGAACATGCAAATATGGACTGTAATCATGATAGTATACGTATATAGGGCTGTGTTATATGGCTTATGTATTTCGTGAACCAAATAGACATATACTATTTCACCGTATAAGTTAAGATAAGAGCTTGAACTTAAAATCAATATAGTTGCAATTTCACATAGACATATAGTGATGTTGGTTATATTGATGATTATATAGAGTCTATCATCTGTGGATGTTGTGTAAGTAGGTCTTAGTGCATTGAAAAATGGCTAATACTCTTTTAGTGCTCTTGGCTACTTTTCTATGATATGTGAACAAGTCAGGCATGATAGTGGTAATTGAATGAAATATTGAATGAAGTTAGAATCCCATTAGTTCCAATATCATTTATTATATGGTTATATTGTTTTAGTTGTTACTTCCAATTCAAGAACAAACCATGTTTAATTCATAGTGTGAGCATATGAATATAGTGATTTAAGTAATGAATAGTAGTTTAAGTTAAACAACTTTCTCTGTGGGATCGATACTTTACTTGCTCTGTATTACTTGTTGACGCATGTATGCTTGCATGAGTTAGAGCTCTTTTGTTAGTCGTAAAAAAGAGGCAACAAGTTTTTGGCGCCGTTGCCGAGGAAAGGCGTTTAATTTAGTATTATTATCATTAGTTTTAAGCTATATTGTATGATTTAAACAATTCTAGTCTTATCTCATTTCAGTTTTTGTTTTTGTTTCAGGAATTTGGATAAATTTTTATGCGCACACGGTCAACCAACCCCGAGTTAATACCTGTTCAGGATAATATACACGTGAGAGGTTGGAAAGCTAGTGTACGTAGAAATTTACAAGAACAGTTAGAAAACACGACAGCTAACATGACTGCCGAGGCACAAGGAGAAGATCAAAGAGAGGAGCATCGGGCTCTAAAAGAGTATTCCATGCCCAATATCAACGGACTACAGTCCAGCATAGTCAGACTAGCGATAGCGGCCAATACCTTTGAGATCAAGACTGGCACTATTCAAATGGTGCATAATACAGTTCAGTTTGGGGGTGCTGCTACGGATGATCCGAATGAACATCTATAGAGTTTCATTGAAATTTGTGATACATTCAGATACAACGGTGTGACGGAGGATGCTATTCGATTAAGGTTGTTCCCATTTTCATTGAGGGATAAAGCAAAAAGTTGGCTTCATTCTCTGCCAGCAGGATCTATAACTACGTGGGAGGATTTAGCACAGAAAGTCTTAGCTAAGTTTTTCCCAATGGCTAAGACTGCAAAGATGAGGACAACTATCTCTCAATTTGAGCAACAACAGGGCGAATCGTTACATGAAGCATGGGAGAGATCAAAAGAAATGCTGAGAAAATGCCCACATCACGGTATGCCAGATTGGATGGTAATTAACACGTTTTATAATGGATTGTGTGACGCCCCCAAAATAGGTATACAACACCCATTCTGAGTCGCCAAATACATGGTACAGAAAGAAAACTATAACTTCAATAATACAATTGTCGTGCAAAATACGACAACACATACTGTGAGTTTAAATACAAATATTGTCTTCTGCATAATATCCACACTCAAATAAGTCCTCGTTATAATTATTCAAACACTATTTTACGAAATAGTGAGGACCGCTAAAACATCTTTCTAGAACCATCACTCCGCACTCCACTAGTTCTCGCTATGTTCTCACCTCCCGAGAAAAATGGAACAAAAAGGAAAAGGGTGAGCTTAACTAGCCCAAGAAAGAATATTATGACTAAGATAATATACAACAAATTATCGTTAGTCTTCAACAGAAAAAATCGATAAAATATAATAGCCAACAAGTTTTAGATCAACAACTGCAATGCGGAAATAAAGAATCCATTAGAAGAGTCAAGTAGAGAATGAGTTCTACTATCTTCTAAGATTTAAAAGTCCATCATCAATATTTTATCCTCAGTAACAACAATCAATATACATCTTTAATCAAATATTCATCTTTGCACTACAGCCAAAGATATTCATTTGTATCACCAATTAGTCATGTTCATCTCTCAACACTGCTCATCTTTTACTACTACGGGCCAAAGATATTCATCGATTAATCATTTATCTTTGCACTACAAAGTCAAGATATTTAGTAATATCATCATTTAGGACCGAGGATGATGAAAGATATTTTAAAGAAAAAAACGAATCCAAAGAAACGGAAGGACAAATAGTAGGGATTCGTATAACAGTTTATCCAAGATCAATAATACTTCATAAATACCAATTTTGAAGCAGAATTCAAAAATAAAGATCAAAACATGGATACAATCAAAGATAGTAACCATAATAGACATCTTGTACAAAAAGAAGAAAATTTCATTTTTCGGTGAATAGTGCCGTATTCGTGAATAGTGTCGTATACGTGAATAGTTTCGTATACGTGAATAGTAACCCCGACACAAAAAGTTCCAAATTTGATAAAAATTCAGATCAATACTTCGACATAATGATATTGAAGAAATAATATCATATACGAAGAAAATAACATCCCTTACCTCAAAATATCAGTACTTCTGATTGGAATATCGGTATAAGGCTGAAGAAAACTTACACTGATGAATAGAAACTCACAAAGTATCTAAATACTCACAAAATACACTCAATAATCTAGAGAGAGAAAGAGAGAAAACTTGTTTCTGGTGTGATTTTCAATTCTAACTTAGCTATCTATTTATAGGAAAATGTTAGCAGACTTGACCTGCAACCTGATGGCTTTACCTGCTACTATTCCCACCCACCAAATTTGAAATAAATTCAGCACATTTCTTCACCAACCACAAGTGGGGCCCACTCAATTCTAGAATTTTCCACCAAAATCATTTATAAACCTAATTTACAATCACCACCTCTTAAAATTCATAACAAATCATACGTTCATTTTAACGGTTCAAAATTTGTGGACATATACTCAACTTATATATGTATAACATATCCAAAAATTACAACGATCCAACGGTCGATTAAAAATTATAACTCACACAATATATCTCAAAAACACCGGTTTAATTTTAATACCTTCATTCCGAAACAAAAAATAATTGATAAAACACCTCAACATTAACTCCTTCATTTTTAACCACAATAAATATATCCAACATTTATATCCACATAAAATAAATATTTCCTTATCATATGAATCAATAATTAATTATTCACAAATAATATTATAGAATCACATTTATGACAACCAGTGCCGCTCCTCAGAAAGAGGGGCTTTCAATAAGAATTTCTCCTTATCAGGCGCACAATTAGGTGACCAAACCTCTCCTCGATGTAACTTTCTAGACATTGCCAATAATGCTATCTATTAATATTATTCAAATAATATGAATTATTGATCCGATAATGGGAAATCTTGTCGAAGGACAATTATTGAAACAACAATAATATAAAATATCAACGCAAAGAATTAATGAATCAATAAAATAAAATATTGAATAAGAATTCATCGTAATAATTATTGAGTAGTGCCTTCTTACGTAAGGATCAATAATTCATCAATCACGCATCCACGCGTATTATTGTATATTAACCACCGGGTATTCCAATGTTAGTTAATTCAGTAATAACTACGCCGTTATTTATAAAAACTCAAACTTGTCATTTTCTTCATCCGACAGTTATTCTGTTATGGGGCCACAAATGACTGCGCCGTCGTACGAATATTCCCCGACAATAATGATTATTTTATAACCACTTGTGTATTTTGAAAAAAAATTCATATATACCCTTAACTTTAACTTTTATCAATTTAACCATTTACTGAATAGTAATTATAAGAAAAATTGAATACTTTTATTTCATAAATTTTGGGGTCTTACAGATTGGGATGGCAGTCGAGACCGATTGTAGATGCAGCTGCAGGAGGTGCATTATGGGAAAAGAACTATGAGGAAGCCTATGATCTTATCGAGACAATGGCATCAAATTATTTTCAAAATCCTACATCCCGAATGCCACAAACTAAAGTTGCAGGTGTATTGGAGGTTGATGCCATTACTCAGCTATCAGCACAGATGGCAGCTATGGCAAAGAAGATAGATACTTTGGCTGAAGGAAAGGTAAAGACGGTTGCCTACATATGTGAGATTTGTGCGGGGTCACACTCGAAGGACCAATGTGCTATCAGCTAAAAATCAGTGCAGTATATGAGCAACTACAGAAAAGACCAAGGCCAATTTCAGAACTCATACCACCCCAACAACAGAAATCATCCAAATTTTAGTTGGTCGAATAATCAAGGGTATCAGCATGCTCAGTTTCAACCAAACAACCAATTTCAGGCACAGCCTGCGCAGCCACAATTTAATCCTAGACCACCCTTCCCGCCAGGATTTTCTCAACAACAACAGCAACATCACACTCCAGCTGCACCTCAGCAAGAAAAGAAATCAAAAGTGGAGGAGATGATGATGAAATACATGGCAAACACAGAAGTTATGATCAAGAGCCAAGAAGTGGCTATAAAGAATCTGGAAACTCAAATTGGGCAGATGGCAAACCTGCTTACTAACAGGCCCCAGGTTCATTGCCAAGTAACACGGAGACGAATCCAAGAAGGGAAGGGAATGAACAATGCCAAGCAATTACATTGAGATCTGGGAAGGACACATCACCCATCAGTAAGTCAGCGCGCATGCGTGAGAATGTCTTGAGGAGAGTGTGTGTCACATGAGGCGGAGGAACCAAATGAATGAGCATGAAAATTTGGAGAAATCTGAGGATCACAGGAAGAGAAAGACAAAACAGCCTTAGAGGAGACAGTTACGAGTCCAGTACCACCAATGCACATTCAGGTTCCGTATCCACAGAGATTAATGAAAAAAAAGGAAGATAAACAGTTCAGCAAATTCATGGAGGTGTTCAAAAAGCTGCAGATCAACATACCCTTCACCGAGGCATTGGAACAAATGCCCAGCTATGCCAAGTTTATGAAGGGTATATTGTCGAGGAAGAGGAGATTAGACGAGTTTAAAACAGTAGCCTTGACAGAGGAATGCAGTGCAGTGCTTCAACAGAAATTACCTCCAAAGCTAAAGGATCCAGGTAGTTTCACAATTCCATGTACTATAGGAAAGTTGAATTTTAGTAAGTGTTTATGTGATCTTGGGGCAAGCATAAATTTGATGCCCTTGTCAGTGTTTAATCAGTTGGGATTGTCGGATCCAAAGCCGATAAACATATCATTACAGCTAGCTGACAGATCTATCACATATCCGCGAGGAATTGTTGAGGATGTGTTGGTAAAGGTGGATAAGTTTATTTTCCCAGCTGACTTCATCATTCTAGACTATGAGGAGGACAAAAATATACCAATCATATTAGGAAGACCATTCTTAGCCACAGGAAAAACTCTGATAGATGTGCAGATGGGGGAACTCACTATGCGTGTTCATGATTAAGAAATCACCTTTAATGTTTTCAAAGCTATGAAGTTTCCAGCAGACGAAGAGGAATGTTTCTTGGTTGAGTTGGTGGAACAGGTCATAAATGATGAAGTACAAAGGCGGGTAGTTGCTAAACCTTTGAGTAATGTAATTGCTGAAAATTCAGATGTGGAGGATGAGGAACTGGATGAACTTGTGCAATATCTGGATGCCACTCCACAAGTCAGGAAATTCAGGATACCTATTGAACCATTGACAAAAGCAGGAGAAACCACCGTAAAATTAAAACCATCTCTGGAGACACCTCCAGAACTTGAATTGAAACCACTTCTAGATCATCTAAGGTACGCATTTTTAAATACAGATTCTAAGTTACCTGTGATTATTTCTTCTGCACTAACATCTTTTTAGGAAGAAAAACTGCTACGAGTGCTCCGAGAGTTCAAATCAGCGATTGGATGGACCATAGCGGATATCAAAGGGATCAGCCCTTCATTTTGTATGCACAAAATCATGATGGAAGACGAAAGTAAACCATCGGTTGAGCAGCAAAAGAGACTTAATCCGATAATGAAAGAAGTTGTTAAGAAAGAGGTACTAAAATGGTTGGATGCAGGAATAATCTATCCTATCTCGCATGACTCATGGGTGAGCCCAAAGTCTGCAGTGTGTCTCAAAAAAAGTGGCATGACAGTAGTGACTAATGAGAATAACGAGTTGATTCCAACACGAACAGTGACAGGGTGGAGAGTTTGCATGGACTACCGCAAGCTTAATAAAGCTACAAGGAAATATCATTTTCCATTACCATTCATTGATCAGATGCTGGACAGATTAGCAGGACATGATTACTATTGTCTATTGGACGGATATTCGGGCTACAATCAAATAATGATAGCTCCAGAAGACCAAGAGAAGATAACTTTCACATGTCCATACGACACATTTGCCTTCAGAAGGATGTCTTTCGGGTTGTGCAACGCTCCAGCCACTTTTCAGAGATGCATGATGGCTATATTTTTAGATATAGTAGAGCAGAATGTGGAAGTATTTATGGATGACTTCTCAGTTTTCGAAGACTAGTTTGACCTATGTCTCGAAAATTTGGTGATGGTGTTGAAGCGATGTGTTGAAACAAATCTGGTACTAAATTGGGACAAATGCCATTTTATGGTACAAGAAGGAATCATACTTGGACACAAAGTATCGAAGAAGGGGCTCGAGGTAAATAGGGAAAAGTTGGAAACTATAGAGAAATTGCCACCACCTACGTCAGTAAAAGGTGTTCGTAGCTTTCTAGGCCATGCAGGTTTCTACCGCAGATTTATAAAAGACTTCTCCAAGATAACTAAACTATTATGCAGTTTATTGGAGAAGGATGCGCCTTTTATCTTCGATAAAGCTTGCGTGTTGGCATTCGAGCATCTGAAAGGAAAATTGACATCAGCACCAATTATTACTGCTCCAGATTGGGAATTGCCATTTGAGCTGATGTGTGATGCCAGTGATTACGTTGTAGGTGGCTTCTTTGGGACAAAGGAAAGAAAAGATGTTCCATGTTATTTACTATGCCAGCAAGACCCTTACAGACGCACAGTTGAACTATACCACCACGGAGAAAGAATTACTAGCAGTAGTGTACGCATTTGATAAATTTCGAGCTTATTTGATCGGCACAAAAGTGATAGTGTATACAGATCACGCTGCTATTCGATATTTAGTGGTGAAAAAGGATGCAAAGCCTCAGTTGATCAGATTGGTTTTACTACTGTAGGAATTTGATTTGGAAATCAAGGACAGGAATGGCACTGAAAACCAAGTGGCGGACCACTTATCGCGACTTGAGAATCTGGAAAGGGAAACAAACGACAAGATGTTAATTAATGAATCTTTTCCAGATGAACAGTTGTTTGTGGTGAAAGGGGAAGTGCCATGGTTTGCAGATTATGCGCACTATTTGGTAAGTAAATTGCTACCTTCCGATGTGGTGGGCTATCAGAAGAAGAAATTTATGCATGATGTCAAATGGTAAATATGGGATGAGCCTTATTTGTTCAAACAATGTTCTGATCAAGTTATACGAAGGTGTGTTCCATATAGTGAGACCGAGAGGATTATACAGGATTGTCACTCTACTGTGTATGGTGGACACTATGGAGGCGAAAGAACAGCGGCGAGAATACTATAAGCGAAATTCTACTGGCCGATAATTTTTATGGATGCGTATAATTTTGTCCAGCAATGTGATAAATGTCAGGGAATGGGAAACATCTCTAAAAGGAATGAAATGCCTTTAAATACAATCTTGGAAGTCAAAATTTTTTATGTATGGGGAATTGATTTCATGGGGCCATTCTTTTCTTTTTGCGGAAATCTCTACATTCTGCTTACTGTCGATTATGTCTAGAAATGGGTAGAAGTGGCAGCTCTTCCGACAAATGATGCTAAGATTGTCCTCAGATTTTTACACTAAAGTATCTTCACGAGGTTTGGGACTCCAAGGGCTATTATCAGTGACGAAGGGAGTCACTTTTGCAACAGTCAGTTTACAGTTTTGTTGGCTAAATATGGGGTGAAGTATCGCATCGCTACAACATACCACCCACAAACAAATGGCCAAGTAGAAGTGTCAAATCGAGAGGTCAAGAGAATTCTGGACAAAGTTATAAATCCTACACGAAAAGACTGGTCGTTGAAGCTAGATGATGCAATATGGGCTTATAGGACAGCGTATAAAACACCGTTAGGAATGTAACATTTTCAGCTCGTATATGGAAAAGCTTGCCACCTTCCCATGGAGCTAGAACATAAAGCATATTGGGCCATTCAAAAATTAAATTTTGATTTAACAGCTGTCGGGGAGAAACGCCTTTACCAACTCAATGAGTTGGTTGAATTCAGACTGCAGGCATACGAGAATTAGAAACTTTATAAGGCGAAAGTGAAAAAATGGCATGATCAAAAAATCATTGAGCGAGCATTTGAACCAGGACAAAGGGTTTTGCTGTACAACTCCAGACTTAAACTTTTTCCTGGAAAGCTGAAATCGAGATGGTCAGGACCATTCACGGTGAAAGTTATTTCTCCGCATGGTGCGATCGAAATATTCGATACGTTAGCCGATAAGCCTTTTAAGGTGAATGGTCAGCGTTTAAAACATTACTATGGAGGTGAGGTAGACAGACAGAAATTCGCCTCAATTCTTTCTTCAATATGAGCTTTAGAGACAGTCAAGCTGATTGACTATAACTTAATGCTGGATGGGAGGCAACTGTAAGACCCCGAATTTTTTTTAAATAAAAATGAATTTCCTTTATTTATTATTTTGAAATAGTAAGGGTTGATTTGATTAATGTTGATAGTTAAGGGTTAAATATGCAAATATTTCAAAATAAGCAAGTGGTTATAAAATATTCATTGTTGTTTGGAATATTCGTTTGGTCGTGGAATATTCAATCGCTTGTCGGAATATTCGCATTTACCGCAAGCAGACCATGTGTGGGCCCCATAACGAAAAAGCGATTGGATGAGGAAAACGACAAATATAAGTTGGTTAAAAATAACGCATAGTAGTTGTTACCGTTAAGACCGTTGAATACCCTATGGTTAAAATACGATGTCTACGCGTGGTTGCACAAAGAGTAGCTACCAGTATTGCAGATTGTTGAATTATTGATCCTTACGTAAGATGGCACTACTCAATAATTTTCACAATAGTTATCGTCAATATTTTATTTTATTGATTCAATAATTGTCGCGTTGATATTTTATATTATTGTTGTTCAATAATTGTCACCGCACGATATTTCCCATTATCGCATCAATCAATAATTCATATTATTTGAATAATATTATTAGATAACATTATTGGCAATGTCTAGAAAGTTCTGTCTAAGGAGAGGTTTGGTCACCTAATTGCGGCGCAAAGAAGGAGAGATCCTTATTGAAAGCCCCATCTTTCCGGAACTACTGTCATTATAATTGTGATTCTCGTAATATTTTGTGAATAATTAATTATTGATTCATATGATAAGGAAATATTTATTTTATATGAATATAAAGGATGGATTTATTTATGTGGTTATTAATGAAGGAATTAATGCCGAGATGTTTTATTTGTATTTTGTCGGATTTGAGGTATTAAAAGATCAAATCGGTGTTATTATAGCTTTATTGTGTGAGTTATAATATTTAATCCGACCGTTGGATCGTTGTAATTTTTGGATATGTTATACATATATAAGTTGAGTATATATGTCCAAATTTTGAACCGTTAAAAATGAACGAATGATTTGTTATGAATTTTAAGAGGTGTCGGATTCTAAATTAGGTTTATAATTGATTTTGGTGGAAAATTCTAGAATTGAGTGGGCCCCACTTGTGGTTGGTGAAAAAATGTGCTGAATTTTATTTCAAATGTGGTGGGTGGCAATAGTAGCGAGTAAAGCCATCGTAGTAGTCAAAGTCTGCTTCTACAAAGCTAACATTTTCCTATAAATAGAGGGCTAAGTTAGAATTGAAAATCACACCGAAACAAAGTTTTCTCTCTCTCTCTCTATATTATTGAGCGTATTTTGTAAGTATTTAGATACTTTGAGAGTTGCTTTGTTCAAGATAAGTTCCATTCAAAGATCACTTCCGCCTTTCCTTCCGGCAAGTCTCGATTCTTTGAGGTAAGGGATATTTTTTTTTTTTCGTAATGATATTATTTCTTCAATATCATTATCTTTGAAATGTTGATCCAAGTTTTTATCAAATTTGGAACTTTTTCATGCTCTCGGGTTACTATTCATGAGTTACTATTCACGAGTTACTATTCATGAGTTACTATTCACGAAGTACTATTCATGAAGCGTGAAAATGTTTTTTTTTGGAATTTCTATCTTTTGGTTGTCAAGAGTTACTATTCACGATACTCACCTATTCACGATACTGACACTATTCATCGAAAAATAAAATTTCTTCTTTTCGTAAAAATATCTATTTTGGATAGTAGCTTTGATTGTATCCATGTTTTGATCATTCTTGAATTTTACACCACTATGATTATTTTTGAGGTATTGTTGGACATGGATAAAACAAAGTACTAATCCTTAATCCTTAATCCTTGTCATTTTGTTTCAATCGGATTCGTTCTTTAAAAATATTTTTCATCATCCTCGGTCTTAAATGATGATATTATTGAATATCTTTGGCCAGAAGCAAAGATGAATGATTTCTCAAGAATATCTTTGGCTCAGTAGTGCAAAAGATGAGCGGTGTTTAAATGAACATGATCGATCGATGAATATCTTTGGCCTTTAGTGCAAAGATGAACAGTGTTGAGATGAACATGACCGATTGATGAATATCTTTGGCCAGTAGTGTAAAGATGAATATTTGATTTGAGATGAATATTGATTGATGTTACAGGATAAAATATTGATGATGGACCGTTAAATTCATAGATTATAATAGATTTCATTCTCTACGTAACTCTTCTATGAATTAATATTTCACTGCGAATATTGATCCGAAACTTGTTGTCTATTGTATTCTATCGATTTTTCCTCGTTGGAGACTAACGATAATTTGTTGTATATTATCTTAGTCATAATATTCTTTATCGGGCTAGTTGAGCTCACCCTTTTCCTTGTTGTTGCATATTTCTTCTCGTGGAGGCGAGAATGTAGCGAGTACTAGTCGGGGTATGGAATGAAGGTTCTAGAGAGAGTTGTTTAGTAGTCCTCACCATTTTGTAAAATAATGTATCAATAAATGTGATGAGGATTTATTTGAGTATAGATATTGTCTAGAAGATAATATTTGTATTTAAACTCACAGATATATTGTCGTATTTCACACGACATTTGTATTATTGAAGTTGTAGTTTTCTTCTTGTACCATGTATTTGGCGACTCGTAATGGGTGTTGTGTATACCTATTTTGGGGGCGCCACAATTGGTATCGAGCTTAGGGATATGATCTCCTCAAGGAGATCGGGAATAGAACTAGGAGGGAGAGACGAGTAAATCCTACGCTAGTGTGTCCTACCTAAGCTTATTTGTTGGTTGGTCATATTATAGGGGTATTATGTGATTTGTTAATTTATTTAATTAACCCTTGTTTTATGATAGTTTTTTTAGAATGGTCACGAGAACGTTAACAATGGAGTGAATGAGATCGTGGAGACACCTCTAATCGCCAACCGTGATAATGTGATGTCGGCGAAAGAAGGAATTAGAGATATCCATGTGGTGAGTGAAGAATTGATAGTTGCACCCGAGATAATCGCAGAGGTAACAAATGAGAGAGGAGGAAGAAGAGGAAGAAGAGGTACCAAGAGAGTTTATTAGAGGTATTTTATGATCGAAATATAGAATTGCAAAATCGTATTCATGAGTTAGAAGAGCAGTCATTTGAAGAATTGCGAGCGTTCGTGGAGCAAAAGGATGCAACGATTCAAGCTTGTGTTACCCGACACGTGATGCTTGAATGTAAGCACTCTTTGGCGTAGTATAAGATGATAAAGTCGAATCGAAATGAAAGAAGAAATAACCGAACGAGTGAGAATGAGTGATGCATGGGTAAAAGTCGCACGACGCGTTGATATTATGGAAAGAGATGTCCAATCTAAAAGAGAAGATTTAACGATGATTGGAAGACGTCGGCAAAGAACATCAAGACCATCAACAAATTCTAGGGAAGAGAACGATCGCCGCTTAGATGCTACTGAGATGTGGAGAGGAGGGACATATAAGGTCAAACTGCTCAAAGCCTTCCAATGTATGCTATAATTGTGGAAAAGAATTACATATCGCTCGATTATACGATATCGAAACCAGTCCAGTGCGAATGGTGACTCAAAAGGATGTCCCGTAAAAGTCAAAGTCAACGGTTCTTGGAAGAGCGTTTGTCGTGATCGTCAAAAATACGAGGAACCCGAACGAAGTTTGCACGTTTAGTTAATTGTAAATTCTTACGAAGTATATACCTTACTTGATACCGGTGCTACCCATTCATTTATCTCTCTCGCATGTGTGCTCAACGCTTTAAACTTGACTCGAGAGAATTAGACTTTGATCTATCTGTGGAAACTCCGTTAGGAGAAACTTTCATCACATCCACTGCTTTATAAATCTTGTTTGATTCAAGTTGGCACCATTACCTTACCTCGTTGACCTTATCTCTTTAAAGATACTTGCTTTTGATGTGATTTTAGGGATTGATTGGTTAACTACTCATCATGCCAAAATTGATTGTTTTCGTAAGGTTGTTAGTTTTCATATTCCTAACCAACCTGTTGTGTATGTAATTCAAGCAACTAAACCATTAAAATCAATCACTATCATATCTAATCATAAAGCTATTCGCTTATTGAAAAAGCGGATGTCAAGCTTTCTTAGCCCATGTTATGGATTTGAATAAAGACACGCCAAATTTGAATAATATTCCCGTTGTTATTGACTTTCCGACGATTTCTGAAGAACTTCCTGGCCTACCCCGTAACGTGAAGTTGAATTCTTTATTGATCTTGAACCCGTACAAAGCCCATTTCTAAAACCCCATATCGAATGGCTCCTATTGAACTTCAAGAGTTAAAGGTCCAACTACGAATTGTTGGACATCGGTTTCATTCGCCCTAGTACATCTCCTCGGGGTGCTCTTGTTTTATTTGTAAAGAAGAAAGACGGGAGTATGCGACTTTGTATTGACTATCTGAATTGAACCATGTCACCATCAAGAATAGGTATCCTCTACCTCGTATTGATGACTTGTTTGACCGAACCAAGCAAGGGCACAATTCTTTTCAAAATCGATCTTCGCTTACGGATATCATCACCAAGATTAGAATCGAGGATATTCCAAAGACCGCCTTCGAACTCTCGGTATGGGCATTATGAATTCTTAGTCATGTCTTTCGGACTAACTAATGCTCCTGCAACTTTCATGGATATGATGAACCGAGTATTCAAGGAATATTTGGATCGGCCGTTGTTGTCTTTATTGATGACATCCTTATATATTCCAAAAGTCGTGAAGATCATGAGCACCATTTGAAGTCGGTACTCCAAAGGCTTCATGAAAACAAATTATATGCCAAATTGAAGAAATGCGAGTTCGCTTTGAGGAAGTAGCATTCCTTGGGCACGTGGTGTCAAAACATGGAGTATCTGTTGATCCGTGAAGATTGAAGCAATACAAAGTTGGGAGCAACCGAAGTTGGTGATCAAGTACGTAGCTTTTTGGGCTTAGTGGTTATTATCGGAGATTCGTGGAAGGGTTTTCTTGAATCGCTACTCCATTAACTCAAATAACTCCGGAAGGATACGAAATTCGCTTGGAGCGAAGAATGCGAGAAAAGTTTCCAAGAGCTTAAGAGGAGACTTATTTCTAAGACTGTTCTAACAATACCATCCGTTCGGATGGATTTGTTATCTACAATGATGCTTCGTGCAAAGGGTTAGATGTGTTCTCATGCAACGTGGAAAAGTCATAGCCTATGCCTCGCGACAACTTAAAGAGTATGAGAGGAATTATCCTACTCATGATCTAGAGTTAGCGCAATGCGTTTTCGCTAAAAGATATGGAGGCACTATCTATATGGGGAGAAAGTGGAGATATATTCGCACCATAAAAGCCTTAAATATTTCTTCACTCAAAAAGAACTCAACATGCGGCAATGACGTTGGCTCGAACTATTGAAAGACTACGACCACACTATTCAATACCATCCCGGAAAAGCGTGGTGGTAGCCGACGCGCGAGAGTAGAAGATCATATGCGGAACGAAAGTGCGATGATGTCAAGTATACGACGTAGAGCCAACTTTAATAGAAAAAGTTAAGGTTGCTCAAGCCACCGAATCCGAGATGATGCGATGAAGAAGAAAGTACAAGAAGGAGCTATTCCTAAGCGAGAATTGATGAAGAAGGAATACTTGAGTCCACTCTAGACTTTGTGTTCCTAACGACTCGATTTGAAGTACAAGATTATGATGGAGGCACACAATACACCATTTGCAATCCATCTCGAAGTACTAAAATGTATCGTGATCTTCGACATACATTTTGGTGGAATAATATGAAGAGAGAGATTGCAAAGTTTATCTCGATGTGTTTAACTTGCCAACGTAAAAAGGCGAGAGCATCTAGTACCTAAGGGTCCGCTTGCAACCACTTGAGATTCCGGAATGGAAGTGGGAACACATTACCATGGATTTTGTTACGGGTCTTCCTACGGTTTCTCAAGGCATCAATGCTATTTGGGTTATTGTTGATATATTAACCAAGTCCGCTCATTTCTTTCTTGCCGATCACGGAGACTTATTCACTTGAACGCCTTGCTAGTATGTACGTGAATGAGATCGTGAGGTTGCATGGCATGCCAGTATCCATAGTTTTGATCATGACCCAAGATTCACTTCAAGATTTTGGGTTAGCTTGCAAAAAAAGCTATAGGCACGGATTTGCGATTTAGTTCGCATACCATCCCCAAACGGACGGACAATCAGAGAGGACTATTCAAACTCTTGAAGATTTATTAAGACTCTGTGTCCTAGATTTCAAAGGAAGTTGGGATAAGTACTTGCCATTGGTGGAATTCTCATACAACAATAGTTATTAAACAAATATAGGCATGGTTCCATTCGAAGCATTATATGGACGAAAATGTCATTCTCCAATATGTTGGGATGAGGTGGGTGAAGCAACATTGTTGGGACCCGAGTTAAGACGTATTTATGACTACCGAAAAGATCCAAATGATTCGACGACGTATACAAAAAGCGGCACAAGATCGACAAAAGAGTTATGCGGATCTTCATCGAAAGGACGTGAAATTTAATGTAGGGGATCATGTATTGTTGCGAGTTTGCTCCATGGAAGGGAGTTACAAGATTTGGGAAGAGAGGAAAGCTCAATCCACGATTTATTGGTCCATTTCAAATTCTTGACCGAGTAGGAAATGTAGCCTATAGACTTGCGTTACCTCCGAGTATGTCTCGTGTTCATAATGTGTTTCATATATCCGTATTTCAGAAATATGTGAAAGACCCGAACCACGTTATTGAGTTAGAACCGGACGAGATAGCCAAGACTTAACGTATGAGGAGGGTACCATCAAGATTTTGGATAGGAAGGAGCATGTCCTACGCCAAGAAAGGTCATACCACAAGTTAAAGTTTTGTGGAGGAATCATGCTATAGAGGAAATGACCGGGAATTGGAAACGGAAATGAAAGCGAGGTATCCTCACCTTTTCAAACACACAGTGTCGTCGTCAATTTCGAGGACGAAATTTCATAAGGAGGGAGGTTGTAAGACCCCAAATTTTTTAAATAAAATGAATTTCCTTTATTTATTATTTTGAAATAGTAAGGGTTGATTTGATTAATGTTGATAGTTAAGGGTTAAATACGCAAATATTTCAAAATAAGTAAGTGGTTATAAAATATTCATTGTTGTTTGGGAATATTCGTTTGGTCGTGGAATATTAAATCGCTTGTGGGAATATTAAATGCATTTACTACACCATGTGTGGGCCCCATAACGGAAAGCGATTGGATGAGGAAAACGACAAATATAAGTTGGTTAAAAATAACTACAGTAGTTATTACCGTTAAGATCGTTGGAATACCCGGTGGTTAAAATACAAGAATACGCTGGCGTCGTTGCAAGAGAGTACACCGGTGATTGAGCATATTGTTGAATTATTGATCCTTACGTAAGATGGCACTACTCAATAATTTTCACACGAGTGATTCTTTATTCATATTTTATTTTATTGATTCAATAATTGTTGCGTTGATATTTTATATTATTGTTGTTCAATAATTGTCACCGCACAAGATTTCCCATTATCGGATCAATAATTCATATTATTTGAATAATATTATTAGATAACATTATTGGCAATGTCTAGAAAGTTCTACTTCAAGGAGAGGTTTGGTCACCTAATTGCGCCACCAAGAAGGAGAGATCCTTATTGAAAGCCCCTCTTTCCTGAGGAACTACCGTTGTCATAATTGTGATTCTGTAATATTATTTGTGAATAATTAATTATTGATTCATATGATAAGGAAATATTTATTTTATTTGAATATAAAGGATGGATTTATTTATGTGGTTATTAATGAAGGAATTAATGTTTGAGATGTTTTATTTGTATTTTGCCTGATTGGAGGTATTAAAACATCAAATCGGTTATTATTATAGCTTTATTGTGTGAGTTATAATATTTAATCCGACCGTTGGATCGTTGTAATTTTTGGATATGTTATACATATATAAGTTGAGTATATGTCCACAAATTTTGAACCGTTAAAAATGAACGAATGATTTGTTGTGAATTTTAAGAGGTGTCGGATTCGAAAATTAGGTTTATAATTGATTTTGGTGGAAAATTCTAGAATTGAGTGGGCCCCACTTGTGGTTGGTGAAAAAATGTACTGAATTTTATTTCAAATGTGGTGGGTGGCAATAGTAGCGAGTAAAGCCATCGTGTAGCAGTGTCAAGTCTGCTTGGCGTAACTAACATTTTCCTATAAATAGAGGGCTAAGTTAGAATTGAAAATCACACCAGAAACAAAGTTTTCTCTCTTTCTCTCTCTATAGTATTGAGCGTATTTTGTAAGTATTTAGATACTTTGAGAGTTGTTGTCAAGATAAGTTCCATTCAAAGATCACTTCCTCGACCTTTCCTTCCGGTAATCGATTCTTTGAGGTAAGGGATATTATTATTTTTTTTTCGTAATGATATTATTTCTTCAATATCATTATCTTTGAAATGTTGATCTGAAGTTTTATCAAATTTGGAACTTTTTCATGTCGGGTTACTATTCATGAGTTACTATTCACGAGTTACTATTCATGAGTTACTATTCATGAGTTACTATTCACGAGTACTATTCATGAAGCGTGAAAATGTTTTTTTTTGTGGAATTTCTATCTTTTGGTGTTGAGTTACTATTCACGATATCATGACTATTCACTATTCACGATATCTGACACTATTCATCGAAAAATAAAATTTCTTCTTTTCGTCAAAAATATCTATTTTGGATACTAGCTTTGATTGTATCCATGTTTTGATCATTCTTGAATTTTACACCACTATGATTATTTTTGAGGTATTGTTGGACATGGATAAAACAAAGTACGAATCCTTAATCCTTAATCCTTGTCATTTTGTTTCACCGGATTAGTTCTTTAAAAATATTTTCATCATCCTCGCCTTAAATGATGATATTATTGAATATCTTTGGCCCAGTAGTGCAAAGATGAATGATTTCAAGAATATCTTTGGCCCAGAGTGCAAAGATGAGCAGTGTTTAAATGAACATGACCGATCGATGAATATCTTTGGCCTTTAGTGCAAAGATGAACAGTGTTGAGATGAACATGACCGATTGATGAATATCTTTTGGCACGTAGTGCAAAGAAAGATGAATATTTGATTTGAGATGAATATTGATTGATGTTACAGGATAAAATATTGATGATGGACTGTTAAATTCATAGATTATAGTAGATTTCATTCTCTACGTAACTTTTCTATGAATTAATATTTCCGCTGCGAATATTGATCTGAAACTTGTTGTCTATTGTATTCTATCATATTTTTCCCTGTTGGAGACTAATGATAATTTGTTGTATATTATCTTAGTCATAATATTCTTTACTGGGCTAGTTGAGCTCACCCTTTTCCTTGTTGTTCCATATTTCTTCTCGTGGAGGCGAGAATGTAAATGAGTACTAGTCGGGGTATGGAATGAAGGTTCTAGAGAGAGTTGTTTAGTAGTCCTCACCATTTTTGTAAAATAATGTATCAATAAATGTGATGAGGATTTATTTGAGTATAGATATTGTCTAGAAGATAATATTTGTATTTAAACTCACAGTATATATTATCGTATTTCACACGACATTTGTATTATTGAAGTTGTAGTTTGCTTCTTGTACCATGTATTTGGCGACTCAGAATGGGTGTTGTGTATACCTATTTTGGGGGCGTCACAGCAACCCATTATTTTTTTTATCTAAAATTTCTCTTTCACTTTTTGTTTATTTCGTTGATTTATTACTTCCTGAGTTAACACATTTACATAATAGCTGACAGTATAGGGGAGCGTGTTTCTGGATTACATAAAATGATGTATGTGATAAAAATCTGTTCTGATGCCGTTTGTTGATGAATTGTAGGTGCAATGGATAACACACATTTCTCTCATGATGCACCTACAAATAGCATACAAACCTTTGCAAAAATGATCCATTGCCGCATGAGGCATAAAGCACTGACGACATACCGCTGCCGCGCTACCTGAAAGCATACCGGTCTAGCCGGGCCAGCGCCTGCGTGCCGAATTCCATAGTCAAGTCGCGCGGCCGCGCGTTATCGCAGAAGTGGAAAAAATTTTAAGTCACAAATCCTAGTTGCGGTCTGAGTTGGGTTTATCCTCCACTATAAAAGCCGTAATTTATTATCTCTCCTATATTCAAACGGCTAAGTAACTCTTTTCCCAGTTCATACCCAACCATCACGTTCCTGGCATAATTTTAGGGTTCTTTGTGGGGTGTGAAGCACTAAATCTGAGGAACATTCATCCAAAATTCCTTCCCATTCTCTCTATCACCCCCCCCCCCCATGGGTCCGAAATGAGCACGTTCAATCTCACTCTCATCTTCATCCGAATTTTCTTCCGATCACCGGGAAGAGGAGGTCTTGGACGAGAGCAGATTTGTTAGTTTGGAAGCACATCAAGACTATTATCGGAGTATGGCCAAATCTCTTGTGAAGGAACGGGGATTCCAACCGGCAAAACAGGATGGCCAACTTTGGCAAATGATACGCGAATGAGATTAGGTTGGTTTTACTGCATCTCCTATGCCCATTCCGGTGGGGATTGTTCGCGAATTCTATGCTAATGCCACGGAGTTGCTAACAAGAGGCATTACGATTGTTCGAGCAGAACAGGTGAATTATAGCCCTTCCGCGATTAGAGAAGTATTCAATATATATGATGCACCTCCTACCGGGTCTGACAATTGGTTAGAAGGCGAGTACTTAGAGACGGATCTCGCAGTTGTGCTTACTGATTTGTGTATCCCAGGCACCAAATGAAAGTATAAGACAAGAACAACGGAACCAAAATCGTTTTCGTCGTCAGCATTGAATCGGTATGCCCAGGCCTGAAACCTGTTTATTTGTGTCAAGCTCATACCGTCAGCTCATTATAATGCCATACCGACCGAGCGGGCGATTATTTTGTGGGGAATCATCAAAGGGAAGTACATCGATATCGACCTGTTAATCCACAGAAATATGCTAAATTATATGCGTAGGAATAGGAATGGGACTATTTCGCATGCGTCAGTGATAGCCATGCTCTGTACTCAACAAGGAATCCAATGGCATAATGAGCCACTGCAGTACTCACACCATGATCACTCATGCTACTATTGCGAATTTCAAGGAGTGGACAGGTGGTGTACTGCATCCACGCGGACTAGGATTCATCCTTCATCTTTTTTTTCTAGAACAACAACCACCGCAAATAGATGAAGCGGGCCCATCCACGCACGCGCGCGCCACCAATGGCGATCGCTAGCTCCGAAGGTTGGAGCGCAAGGTCGATGCCATGTTTGACAATTTGGGCACATTTGCGACGGGACTCACAAGGTCTTTAGCCGAAGCGTTTGCGCAACAAGGAACAACATAAGAATGGCCTCAGTTTGGAACAGCAACATCATATTCACCACCGGACTCACCACCCGAGGAGGGTGGCACCACCGATAATTAGGGGAGTTTTCATACCTTTTACCTTCATTCAATTGTGACATTGAATATTTTAAGTTTGGGGGTATTAGGTAGTATTAGATAGTAGTTAGTAATTTTTTTTTATTATTAGTTTTGTATGAGTAGTTTAATTTTTATGTGCATGTTTAGTTTTACATTTTAGCACATAGTTGCATGTTGCTTACCTCACAGTCCTTGCCGTTTAGAAAAAAATTTGTCTAGCCAATGATGAAAGTGAAGTTTTTAAATGAATTCTGAATATTTTGGATAACTTGAGCTGAGTTATAACGCTTTATATAACAAAATTCATAATGCTGTATACATGCTCTCGGTTTGCACAAATGGGTTCACAAGTATTTGTAGGTATAAGAAACACGTGTCTTTTGCTCGACGGAAAAATGTAGTGTTAAAAACAGAAATATGTGAAAATTGGCTTTGAGACTGTATAAAACATCGATTTTTAAACTCTGGGAAAACATGGGGTATCTGTGTATAAAAAAAAGAAAAAGAAAATAAAAGTAGAAATAGCATGGCTAGTCTTATTTCGGGGCCCTGGCTACTTGAGTAAGTACGCCTGAGGGGATTGTCTCTACACCTAGCGCCCTAAGGTCTTTCATGGTCTGGGAGTCGTTGGTCGAAAGCTTGCTAAGGGGTAGCAGTGTGCCTAATGGAGTAACACATTGCACTGTCATGTAGAAAAAGAAAGAATAGAAAAATAGCAATAAACATCGCGAGAAAGAGCGAAATTCGCCCTCCTTAGTAGAATAAAGCAGATAAACTCAGTGTTGAACCTTAGTTTGTTTTAAGATGTTGGAATAGTTCGAGTCACATATATAAACATAAATATTGATTAATGCTATAATTTTTCTGGTTTGAGCAAGATAGCATGAGCATTCTACATCTAAATCAAGTACTGGGCGATTACAACACACACACACAGCATCTGTATAGCATGGGTGAATTATTTGAGTATATGACATTATGCCTGCAGTTTGGTTTGAATTTGTATTCTCAAATCTAGAAAAACTTCGCTGAGGCAAATTGGACTGAATTTTTATAATGGTTGGGACAATGTGAGAATTAAGTGCATAGTAATATAGTTGCATCATTCATTATTCATTAGTATGCATTGCTTGAGGGCAAGCAATGGTTCAAGTTTGGGGGTATTTGATAAGTAAGATTTTTACCTACTTATGGAGTACCAATTCATGCGAACTATGCCCATCTCAAGTACATTTTAGTCTATTTTAGCTGCATTTCATGTTAACTTGCAGTGCACGTACTTAAAACTCCTTTTGGTGAATAAGTACAAGAATCTGCCTGTTTTGGTGGTGTTATGGAGCATAGGGCAGATGGATGCTTGAAACGAGGAAGAAGGATAGGATATGTATGGCATGAAGGTACATTGGTGCAAAGAGATAGAGCATGAAGGAGCAAGCAGCAACAACAGTAGGAAAATAGGAACCAGGATTTGCAGATTGTATGCCGCGCGGTCGCGCGGCAAAATTTTCTTGAGGACGCGTGCCCGCACGATTACCCAGCCAGATCTTGGATGCTACTGCAAGTCTCGCGGCCGCAAGAAAGACAAGCTATGGGCGCGTACGCTCAAGACGCGAGATCGGGCCACCATATACGACTCTTATCGCAAGTCTCGCTGGCGCGAGACTATTATCTTCGGAAGAAGCGGCACATAGCCGCATCGATGTCCGATCTTCATTGATGTGTTTTATTTTATTTCCAAATTTTAAAGGTTGTAATTGATTTAAAACGATTCCTGACTGGTGTCAGGGGTATCATTCGACATTTTATTAGTTTTTCACGTATCTTTACATTGTAATTAGGGTTTTTACTCTCTAGAGAGGATTCCAACGCAGAAGGAGGCTATAACTCTATTTTCCATTCCTTCTTGGGATTTCTCTACGAGAGCGGATTATGAATATTAGTTTTTGCTGGAATCTTATGAGGATTGAATATTGATGTGTATTCAGCAATTGGGTTTGATAGTTTCATCTTTCATCTTTCAATTGTTGTTTATTGATCATGTTTAACTTTAATCTCATAATGGCTTTTGGTTCAGTCATGAATTAAACTCCATTATGGGATTCTAACGAATTTTATTATGTAGTTTGATTGCACACTTAAATGCTGGGTTATTTTGCATATTATATGGGATGTCTGTCATGATTTTTTTGCATACATGAATGCTTGATCACCATTCGCTTCAGTATTTGTATGGAATTGACAATGAACATGCAAATATGGACTATAATCATGATAGTATACATATATAGGGTTGTGTTATATGGCTTATGTATTTCGTGAACCAGATAGACATATACTGTTTCACCGTATAAGTTAAGATAAGAGCTTGAACTTAAAATCAATATAGTTGCAATTTCACATAGACATATAGTGATGTTGGTTATATTGATGATTACATAGAGTCTATCATCTGTGGATACTGTGTAAGTAGGTCTTAGTGCATTGAAAAATGGCTAATACTCTTTTAGTGCTCTTGGCTACTTTTCTATGATATGTGAACAAGTCAGGCATGATAATGGTGATTGAATGAAATATTGAATGAAGTTAAAATCCCATTAGTTCCAATATCATTTATTATATCGTTTATATTATTTTAGTTGTTACTTGCAATTCAAGAACAAACCAAGTTTAATTCATAGTGTGAGCATATGAATATAGTGATTTAATTAATGAATAGTAGTTTAAGTTAAACAACTTTCTCTGTGGGATCGATACTTTACTTGTTCTGTATTACTTGTTGACGCATGTATGCTTGCATGAGTTAGAGCTCTTTTGTTAGTCGTAAAAAAGAGGCAACAACAATCACCTTACCGTGTTGCATCAAAACACACCCCAAGCCCTTCTTAGAAGCATCACTATAAATCTGGTAACCTCCCGTCCCCGACAGCAATGTAAGTATAGGAGCTGTCACAAGTCATTTCTTCAATTCCTCGAAACTCTTCTCACACTCCTCATTCCACACAAACTTCACGCCCTTTCTCATCAACTGGGTTAATGGTAAGGCAAGCAAGGAAAACCCTTCCACAAACCGCCTATAATACCCTACCAAACCCAAGAAACTCCTAATCTCTGTCACTATAGTAGGTCTCAGCCATTTAGTGATAGCCTCAACCATCACATGATCCACCTTAATTCCCTCAGCAGAAACAACGTAACCCAAAAATGCCACCTGCTCCAACCAAAACTCGCATTTAGAGAATTTAGCATACAACTTCTCTTTCTGCAAAATCCCCAACACTGTGCGAAGATGCTCCTCATGCTCTTCCTTAGACTTGGAGTAAGCCAAAATGTCATCAATAAAGACAATGACAAATTGGTCCAAGTACTCCCTCAACACTCGGTTCATCAAATCCATAAACACCACTGGAGCGTTAGTCAACCCGAATGGCATCACCAGAAACTCGTAATGCCCATATCAAGTGCGAAAAGTTGTCTTAGGGATATCCTCATCCCTCACCCTCAACTGATGATAGCCCGACCTCAAGTCTATCTTTGGAAAGTACTTTGCCCCTTGAAGTTGGTCAAACAAGTCATCAATCCTCGGTAATGGATACCGATTCCTGATGGTGATCTTGTTTAACTCTCTGTAGTCTATACACAGCCTCATAGACCCATCCTTCTTCTTTACAAACAAGATCGGAGCACCCCACGGCGAAACACTTGGGCGAATCACACCACGATCCAACAGTTCCTGCAACTGCTCTTTCAACTCCTGTAACTCCAATGGTGCCATCCGATACCGCACTTTAGAGATAGGCTCCACACCAGGAACAAGCTGAATAGAAAACTCTATTTCTCCCTACGGTGGCAACCCTGACAACTCCTCAGGAAACACATCAGAAAAATCACAAACAATTGGAACATCTTCAATACGATACTCACCCTTAGAGGTATCTTTCACAAACGCCAAATACCCCTCACAACCCTTTGCCACCAACTTTCCATCCTTCAAAGATGAAATTAACTTCACCACTCTACTCGGATGTGAACCCTGAAACACGAATTTTGGAGACTTCACATCTCCAAATATAACCTTCGTCGCTTGACAATCGATAGTGGCCTGGTGCTCATCCAACCAGTCCATTCCAAGAATGACATCGAAATCGTGCATACTCATCGGAAGAAGATTAGGCCCATGAATTTTATCCCCAAAATTGATCGAACACCCTCGATACAAATCAGAAATAATAATTGAAGTCCCCATCGGGGTAGCAATAGACATAATAGAATCTAAAGACTGAGATAGGACACCCAGGTGCCGAATAAAAGACTGAGCAACAACGGAATGAGTAGAACCCGTATCAAGCAAAATAGAAGCCTCACGATTACCAACTAAAAGAGTGCCAGAAACAATACACGGTGCACCTGCCGCCTGATTATATGTCAAGGCAAACACTCGACCACCCTAACGCTGACCTCCATTGCCACCATTATCACCACCTCGACCATTACTACATGGACCGGTATAATCCCTAGCAATATGACCCATCTGTCCACACAAGAAACATGCACATGTGAGTCTGTGGCACTGCCTCCCCGGATGAATAGCTCCACAAGTAGCACAAGGAGCTATCAGAATAAGATTTAGGTTACCCCCACCAGCTGGTCCCGGATAACGACCACGATTACGCCCTGGCGACGATTACGCCATCGCTAACGATTACGACCATTCCAAGGTAGTCAGTGGTGACGATTACGCGCCTTCTTGAGGCATCTGCTGATAACCCCTGTTTTGATTCTGACCACGCCATTGCCCCTGTTGGCCACCGCGATTCCTATTCAAATGACCACCCTGATTTCTCCCATGCTGAACTGAAGTTTGACCCTGTTGGTCATCATCTCTGTCCCACTTTCGACTCCCATCCGGTTTAGAAGACCGAAAGTCCTGTCGCTCCATCTCAATATTTTTGGTTGTATTTGTTACAGCCGACACATCTGCAAACTTGTTGTTAATGAGATGTTGTCGATACCTATAATGAATCCTCCACTTAAATTTCTCTGCCTGTTCTGTTGTAGTCCCTGCTGAGGTTCCCGCAAAGCCTGCCAACCTAGTAAACCTCGTCATGAAGTCCGTGATGTACTCATCATCTTCCTGCTGAATCGACAAATACTCTCTAGCATAGGCCTCTTTATCAGCAGCTGGGAAGTACTGCTGATAAAAGACCTCATAAAACTCTGCCCAGCTAAGTACCTCAACATAACCATCACCCTTTGTTGTTTTCAACGCTTTCCACCACCTCTGCGCATCCCCTTCCAGCTTGTAAGCTGCAAGTAACACTTTCTGATTATTTGAGCACCCTAACACATCAAAGATCTTCTCTAGGTGAGCAATCCAATTCTCTGCATCAATTGGAGTTGGAGCTGAACGGAATGCCTGTGGTTTCTGCTTTTGAAACCTTTCCAACCTCACATACATTGGAACCACCTGCTGATCAATACCATCTACATGCCCTTCCTCTTCGTTTTCCTGTGGACCATTATTTCTCGGGTTCTCCTTTCGAGAATTTACGGTGGCGGTTTTCTTTGCATTGCTGTCTGACCTGTGCCACCAACAGAGGTAATGCCTGATTCACTGCCTGATTCACCAAGGTAGCTAACTGACCATTTATCTGATTATTAGGTTGCTCATTGGGCTGACCCTCACCTCTTTCCCTATTGTTGCCTCGCCTCCCAGCAACTCTGGCGGATCTACAAGCCATCTAATAAAGAGATCAACAAATAGATAACAAAGCAGATTAAAGACAGATTCGAATATAGCTGATATGATAGCTGAACAGAAAATCAAACAGAACAAAAACCTAACCCAGAAGTCTACCCATAACTCACAAGTCAAACCTAAATAGGTTTTCTACAAGAAAGAACATGGCTTTGATACCAACTCTGTAACACCCCCTTTCCGAAATAGAAAGAGAGGTTACTCAAAACATAACAAAACTGATGAATTTAATAGCAAGGATGACAGCCCCAAAATAATAGTCTTAATATCTGATAAAGACCACAAGTCAACCATAATAAATGCTAAACTATCTCAAACCACAATCTAAAATAATTATTACAATTCAGAACAAACTAATGTATCGCAACCTAAACATAATATATCAAAACTGTTTGGATAAAAGGGAGCTCTCGTCACACTTGCCCTCGATTCCCCTGATTACCTGTCGGAAGAAAACACAGCATGAGCCAAATGCCCAGTACGGATATAGAATACAAATAATGAACCAAAATAACTAACACAATTAAATGAAATGAAATAAAGCGAAACGAACTGAAACGAAACGAACAAAACTAACACAACGAAATAATAGGCTGAATCAAATGGCTTGGTGTTATTTCATACCGACCTTAAAACAAATAGTAAAATACCTTGCCGCACAGGAAAGTCAAATAATGCCACACAGGCAATCAAACATCGGACTGTGCAATCCAGATGCATGACAAATCGAAAGGTGTGTTTGGCACAAACATCACCCCTCCGCAGAATAGAACAGAACAAAAAACTAGGGTCGACCCATACGCCTCCCACAACAAAACACCAAATGGCCAACTCCCACCGGAGAACAAAACGGAGACGCCATGGACTGATCACACCGCCACGGAATGTGTCATGCCTCGGTGTCAAGAGGACATGCCTGTGGTACCCCCACTGGTGGTTATAGCTCAGGTATACCCTACGGTATTCTAACAAAATATAATGTCACAATACATGTGACACAACAAAGGGGTTCTAACATGTACATGTTAAACTGAAACGAAATATCAACATAAAGTCTCCAAAAATGTTAACATGTATTTTCTACAAAGATCGAAATAAATATTAATCATGACACACTAGACCGAAGAGTACAAATACTAGTTTCAAATACTAATGCCAAAATGAAACATTCTCACGAATTTAAGAAGGAACAATTATGCGAGGTAAAACTAAATTTCGAAACGAATAACGAAACGAACAAATTAAAAACAAAAGAGTCTAGCTAAAAGAGTACGAAATCCATACCTAGATTAAGCAATGTAATACCTAAAGTATATTCCAAATATACTTCTTAAATTCACTCTGTCTGATCTAATAAAATAATAATAATACAATTATAAGTTACTTTCTAATTATAATTTATATTAATATGAAATTAATTCTCCAATTATATCAATTTTACAAGACAATCTGAATTAAATAATAATTGATCTTTTAATCGCTTTTATTTTACTTTATTTTTATTAGAACAAAACGATTATTATTATATATATAGACATTAAGAACACTTTCTTCTATATAACGGTGAGGCTTCAAATTAGATTACAAATTTTTTTATATATTTTTTAATATATAAACACAAGTTTTAAATTCTCTCTCTCTATATATATAATATACATCACTTAGTTCTCTATATCAAGTACAAGTACAGATCATGATAACGAATTATTATTATGTTTTTACCAGTCATCACATGGCTGCTTCATTCATAAATGATAAGATCCAACAAGTGATGATATAAAAAAAAGAAGAAGAAAGGATTGCACCTCTTTTTTTTTAGCAGACTAATTCACGATTCCAACTCCACCTTCTTGGTTAAGCAGCCACCTCTTTTTTTTTAATAGATGAACAAAGGTACGGTATAATATATATGTGGTTTAGGTTTTATTCATTCTCATAATTATAAAAGGATTTAATATTACCCACAAAAATAATTTAGACTCAATAAATTTTAAGACTCAATTTTACCAAATTAATATTCATCATTATTAATACTTATTAGCCCACATAACTTAAATGACTATTTTGACCCAAAATAAATGACAAAGTCCATAAATATGTTTTAAAATAATGTAATTTTATTATATATATATATATATATATATATATATATATATATATTCTCGGGTATTACACTATGCATGCTTAGCATCAAATTTTCAATAACCTTGACTTAATATTGTTCAAGCAAATTTATGTTATGATTATTCAATATTTATGCTATTAGATTATTCCTAAAGCATGATATTAATTTACAAATATCGATTCAGTTATGATTATTCCATAGCATACAACTAGTTCTTTTGTATTCAACTAATCCTTAGTTGATGACCGTTGAATTCTAAATTACCTTGTAATGTATCCAAACCAAACCTACTTTGGTGCGGACTTGTATTCTAAATACTGAGATGAACAACTCTTTTATTAGAGGTTTACGCTTAGCATTGAAATGGTTGTGCACTATACATTATACGAAGGGTTGATCCCCCTAAGTACGTGGAGTCCTTATAGTCTTATGACTGTTAAAGTTAAAGTTGAAAGATTACTTATAACTGTGGACATGATTCGTGGTCATTAGACCCTCAGTAGTATGTTTCAGAATATTAATACGATATATCATTCAGTTCTATTGAGCCTATTTCTGGAAATTGTTGTAATGTTGCAAAGTTATTCATTCTTCTTCAAGTGAGCTTTGTTTGCTCACTCTTGCATATCTATACACTTATTGCAGCTAAGGTTGAGAAGGTCAATGAACCTACCACTAGCAAAGGAAAGGGAAAAATGTACAACTGATGAAGACTTGTAATTTTATTTTTATCGTTATGATAATAGACTTTTAAATATGATGTGATGTAATAAATTTTAAATTCCACATTTGAATGATTGTAATTAAAGGTTAGATAACCTGGGAGATTTTTATTAAATGTAATCCTATATGGATAGGTTCTTATTATTCAATTTTATTATGATTGGGTAGCTAGTAATGAATGTTTTGATTAAGTGAACACTAAATCTTGAGGAAATGAAGTTCCAGGATTTGGGGGTGTCACATTTACCGGATCCTTCGGTCCGTTCGGTCTTAGCTGCATTCAGATGGTTCAAGCAAGAGTGAGCATAACAAGCTCAGCAAGTACAACAATTTCATTTAAACGACATGCTTGAAACATAGGAAGAGTGTATATTTAATAATTGAACAATAGTTACGAAGTACTATAGATAATTCAAAATAGCACTTCTTTTCCTTCAAAATGTTTAACAATGAATAGCATTCATTAAACATAGAACTCGGTCCAAGACCTTGAGCATTTCATACTTTCATTGAAAAGGACAACCCGGCACTAAGTCCGTAAGTCCGACATATCTTACGAGCACGTCTAGGTGATCAGCCTATAGTACTCTATGTTGATCAACACTACATTCTTTAAACGTATGTATGTTTAAGTTGTGGCAACCTCACGTGCATATCGTTTTGACGACAAAACATTTGTTTAGCATACTTAGTCTTCATTTGAAAACTACACCAACATAGTTTGGTAAAACATTGACAATACTTTAATAGATTATAATAAATCCAACATATCATAAGTCTAGCCGAAAGAATTTGCTTTGACTTCATCATACATCAATTCATGCGTAAGAATACATGAATTACAAAGCTTGTTCAGATTGAACTGAAACAAGGGTTAGAACACTTGCCTTCAGCGTCTGCTATGGTATAATTACTTTCCTTTAAGTCTTTAAGTCTCTAAAATACAGAATCACATAACATACCATATTAGGTCATAATCAAATATGTATGGTATCTAACGTATCTTACCTTTCTTCTCAATCTAATCATGTATTAGATTTGTTATTATTAGTTCCGGCTTATCACATTACATTGATCTTACATTCAAGTAATCTTTCGCCGACCTTCAGTTGTAATACTTAAAATCTTTAACATCATTTAAGAATGTTACTTCAAGTTCCTTAAGTTTGTACTTCACTTTGTCTTTCTTTTTATCTTCATAATCATTCTTTACTATGAAAACCGTAAAATTTGGTGTCATATGAAGACCAGAAATTTTTAAATAAAAAGGAATTTCCTTTATTTATTATTTTGAAATAGTAAGGGTTGATTTGATTAATGTGGATAGTTAAGGGTTAAATACGCAAATATTTCAAAATAAGCAAGTGGTTATAAAATATTCATTGTTGTCGGGGAATATTCGTTTGGTCGTGGAATATTAAATGCTTTGGGAATATTAAATGCGGCCGCCATGACCGTGTGTGGGCCCATAACGAAAGCGATTGGATGAAGAAAACGACAAATATAAGTTGTTTTTAAATAACTCAGCGTAGTTATTACAGATTATCTTTGTTGGAATACCCGGTGGTTAAAACACACTAATACGGCGTTGTTGAACAAGAGCTGCGGTATTGCACCAATTATTGATTCTTATGTAAGAAGGCACTACTCAATAATGGTTACGATAATTAATCTTTATTCGATTTTTATTGAGTTAATAATTGCTTGCGTTGATATTTTATATTCTTTGTTGTTTCAATAATTGTCATTACACAATTTTTCATTATCGAAGCAATAATTCATATTATCTGAATAATATTATTAGATAACATTATTGGCAATGTCTAGAAAGTTACATCTAGGGAGAGGTTTGGTCACCTAATTGCGGCGCCAAGAAGAAGAAATTCTTATTGAAAGCCCCTCTTTCCTGGAACGCACGGTTGTCAATATTGTGATTCTGTAATATTATTTGTGAATAATTAATTATTGATTTATATGATGAGGAAAATATTGATTTTATGTGGATATAGATGGAGAAAATTTTTAAAATGACAATTGTTGAAAATTAATATTTTATCTTTTTCGATAAAATAATTCATTTAAATATATTATTTTAATAATATATTAATCGGTGATATTTTTACAACGAATGTGGGATATATGAGTATCTGAGGAGGAAGAGTATTTTTGTTGCAATAAATGTTTAAAACATGTTAAACATGTCAATTGGACCCCATTTATTGGTTGAAATTTGATTATAGCTTGTAAAATCGCCCGTTTGTGGATTTCGGTCAATTTCTGTTTGGAATTTGGAAAAACTTTCTTCTGCAAAGTTGTAGAGAATTGAATTTCCTATAAAAACTCGCGAGATTCGAATTTTCTGATGAAAGGGCTATTTATTATGAATTATTGAAGTTACGAAGCTCAAAATAATTGATTTTTTGTAAGTTTTAATTATTTATTTTATGAAAAACGTTTTTATCATTTCTTTCTAGAAGGTTGGCATGTGGGAAATGTTGGGATCTGATTTCCAAAGAGGCGTAGGAAATTTATTAATAATAATATATTTTATTAAATTTTCTGCTTTGGTGTTCTAAGCATTTTCCTATAAATAGGGTGCTTAGGTTAGAATTGAAAATCACACCAGAAACTGAAGTTTTCTCTCTCTATATTATCGAGCGTATTCTTGTGAGTATTTTGAGTATACTTTGAGTATTGTTATACGGTGCAAGTCCAAGTCATAGCCTATATCCGGTGTTTCACCTAGAAGTACTGATCTTTCGAGGTAAGGGATGTTATTGTCTTCTCAAATGATATTATTTCTTCAATATCATTATGCTGAAATGTTGATCTGAAGTTTTATCAAATTTGGAACTTTTTCATGCTCTGGGTTACTATTCATGAGTTACTATTCATGAGTTACTATTCACGAGTTACTATTCATGAGTTCTTATTCACGAGTTACTATTCACGAGTACTATTCATGTAAGCGTGAAGATGTTTTTTTGTGGAATTTCTATCTTTTGGTGTCTGAGTTACTATTCACGTGATACGGCACTATTCACGTATCGTACTATTCAATAGAAAAATAAAATTTTTCTTTTCGTCAAAAACATCTATTCGGATACTAACTCGATTGTATCCATATTTTGATCATTCTTGAATTTTACACCACTATGATTATTTTTGAGGTATTTTTGGGCGTGGATAAAACCAAGTACGAATCCTTAATCCTTAATCCTTGTCATTTTGTTTCACCGGGATTCGTTTCTTTAAAAAAAAAATCTTTTTCATCATCCTCGGTCTTAAATGATGATATTATGGAATATCTTTGGCTTTGTAGTGCAAAGATGAATGATTTCTCAAGAATATATTTGGCCCAGTAGTGCAAAGATGAGCAGTGTTTAAATGAACATGACCAATCGATGAATATCTTTGTCTCTGTAGTGCAAAGATGAATATTTGATTCGGATGTATATTGATTGATGTTACAGGGATAAAAGATGAGCGATGAACTTTTAAATTCATACATAGAAGATAGTAGTTTGCATTCTCTACTTAACTCTTCTAATGAATTATTATTTCACTGCGAATATTGATTTAAAATTTGTTGTCTATTGTATTCTATTAGATTTTTCCTGTTGAAGACTAAAGATAATTTGTTGTATATTATCTTAGTCATAATATTCTTTATGAGCTAGTTGAGCTCACCCTTTTCCTTTTGTTCCATTTTTCTCGTGGAGGCGAGAATATAGCGAGTACGCAGTCCTGGTATGGAATGAAGGTTTTAGAAAGGATTGTTTAGTAGTCCTCACCATTTTGTAAAATAATGTATCAATAAATGTGATGAGGATTTATTTGAGTATAGATATTGTCTAGAAGATAATATTTGTATTCAAACTCACGCTTTCTTGTTGTAATAATAAAGTTGTAGTTGTTTATATGTACCGTGTATTGACAACTCGTAATAGGTGATGTATACCTATTTTGGGGGCGTCCACAGTTAGTATCGATGCTTAGGGATATGATCTCCGGCGGAGATCGGGAATAGAACTAGGAGGGAGAGCGAGTAAATCCTTCGCTAGTGTGTCCTACCTAAGATTATTTGTTAGTTGGTCAAGATATAGGGATATTATGTGATATATTGATTTCCTTAATTAACCCTTGTTTTATGACAGTGTTGAGAATGTCGATGAGAATATTAACAATGGAAATGAGACCGTGGAGATGCTGTACTCACCAACAAGGAGAACGTGGCAACAGTGGCAATGTTCCCACCCGTGAACAACACCATTGAAAGCGATGATGAACGAGGGGATGTTTAGAAGTTTTTGCGCTTCATGCAAAAAATCGGGCGAGGAAACTTCGTGTTCAAAATACAGGAGGAAATGATAGCAATTCACGGGTTGTCAAATGCAAGCGCTTCAAAGAGTTGGGACCACCAAATTTAAGGGAAAGCTAGATCCGATCATGGCGGAAACATAGGTCAAACAAATTACCAAGATATTCGATGTCTTGGGATGCACGGAGAAACGAAGGTTCCATTCGCCACCTTTATGTTCCAAGTGGTGAGGCGGACTACTTGGTGGGAGTCTCGTGAAGAGTACCCATCCAAATACTTTTCGGCATGTCTTGGGAGACGTTTGAAGCTATTTAATGACAAATACTTTCCGAAAGTGTTCGTCGTATGAAGGAAGTGGAGTTCATCGATTGGAACAAAACAACATGGCGGTGTCTCGATGACGAGGCAAAGTTTGCGAGTTATCCGTGTTTGCACCTCATTTGGTGGAGAATGAGGAACGTATGACGCGGATGTTTCTTAGAGGTTTGAAACCCGGCGATACGTCGGTATCTCATTTCTCATAAATTTTCTCTTTATTCGAGATGTTGTAAAATGAGGCTCAATTATTAGAGCGAGATAACGAAGTACGGTCAACTGAGGGACCATAACCGAGGATCGTACCGGAGATAGCGATCAACAATGAATAATGATAACCAAATGGAGAAAGAAACAAACGGACAAAATGGTTACCACTCGGGTGGTAATCATGGCCATGAAAAAAAAAAGCGAAGCGAGTCGATGAGATTTTAAAAGAGGAGATTTAACAACGACTATGTGAAGACAGACGGTCTTGTGAAGAACTAGTTCTAAGGGAGGAGAACGACCACCGGTCATATCTTCTACAAATGCGAGAAAAGAGGACATATCGGTCCAAACCGCCCACCAACAGTTCAAGGTATGCTATAGTTGTGGAAAGGAAGGACATATCGCTCGAGATTGTCTGATGGCGAAACCTAGTTCAATGAGGACGGTGACTCAAAAGATCGTCCCGGAAAAGTCAAAGTCAACGATTCCGGAAGAGCGTTTGTTGTGATCGGTCATAATCACGAGGAACCCAAACGAGGTGATCACGGGTAAGCTATTTATAAATTCTTGCGAAGTTTATACCTTACTTGATCTGGGTCTGCTACCCATTCATTTATCTCTCCCGCATGTGCTCAACGTTTAAACTTGACTCGGAGAAATTAGACTTTAACCTATCTCGTGGAAACTCAGTTAGGAGAAACTTTCATCACATCCACTCGCTTATAAATCTTGTTTGATTCAAGTTGGCACCATTACCTTACTCCATTGACCTTATCTCTTTAAAGATACTTGCTTTTGATGTGATTTTAGGGATTGATTGGTTAACTACTCATCATGCCAAAATTGATTGTTTTCGTAAGGTTGTTAGTTTTCATATTCCTAACCAACCTGTTGTACGAATTCAAGCAACTAAACCATTAAAATCGATCACTATCATATCTAATCATAAAGCTATTCGTTTATTAAAAAACGGATGTCAAGCTTTCCTAGCCCATGTTATGGATTTGAATAAAGACACGTCAAATTTGAATAATATTCCCGTTGTTATTGACTTTCCTGACGTATTTCCCGAAGAACTTCCGGTCTACCCCGTAACGTGAAGTTGAATTCTTTATTGATCTTGAACACTGGTACAAAGCCCATTTCTAAAACCCCATATCGAATGGCTCCTATTGAACTTCAGAGTTAAAGGTCCAACTACGAGAATTGTTGGACATCGGTTTCATTCGCCCTAGTACATCTCCTTGGGGTGCTCTCTGTTTTATTTGTAAAGAAGAAAGACGGAGTATGCGACTTTGTATTGACTATCGGAATTGAACCATGTCACCATCAAGAATAGGTATCCTCTACCTCGTATTGATGACTTGTTTGACCAAATTCTGAGGGGGCACAATTCTTTTCAAAAATCGATCTTCGCTTACGGATATCATCAAATGAATATTAGAACCGAGGATATTCCAAAGATCGCTTTAGAACTTCGATGCGGGCATTATAAATTCTTAGTCATGTCTTTGGATTGACTAATGCTCCTGCGGACTTTCATGGATATGATGAACCGAGTATTCAAGGAATATTTGGATCAATTCGTTGTTGTCTTTATTGATGACATCCTCATATATGCCAAAAGTAGTGAAGATCATGAGCACCATGTGAAGTCGGTACTCAAAGGCTTCGTGAAAACCAACTATATGCCAAATTGAAGAAATGCGAGTTCTGGTTTGAGGAAGTAGCATTCCTTGGGCACGTGGTGTCGAAACATGGAGTATCTGCTGATCCGGCCAAGATTGAAGCAATACAAAGTTAGGGAGCAACCAAAGTCGGTGGATGAAGTGCGTAGCTTTTGGGCTTAATGGTTATTATCGGAGATTCGTGGAAGGGTTTTCTCGAATCGCTACTCCATTAACTCAAATTAACTCTCGGAAGGATACAAAATTCGTTTGGAGCGAAGAATGCGAGAAAAGTTTCCAAGAGCTTAAGAGGAGACTTATTTTGGCACTGCTCTAACAATACCATCCGGTTCGGATGGATTTGTTATCTCACGATGCTTCTTGAACAAACGGTTAGGATGTGTTCTCATGCAACGTGGGAAAGTCATAGCCTATGCCTCATGACAACTTAAAGAGTATGAGAGGAATTATCCTACTCATGATCTAGAGTTAGCGTGATCGTTTTCACTTAAAGATATGGAGGCACTATCTATATGGGGAGAAAGTGGAGATATATTCGACCATAAAAGCCTTAAATATTTCTTCACTCAAAAAGAACTCAACATGCGGCAGCGACGTTGGCTCGAGCTATTGAAAGACTACGACCACACTATTCAATACCATCCTGGTAAAGCAAACGTGGTAGCTGACACATTGAGTAGAAGATCATATGCGGGAACAAGTGCGATGATGTCAAGTATACGCTTAGAGCCAACTTTAATAGAAAAAGTTAAGGTTGCTTAAGCCACCAATCTTGGAGTGATGCGTATGAAGAAGAAAGTACAAGAAGGAGCTATTAAGGCGAGAATTGATGAAGAAGGAATACTTGAGTCCACTCTGACTTTGTGTTCCTAACGACTCGATTTGAAGTACAAGATTATGATGGAGACACACACACGCCATTTGCAATCCATCCTGGAAGTACTAAAATGTATCGTGATCTTCGACATACATTTTGGTGGAACAATATGAAGAGAGAGATTTCAAAGTTTATCTCGATGTGTTTAACTTGCCAACGTGTAAAGGCGGAGCATCTTGTACCTAAGGGTCCGTTGCAACCACTTGAGATTCCTAATGGAAGTGGGAACACATTACTATGGATTTCGTTCACGGGTCTTCCTACTGTGTCTCAAGGCTTCAATGCTATTTGGGTTATTGTTGATAGATTAACCAAGTCTGCTCATTTCTCTTGCCGATCGGAGACTTATTCCTTGAACGTCTTGCTTAGTATGTACGTGAATGAGATTGTGAGGTTGTATGGCATGCTGTATCCATAGTTTCGGATCGTGACCCAAGATTCACTTCAAGATTTTGGGTTAGCTTGCAAAAAGCTATGGGTACGGATTTGCGATTTAGTTCGGCATACCATCCCCAAACAGACGGACAATCAGAGAGGACTATTCAAACTCTTGAAGATCTATTAAGACTCTGTGTCCTAGACTTCAAGGGGAGTTGGGATAAGTATTTATCATTTGTGGGATTCTCCTACAACAACAGATTATCGTGCAAGTATAGGTGTGGCTCCATTCGAAGCATTATATGGACGAAAATGTCGTTCTCCAATATGTTGGGATGAGGTGGGTGAAGCAACATTGTTGGGACCCGAGTTAGTACGTATGACTACTGAAAAGATCCAAATGATTCGACAAACGTATACAAACGGCACAAGATCGACAAAAGAGTTATGCGGATCTTCATCGAAAGGACGTGGAATTTAATGTAGGGGATCATGTATTGTTGCGAGTTGCTCCATGGAAGGGAGTTACAAGATTTGGGAAGAGAGAAAAGCTCAATCCACGATTTATTGGTCCATTTCAAATTCTTGACCGAGTAGGAAATGTAGCCTATAGACTTAGTTACCTCGAGTATGTCTCGTGTTCATAATGTGTTTCACATATCTCGTATTTCAGAATATGTGAAAGACCCAAACCACGTTATTGAGTTAGAACCGGACGAGATAGTGAAGACTTAACGATATGAGGAGGTATCCGCAAAGTTGTAGAGAATTGAATTTCCTATAAAAACTCGCGAGATTCAATTTTCTCGATGAAAGGGCTATTTATTATGAATTATTGAAGTTCGAAGTCTCAAATAATTGATTTTTGTAAGTTTTAATTATTTATTTTATGAAAAACGTTTTTATCATTTCTTTCTAGAAGGTTGGCATGTGGAAATGTTGGGATCTGATTTCCAAAGAGGCGAGGGAAATTTATTAATAATAATATATTTTATTAAATTTTTCGCTTTGGTGTTCTAAGCATTTTCCTATAAATAGGTGCTTAGGTTAGAATTGAAAATCACACCGTAAATCAAGTTTTCTCTCTATATTATCGAGCGTATTCTTGTGAGTATTTTGAGTATACTTTGAGTATTGTTATACTGTCTGAAGTCCAAGTCATAGCCTATATCCTGTGTTTCATTTAGAAGTCTTGATCTTTCGAGGTAAGGATGTTATTTTCTTCTCAAATGATATTATTTCTTCAATATCATTATCTTTGAAATGTTGATCCGAAGTTTTATCAAATTTGGAACTTTTTCATGTCGGGGTTACTATTCATGAGTTACTATTCACGAGTTACTATTCATGAGTTAATATTCACTAGTTACTATTCACGAGTACTATTCATGAAGCGTGAAGATGTTTTTGTGGAATTTCTATCTTTTGGTGTCTGAGTTACTATTCACGATATCTGGACTATTCACGATACTCTGTACTATTCACCGAAAAAATAAAATTTCCTCTTTTAAGTCCAAAACATCTATTACGGATACTAACTCGATTGAATCCATGTTTTGATCATTCTTGAATTTTACACCACTATGATTATTTTTGAGGTATTTTTGGACGTGGATAAAACCAAGTACGAATCCTTAATCCTTAATCCTTGTCATTTTGTTTCACTGGATTCGTTTCTTTAAAAAAAAAAATCTTTTTCATCATCCTCAGTCTTAAATGATGATATTATGGAATATCTTTGGCCAGTAGTGCAAAGATGAATGATTTCTGAAGAATATCTTTGGCCCGTGAGTGCAAAGATGAATGTGTTTAAATGAACACGACTAATCGATGAATATCTTTGGCCTGTAGTGCAAAGATGAATATTTGATTCGAGATGTATATTGATTGATGTTACGAGGGGATAAAAGATAGACGATGAACTTTTAAATTCATACATAGAAGATAGTAGTTTGCATTCTCTACTTAACTCTTCTAATGAATTATTATTTCATTGCGAATATTGATTTAAAATTTGTTGTCTATTGTATTCTATTAGATTTTTCCTGTTGAAGACTAACGATAATTTGTTGTATATTATCTTAGTCATAATATTCTTTATTGAGCTAGTTGAGCTCACCCTTTTCCTTTTTGTTCCATTTTTCTCGTGGAGGCGAGAATATAGCGAGTGCGAGTGCCTGGGTATGGAATGAAGGTTTTAGAAAGGATTGTTTAGTAGTCCTCACCATTTTGTAAAATAATGTATCAATAAATGTGATGAGGATTTATTTGAGTATAGATATTGTCTAGAAGATAATATTTGTATTCAAACTCACAGTTTCTTGTTGTAATAATAAAGTTGTAGTTGTTTACATGCCATGTATTGACAACTCAGAATAGGTGATGTATACCTATTTTGGGGGCGTCATATGCGGCGCCGGCTTCCCTTCTTTATGCCGCGTTGCGGCGCCACACTTCAATGGCTGAAGACCGGACTCAGCACTGTGGCGCGAGTCCTATCATTACCTGCCACGCTGCGGCAAGAAACTCTAGTAGGGTCAATTTGTGTGCCAAGGCCAGCCTCCGCATGCACCAAAAAAATTTGACAGTTTTTCTACTTAGTGAACTTCCCGGACTCCAAATTTGATCATTTTAAGTCCAAATTGGGTTGTTCAAAAGCCATTAGTTCACAAATCACATACTCTACGTGTTCATGTAAGAATTTTACATTTTTGACTTCATTAACTCAAAATTCACCTATTAGTCCATTTTTAACGAAATTGATAAACGTTCGTGAACGTTCAACGCTCATTTCTTCGTTCTAAGTCTGAATTCGGTCATTTTTGAGTCCGCAACTCTATAATGCAAAATAAGACTTGTTCCCATCTAAACCCAATGTTTTCAAGCTCAATATCAAAATTTGACTTCCATTCCGAGAATTTCACGAATTCGACGATTATTGTCTAATCATGTGAATTCTGGCATAACCTCGTTACTTATGATTTGTTCATCGTTTCAAATGAATTCTAACCATGATACCAACATCTTAACATATATATAACATCAACTTATTTACATGATAAGTTATTACGTGTTCTTCATGAGTTTATATCTTATCAAAGTATAACCTACTTATAATTTCATTTCTCATGACTTATTATGATTTAAGTCTTCTAACCAACATTCTTACATCCTTTTATCATACTAACTTCATTCATGTAAACATGTTACAAGTCTTACAAGTTCTTCTTTAGTTCATAGCTTATCCATGAACAAAGTACTTATTCACGGCTTATTAAGACTTAAGTCCTTAGATTATTCATTCTTATCATTTTTTACCATACATGTCCATTAATCCACACTTCTCTTATCAGCCTACAATGGTAGAGATGGAAGACTAATAACATAGGAGGCTTACCCTTGATGAACAAGCTCTCTTCTTCTTTTCTAACAAATGAAAGTCTAGCTTATTCTTGCTTATTCTCTCTAACAATTAAGCACTTAACTTGTTGGTGAAAATTAACAAACAATAAATGAAATCCTAAGCTTGTTATTTATAGGATTTCGTAAGTTAGGGTAATTTGGTCATTAGGTCATCCCACCTCTTTAAGCATCTCCTTACTATTCATTACTTCTTAATTAAGTTAACTTGCTAGCCACTTACTTTACTTGGCCATTACATTATTTACTTGTTCACCACAGTATTTCTTTTGTCACCAAGATTAACCATACGACCATGGGTTTCCCCATGGGTCACCCTAACCCATTGGATCAATAATTTGGGCTTAGGTTTATTAACTTAACTAAAGCTTTTGGGCTTGCATTAATTTACTTTGGACTTTACATTAATAACTGTTAGGTTTGTAATATTCATGAACGCAATCAAATTGCACAAAATAAGCGGAAACGTGAAAAATCAGAGTTTTAAAATTTTACAAACCATATACCCGGATCATCCTTTATGCACAATTATTAATTAAACGAAAAGATATGAAGAACAAGAATCATACCCTTGAAGATTCGAGCTTTCTCAGGTACAAGTTCACCTCCAATCCTTTTTCGCGTTCAACTTGAATCCACCGGGTTTGGTTCCTTCCATTGATCAACGTTAGCCACCCAAGTGTTTGGCCTCTAGAGGTGATCCACCAAGGAAGAAGAAAGATCCAAGAAGATGGGTGTCTGACAAAACCCTAGTTTTTTTATCTCTCATAGAAAAAGAGCGTACTCTCCCAACTATTGGAATTACGTATATTGATATCTGATATAAGACTTCTCTTATAAAGATATCAGTTAACCCTTCTAATCTAATTAGAAAATAGGATATTATTTAATTAATTAAATTTATTTTATTAATTAAGCTCCCTAATCTTATTAGGATAATTAATTAAACTCTTTTAATTAATTTAACCTCCTAATCTTATTAGAAATATATGAGAGTACTTTTATTAATTAATTCCCAAACTCCTTTTAGGAGTTAAATAATATTAATAGTAATAATAATAATAAGACTCTCTTATTAATTTATATTTAATATTTCCAAAATATTAAATAATAAATATTAAGCTATTTAATTTATTCTATCACCATAGATTAAATTAAATATACTTAACTTATTATTACGATTATGTCATTAACTTCTTAAATAATTATTCTTCCTTTTATGGTGTGACCATTTAGGTTCTCCATATTAAACCGGTTGTGAATAAATCCATTATAACAATTATAATCTTATTTAAATAAATAAATTAAATTATTAATTTATTTAAATAAATAATATTTATTCTTCAATAGGGATAAGCCTCCCTAGCGATCAACGACTTTCCAAATAATATAGATTTCAATATTAATCATAAAAGAACCTTTGAGTAAATAGTTACCGTACAATTCAATCCTTTCACCATACAATGTCCCAATTAAATATAAGACATGGAATTACTGTCAAGTCTTAATTTATTTAATTATATGTATTTCGACTCTTAAATGCACAACACCAAATAATGCAAATTAGAAACTCCTTTCTAATTTCATTCTGCCTTGGCCAAGGACTACTGGGTTGTCATTTATCGAATCACATAGGACATTTCTCTTCTTTTACTAGAAGTGGTAGATTCTTTATTGCTCATACATTATCTCCATTTATGACTTATTATACACAAGCATACCCTTTGATATACCCTAAGGGTCTTAAGGAATAAGTCAAAGTATAACTCATCATACATAAGATACTGTGATGATCTCAAGTCCAAGGATCACTTGTACTACTATCACTACATGAATTCCTATTGACAGGCAAGTAAAACTCCATTAGGTATTCCTTAGCGAGCCACGTTCAGTTAACTTATTCTCTAATAAGTACCTACATAATTGCTTTAGTGTCTCCACACAAATGATCATGAGATCAATCATCCTCATCCAATGAGTAAGCGACGTATGTACCAATCTATCTGGATTTACTAATCCCCAATTTAGTAATCCAACGATTGGGAACTATTTTAGTTTTAAGCTTTCTAAGAATTTAGATCTCATTAGAATGATCATCATCATTATTCTAAAAGCATTGCTTAAAATTATGGGTTTATCACATATTATAAAACAACATCATGTAGATAATTAAAAGCCTTTTAATAAATTAATACTTTTTATTAATAAATGAATAAGATTTTTACAAAGTATATGCTTTATCATCAAACATGATTGGCTTGTGTGCATACTACTTTCAATCTCCCACTTGCACTAAAGCCAATCGCCATGGTATCTCATACCCTTCTTCTCTAAGTGACGATTATCCTGCTGTTGGATAAGCTTTAGTTAATGGATATGTAATGTTGTTCTTGAGAGTTCATTATCTCTATAGTGATTTCCCATCTTTCAATGATTCCTATAATCAAATGAAAGTGCCACAACACATGTTTAGATTCAAGATGAGACTTAGGAACTATTCCTAGTTCTATAATGAACTTTTCATCAAAACAATCAACTTGTAGCTTAATTTATAGTTATATACTTTGTCTTTATCACTAAACCAATAACTCCTTGCTGTTTGGAACCTTTCCAATTCACTGCACCACCGTTCAAGGTAACGCTTTACCTTAAAGTGGATTTTCTGTCGTCTTGGTCTGTCTGAAAAATTTGAGTTTGTTAAGCCATCTAGTTTTAATTCAGACCCGCCATGAATATGATCACATCTTTAGTGCCGGTTAAGTACTTTAAGATAATTTTCACTGACTCATAGAGAACCTCTCCAGAATATGACTGATCAACATCAGGTCTCGTACATTTCATTGCATACATGATAGTTACTCATGTGATCTCCCTTTTTGTAGTCTTTGGAGACTATTAAGAGAGATACACTCCATGTCTCATCAACATGAGACATCTCTTGGAGTTTTCCATGCTAAACGACTTTAGCATCAAATGAATATACGTTTCTTGGGTTAAGTCGAGCATCCTCTTAAATCTATCTATATAGATTTGTATCCCTAATTAAGATACTCTTCCCAAATCATTCATGGAGGAAGGTTTAGACAACTTTATCTTTACTGATTATAGCATTAGTATGTCATTCCTTATCCGTAGTATATCAACATATAATACTAGGAATGTCATGACGCTCCCACTGACCCTTTTGTACACACTAGGTTCATTCTTATTTTTGATAAAATCAAACTCTTTTGATTGTCTCATCAAAACGAATGTTCCATATTTGAGAAGCTTGCTTCAATCTATTTCTCTGAGTGTCTACAACTCTTACCTCATCGTATGTAACTGGTTCATCATCTTCTATGAAGTGTACCTCATCATCATCATCTATGATGAATCCATACCTCCCAGGTATCTTCGGTACTATTCCAGACTTACGATTCGGTTGTGGTACAATAGGTCTATCTACAGGTTGCTCTTATTTAACTTATAGTGTTTTGTGGTTCTTGAACTCTTCAAGATCCATTATCCTCCCACTAGCCCCTTCAATTATAAACACCTTTATCTTAGAAGGCAACGTGTTTCACAACAAACACCTTTTGCTAAGTAGGATTATAGAACATATACCCTAAACTTACTTTAGGATGTCCACAAATCTGTACTTGTCAAATCTTGTCCCAGTCTTATCATTTGAAACCTTTTTCACATAAGTTGGACAACCCTTATTTTAACATACTTAAGATTAGGAATCCTCCCCGTCCATAACTTTTATGGAGTCTTGGGGTCTGATTTTGAGGTTACCTTTTTCGTAGATATGCAGCCATTTCTAGGGCATTATCCCAGAAGGATACTGGAATGTCGGTAAAATCATTATGGACCACACCATGTCCAATAAGGTACGATTTTTCCTTTCAGATGCATCAATCAATTATTGTGTATAAGGAGGCGTCCATTGTGAGAAAACTATTTAAGATGATCTAAAAACTTATTGCACAAGTATTCCTTCCTTGATCCGATCAAAGAATCCTAATACTTTGCCAATTTGTTTCACTTCTGAATTCTTTGAACCTTTCAAATAATTCACACTTGTATATCAACAAATACACACATTCAACTCTTTGAATGATCATCTCATTTTCTTATACTAGTTTGTTCAATTTACAAAATAATTTTTCACATAAGTCAAGTATACAAAATTCATTAAGTAATATTTCAGTTCTATACAAAACATTATTATTATAAATAGAACAATAATTGTTCTGAAATATAATACCAAAGATTTCTTTGTCCAACAATAAAATGGAAATAATATTTCTAACAAGAATTGGAATACAATAACAACTTATTGACTTAATAGATTTTCCCGTAGGCATTGCTAAACTATAAGTTTCTATGACTAATGTGGCAACCTTTGCTTCATTTCCCACACATAGGATTACTTATATTTGTTTAGCTTTCTACTTCTGCTTGGTCCCTTCATAAATCTATATTTATGATAACCAAAGTCGGTATCCAATACCCAAGTAGAGCCTTGACCTAAAGAAAAAATTATTTTAAATCTTGAACAAAATTGTATTTGTAACCAAAACTTCACTAAGCTTCTTTTGGTTAGCCTCTGCAAGATGCTTCTTGCAGTTTCTTTCTAGTGTCCAGGCTTATTGCAGTGGAAGCAAACTCATTTGCTATCCGTATTAGTTTTGTTCTTATTATCCTTTGTTTTTACATTTTTATTTACCTTCTTTGAATCATTCTTCTTTTCAGAAGATCCTTTGGCCCCTACTAGTAAGATTTGGTCTTTCTTGGTTGGAAAGTGACTCTCAACATTTTTCAACATGTTAAGCAAATCAGCGAGGCTGATATCTAGCCTGTTCATATGAAAAATTCACAACAATTGTGAAAGGAGTCCGGGAGTGAGTGAAAGATCAAATCTTAGCTCAACTCTCCATCCATGACAAAACCAGTTGTCCTAATTGATCAATCAAATTGATTATGTTAAGGACTTTTATCTGTACTGTAGTGTCATCGGTCATTCTAGATCGGAAGAGCTCCTTAGATATTTGATATCTATCAGTCCTACTTTCCTCACCATCAACTACTGGATGTGCAGGAATATAGTAGGAGTATCCATAGTTTTATGCTGATGCTGAAGATCGTTACTCGTGGATACGAGCATGATGCATTGAGCCAACTGTGCATCATCTTTCCACTTTCTAAAAGTAAAAATCTTTCCTCAGATGCATTGTCTGCAACCATTGCAGGGGTAGGTGTATTAAGGACATAAGATAGCTTTTCAGCCATGATAACTATTCTCAATTCATTAACAAATCCGTTTAATTCGGTCCAGTTAATTTAGCATGTTATATGCTTTGTAGTGATAGTAATTTAGACATTGTAAAATTCTGTAAATGAATTTGTAATTAACAACATTTTAGCATACATTCTTTTATTAATTACCAAAATAAATTAGGTCTTGTTTTAAATTGTTATATCCCACTATTTTCTTCAAACTATATTACCCTTAATATATATAGTTCGGCAATATCTAATTGACGATATGCTAGTGAGAATAAGGATCCCATTTCAAATGTATATAGCCTTGTGTGTGCACAACAAACTATATATAAATAAATAGGTAGACAACTCTTGTCAATTACATCAACTACGTAACTCCTTGTATTTTGCCTCTTAGATCATAATGGTCAAGTGTGTGCACATCCGAACTAAAATGATCTAAGTTAAGTCATACCTAGCACTTCCATATATTCGAAAGAAAAACACTGTCCTTGTGTGTGCATAACAAAACAACATTGTTCAGTCTATTTATAAGCATTAAATGTGATAAAACAATATCTTAAATATTTAATACTTGCCTTGTGTGTGCAGAACAAACTCATATTAAATATTTAATACTCTATTGTTTTACCATGCTAGAAGGCGACGTTCGATATTCCAAATATCTTTGAACGTTACAACTTAATATAAAATATTTGAGGGATTTGTTATTAATTCGTCTCATCTTGTTTAGCGCGCATGCACGCACGCACGCACACACATACACACACACACACACACACATATATATAAAATACGCGTCATATTAATGAACATGCGAAGCATGTTTGCATAATATATAATATATATATATATAGTATAAGCATGCACATATAGAATACTATATTTCTACCTGGATTTATTATGAACTTTTATTCTAGTTCGGTTCACTAGAGCCACCAAGTGAACCAAAAGGTCAAACCCTAGGGGTGCAAGAATTAATATTTAAATATAACTATTACATTTAAACCCGGGCTCCATTACAAACGGGTCTTCAAGCGATTCTTATTCCTTGATCTCCAATTCTTCAAAATTAATTCTAACTATTCCTATTACAAAACTATTTTAAAATAAATAGAAACCTTGATCAGCAGTCAAGGGGAAGTACATATGAGGAAGATATAATTTATATTAAGAAAAATTAGAGAAGACGAGGTACGCAGACCCCATTTAATAAAACTCATACATTCATGCATCCAACTAAAATAAAATACAATCACATTGGTCAATAGTCCATAATCAATCTCATTTATTATCATACACATCACCATATGCATCAATAAATAACATTCATCTCATGAATAATAAACATTCAATATATATATATATATATATATATATATATATATATATGATATCATTTAATGGGCAAATTTAGTTAATATAAAATCTAATTTTGAATCAAAATAAACTATTTTATTTTAATCAAAATAAACTCCTTTATTTTAATTAATTATGAAATCCAATTTCAAGTAAAAAAACTCCTTTATTAAAGGAAACACGGATTTCTCTTTTTTCTATTCACAAATAAACTCCTTTATTTTGAATAATATGAAATCTTATTCCATATCTAAATAAACTCCTTTATTTAAGGAAATTAGGATTCTCTTTCTATTTCCAAATAAATTATTTTATTTTGAATAATATGAAATCTTATTTCATATCTAAATAAACTTCTTTATTTAAGGAAACATAGAATCCAATTTCAACTCCAATTAGTTATCATAGAATTCAATTCTAACTCTAATTAGTTAGCATGAAAATCCAATTTTAAAATTAAAATAAACCTTTTTATTTTAATATTAAAATAAACATTTTATTTTAAAATTAAAATAAACCTTTTATTTTAAAATTAAAATAAACTTTTATTTTAATTATAAAATTATTAAGAATATTATATATATATATAGGAGTTCTTCCATAGCAACCATCTCGGCCACATGAGTCTTGCGCAACAACACCCCTTTTTGGACCGTTGATAAATTGAATAGATGGTCACATTAAATTTTCTATTTGATAAGCCAAAAGACTTTGGTTGTTGTGCCTAATTATTTACATCTCGCACTCTACTTTCTATTTTATTAAGTGAATATTAACTTGTCGGTATAGTTATAAAAAGTGAATATTTATTATTAAAATAATTCTACCTAGAGAGCTTGTCTTAGAAATAATACTTTTTTTTATTTCCTACTTAGAGAGCTTGTCTTAGGCTTTATATACTTTTTTATTTCCTTTTAGTAGAGCTTGTACCGGCTTAATACTTTTTTTTTTTTATTTCCTACCATACAAATTACTTATCTAAACAATACTTTTTTTTTTTCCTACTTAGAGTAGAGCATGCAGCTTATCTTTTTATTTATTTTTTCTTCTTTTCTCCATTATATGTTATGACTTAGCAAATTAAAATAAAATAAAATAATAAAAAACACCCGTACTTTATAGCTCATCACTACCGAGGAAAAAAAATTCGATATACCAACTAGTAGTCAATGAAGATTCGAACTCATGACCTCACGCACAATACCTCGTCATATGACCACCCGAAACCACCACAGGCCTAGTCGCTAAGTTCAACCAAGGATATATCCTTATAGAAAAACCTCACCATCCCCAAAATCAGTATTCTTGCATTACTATTATATTACGATTTATTATTATTAATAAATTTATAGTATTAATTGGATTTTTCTAAATAGAAATAAGTTAATATCTATATTTATTATTATCCCTTTAATATGTTATCTTATCTTTGTAATAATATCAATAAAAGATTATTAATATATTAAAAATAAATATCATTCTTTAATAAAATATAAATAATGATCATTATAAATCTTATATTATTAGTATTAATAATTTTATTATGAAGCAATGATTATTAGTAATGATTTTATATATTAAGCAATGATTTTATTATTAAGAAATGATTTTATTATTAATAAAACTAGTTCAATTAGTCTAATAAGTAATGATGATAATTTTTCAAGTCATTTCGTGAAATTAATTTACTTATCGAATTTATAAAAGTGGTGAAGTATTATAATAATAATAATAATGTGATTATCAATATTAGAAGTACAGATTATACCAATACTAGTACTACATAACATTAAGAGGAATAGTACATATTACATGTTCATTTTCATAAAATAAAAAAAACATAGAATGATTAATACAACCGACGCCTATTTTTTTGGCTCAGGAATCCCTAGCACTCGATAGTGATTTCACTTATCGTGGTCTGTTTCAAAGCCACAAATTGTACATTTTTGATTAGTCTTAGAAGGAATGATTTTCTCGAGTGCACTCTTGAATCTAGATTGTTTTTTGCGGCCCTTTGTTTGAGAAATATTAGGCGGCAAAAACTCTTCTTCTTCTTCCACTTCTGCATCTTCATCGTCATTATCGTATCCCATATCATGATTTGGATCTCCAACTGTGCAATCAATGTTGTCATCTGCCAGTTCAGTAATATTCTCATCCGGATCATACTGGTCAACCAACTCTTTTCCTCGTGCATTCAGTTTAAGAACAGTTTTGTAACCTCGGACTGAGCAAGCCGCTTTGCTTGCAAACTCCTGGTAATCACCCATCAAATGATTATAGCGCATTGCTTGATTTTGTTCGAAGTCAGCAGATGTGGAGTTAAAGAGTAAGTCTTCACCATTGCTTTTGTTCGCGTCTCTTGTCCACCGATGAAGGATCATGTCGGTCGGTATTTGTGAAATACTCTTTGCTATGAAATATCTCAAGATGTGCCTGCATAATTCACCAGAGTGAGAAAACATTTGGCAGTTACATGTTACCGATCCTAGTTGTCGATTGTTGATAACTTCTTTATATCTTCCACCACTTTCAACAGATCAGATTATACAATTTGCATAAACCTTAGTATCGCCGACACACAACTCACTAAGTTTATGAACATTGTATTTCATGGAATCGATTTAATTGACGTTGGAAATGTCTAGACATCTCTTTGTGTACACTTATGCAAAGATGAACTTCTAAAGATGAACCGAAAGTACCATAATCCTTTTACGATGTTTTGTTATGTAGTCGGCCTTCCTCTCCTCGATAAACCGTCTTTCTACGACCTTTTTTGACTCTGCGAAGACAAAACATAGCATACCACTGTTGATGCATTAACACACTCATCAAAAAAGGCATTCATGCTCTCGCTTCTTCCAAAGGGTAGTCATTCCCGACAAAATATCTCTTTTCAGATACTGCCGGAATCCATTTCGTGCACATCATATAAACTTCCAAGCCATTCATTAGTATACAATTCATAGGAACTTATCAGAATATGCCAACGCTCTTCAAATTCCTCGATGGATAATGAGTTATACACACAGTTGTTAAAATCAATTTTGAACGATGGGTGCTCATATTAAACATGATGCAATTTTTTAGGAAATTTATTGTTAATATGCCAAGAACACAATAAATGATAACTAGTTGGAAGTACCGTAGCAATAACATTACTCATGGCTCTGTCTTGATCAGTGATGATGGTTGTAGGTGCCTTGTAGTCCATGGCTTCAAGCCATGTACATGTAATACCCAAATGAAAGTGTCCTCTGTCTCATCATCTCGTAATAAAGGTAAATCCAAACAATATAGATCGATAATGGTGGTTGACCCTGGAAAATGGAACAAACGGCATGCCATACTTATTTGTCCGGTATGTACTATCAAATGTCATAACGTCTCTGAACCGTTGATATATAAACCTTGATCGGGCGTCAACCCACAAAATACAAGCTATGCGGTTGTTTTCACCGGGTTTCACTCGAAAAAAAAATTTGCTGGCACTTCCGGATGCAAGTTTGTTCAAATGATTGACAGCAGCTTGTGCATCATTTTTATCTGCAGAATCACGCCTTAAATCTCGCACCACATTCTCAACATTAGCAGTAGAGAAAGGAACATTTTGCAACCCACCTCCCATTGTGCTCAAAACATTCATCATATTACTAGGACCAATACCGGACTTATTTAAAGTGTCAATTAAATTTCTTGCAACAGGAGTAATATTTCTGTGAGTCTCGATCAAATCTACTTTGGTGGGGCTCACTAAGTGATGATTGTGCTCTAATTCAACAGTAGATATATGCCAATTGTCCTCTTTCTTATTGTGAACAACATATATTCTAGCTTTGCACATTGTTCGTCTCTATTGAGTCTCTCTCTCACTAGTTATTTTATTACTACTATCTTCATCATCGTAAAACTCTTGCCAACAATTGGTGTAATTGGTTTTCTTACATACATACTTTTCAGATCCGATATCATTCAGATTAGCATGTTTATGACTAGTTGCAATTCTAATCACAAATCCATTTTTATGAGCATATGATCTATAAAAATATTCAACCTCTTCCAACGTATAAAATAATTGACCAACGTCATTTTAACAATATCGATTTATTACTTTCAACTTCACTGACAAATTCAGATGTATTATATGACATTTTGAAAAACTTACTTGTGAATAATAGTGTGATGAATTTTGCTCGATCAGAACTTCAACTTGATTTTCTGAAGTGAAAGTGGGCAACCAGAATAAACAAATTATGAGTAGAGGTGAAAAGAGAAAATAATATCAGAGAACAAATTCGGGTTCATGTAGAAGAAGATAACTTGAGAAAATAGCAGCTTCCTAGACAATATTTAAAGATAAAAAGACCAGCCGATACAGCTTTATAATAATAATAATAATGGTAATAAACTAATAAAAAAGTACATAAGCCGGTACAATATGGAACGACTTTATACTCAATTCGTAATAATAATATAATAATAATAATAATAATCGAATAATTATAATAAAATATTAAAAAATTTAATTTGGGGGGAAATGGACTATTTTAAGATATATACAAATCCAAGGTAAATTAAAACAGCTAGGCCCGTGGTGCTCGGGTGGTCATATGACGAGGGATTGGTGCATGAGGTCGCGAGTTCAATCTGCTCAAAGCCTACTACTAGTTGATATCGAATTTTTTTATTCCAAATTGTCAAATGACAAAATCAGACTTACCGGTCTTCAGATATTTTTTTATTTTAATTTGCTGAGTCATCATTATACAATGGAGAAAAGAAGAAAAAAAATTAAAAAACCTAAGCTTTAATAAGTTAAATCTCTACCGAAAAAAAAAAAAAACTTTTGCAAAGATAAAGATGCATCGATAAGTACTTTTTCCGCCATGTTGACTACTTTTTCTCGCCACATCGCCTCGAAAGAACAAATCACAAGTTTGCTTTAAGTTGCACTCACCGGAAAAAAAAAGAAAAACTTTTGCAAAGATAAAGATGCATTGATAAGTACTTTTTCTGCCATGTTGACTACTTTTTCTGCCACATCGCCTCGGGAAAGAACACCTGCAAGCTCGGTAAACTAAAAAGCTGTGACCCATAACAGTATTAATGTTTGACTTTGGTCCTAAAATAATTCATGTACCGGACTTGCATGAGCTTATTTAAATGTCTATTGAGAACACATGTTGTTCAAACTAAAGTTCACTTGCCAAGCTAGATCAAACTAAAAATAACAGAGAGTATATAGGGAGTATTTCTGAAGATTTTAATGCATGAAAACTTCAACAAGTTGAATCTACCGGATTCCATTTATTATATTCTCAAGATACCAAGATTTTAAATGTAAGATATTGTTATAAATCAAGTATTGTTATTTATCGTAAGATATTCCATTTGTTCATTTTTAATAGTTTCTATTATTGTTATTATTTTCAGATATATAACAACAAAATAATGCAAGATTTATAATGATCACTTTATATTTTATTAAAGAATGATATTTATTTTAATATATTAATTAGACTAATTGGACATATTTTTACAAAATAAGAAAAAATATTAAAGGGATAATAATAAATATAGATATTAACTTATTTCTATTTTAACAAATCCAATTAATAGATTTTGGGGATGGTGAAGTTTTACTATAAAGATATATCCTTGGTAGAAATTAGCGGCTTAGGCCTGTGGTGCTCGGGTGGTCATATATGACGAGGATCGGTGCTTGAGGTCGCGATTTCAATCTGTTTAGCGTGAATAGTTTGGATACCGATTTTTTTTTAATTCCAACCGTCACCGGTAAAATTGTCATCTTGTCTACCGTACGTAAGTATGAATTTGTCGCATGCTTTATTTATTTATTTTTATTTTAATTTCTTTGAATCATCGTTATCTGAATGGAGAAAAGAAGATAAAAAAAATTAAAAAGTCGAGCCATTTTAAGTCATATTCTACGTACCGGTAAAAAAAAAAAAAAAAACTTACAAGATATAGCATGCATCGATAAGTATTTATTTTATTATTATTTTTATTTATTGTTTTTATTTTATTCCAAAGTACTCAATTGTTCACTTATTGTTTTAATTTATTTTTCTTCTTATTGTTTTTGTTTTTAATAGTTTCGCTTTTTACTAGTTTTTAATGCATGTTAATATTATTACATTATATACATGTATGTTATTATTATATGCATGTTGTTCAGCTTTTTAATGCATGTTAGTGTGTATTGTTATTACCGCCATTTTGCAACATGTTACTTTCAACTTCATTTTGTCATGCGATCTTAATACTAATATGGAATTGATGTTTTTTTTAGGTAAAAGATGGATAGTTGGGAATACGGGCCAATTGATCCAATCTGTTCGCATGATCAACAAGATCATGTATCGATGACATATATCATGGGAGAGATAGGGAAAACTAAGCTCCAGCACAATATACTCGATCGTAAATATAATCGGTGGGCTTTGATAAAAGAACAAAAATCCTTTTAAATAAATGTGGATTTGGAGTATTTAGTTATCAAGGTGTTGTACACCAAACCGATCTTGTCTCGATATCCGCCTTTAGTCGAGAGATGGCGCGCCGGAGACTAATACTTTTCATTTAAACTGTGGAGAAATAACAATCACGTTAGAGAATGTTCACTTTATTTTTGGGTTACTGGGTGGTAGGAAAGCCCTTAACGTCCCCTCATTGTCACCAATTTTGAATTATTTTAGGGATTGTTTTGGAGATAAATTAGTGGTGAATATTTTAGTTCAAAAAACGCAAAGGCAATTTCATTAGTGTGGTTGCACGAACATTTTAATAAATGTCCCGAGAATGCAAGTAAAGATGTTGTAGGGCGACACACAAAGGCATACATGTTGTGGTTGTGTGGGGCAATATTATTCCCTAATAGGAATAGAAATAGTGTGCACCCACGATATATGTCTTTTATTGCCAACGCTGAAGATTGTGTAACTTACTCTTGGGGTGCGGCAGTGTTAGCATATTTGTACAGATCTTTATATACTGCTACTAGGAAAGGAGTTAAATACATTAATGGTTGTGTTACATTGTTACAAATTTGGGCTTATGAGCGTGTAAGTATTGGAAAGCCAAACCCTTGGCCACAATCATCCTTATGGTTACCTAGGGCTTTAGCATGGTCCTATTTTGGAGCCCACAGTTATCCTGGTAGACGTGAGAATCCCCATCGCCATTTGTCATTTTACCGAGGGGAGTTAGATATTAAGTCTATGTGGATGTGGTTTGGAGGCCTTACATAATGTGGGATGATGATATCGCGGATTTAATTTTGAAGGCGGTGTTGTTAGATCCGGTGGGGTCCCTCGATCCACTTTGATATTGTGGAATTTCATATGCCTGGACCGTGTGATGAGAGACAATTCGGGTTCATGCAAGGCATACCATCAATGTACAAAAACCACGGTGACCTTAGGTGAGAAAAAATTTAAATTTATTGATGTCGGGATCGTACGGCCTTGAGAGGGAATATATTTCGATGTGGGAGGCATACATGGATCATCTCAAGGACAACAAACCGAAATTTCGATTATGTCTCAATAGATGATTACATGATCTCGTATAGGAAAATTACACGTTGGAAAATTCACCGACCTCGACAAGTAAGCGACCACTTACAGTTTGTTATGAGCCTCTAGCCCATTTACAACCAACAACACCTTATTCAAATGGTGTAAAATTATATTCTTCTTTAATTAATCATGTATTGGAGTAAATACTTAATATTACATTTATTCATATTTATTGTTAATAATATTTGTTTGTGTTTATCTTACATGACAGGTTGAGAGTGCAAAGTCGTTACTTGATAAATTTTCAGTACTTACTCAGCTGCCTCCCGAGTTGGTTCTGCAAAAAAATAATTGGGATTTCCAATACGCCCTATACGACTTCGAAGCAAGAGGTAAACAAATACCTCGACAGGGGGGTCCCACAAATTTTGGACCACAGTCCCAATACACACAACTCAATGAAGGGCTTGGGAAACAAACTGATTATGTTGTACAAGAGAGCTACATACCCACCCCACAAGTAATCGAGGAGAGCTCCATTCCCACTACCCAAGCCTACGAGGAGTGTTACATTCCAACCTTCCAAACCTATGAGGAGTGTAACATTCCAACTAACTCTTCATTTGCGGGACTTTCTGACGCCAAGGGATCTAGTTCACAAAAGGTATATATAGTTATGTTAATAGTGATGGTTTTAATTATTATTGCTATATAATAATAATGTACATTTGGGTCTCAATCAGGTACAAGATGTGGGAGACCACATCTCTTATGGACCAAAAGGGTCCTTATCCAAAAGACTTAAAGATTGGAAGGAGACATTTGTAAATAAACATATGTTTGGAAATGTGGTGGCACCGTAAGGGGATTATATCCTTTATCACATCCGCGCCAGCTTATATGAATTAGAACACAATGCAAAGGCAATCCTTAGGGCACTGGAGTTGGATATTCGAGCATGTCATCGACGCTTATATGTTGTTGCTACGAGATAGAGAGGAATACTACGGTGTCGCGGGGAATACAAAGGTGGTCCCAATTTGGTTTCATGAATTCATTCTTCACATGCATATTAAGGTGGCTATGTGCCTCGCACTAACGTGAATATCGCATTTGGAGTTTTTGCGATCCGTATGTTAACCAAGATGTTGGTCCACCTTTACACGAATGCAAATACATATTCATGCCGCAGTGTAGTACCAATCAACGCCATTTTGTCTTGTTCCTATTCGCAATTGAAGATTGGATGGTTACCATAATCGACCACTACAAACGATGACTAAGTATATTCAAGCTACATGAAATGTACTTTCGTAATTCAAGTTAAAGTTGCGGTATGTTTAGTTTTAAAATATTTTAATTTTATAATGTCCTTTAATATTAAAAATTATTTACCAACTACTTTGTACATGCAGTACATTTGATACCATTTTGTTTGCGAAATGGTAATCCGATCAAGTGAGTGGCCCAAATGGTAATCCCATCAAAGCACCTTAAAGATTCGGATCAAAAACAACATAACAACTTTCAGTTGTGGCATTTTGTATGCAAGTATGTTGATCGCTTCGTTAGGGCCAATGGTAATATTTCCAAGAAGAAGTGGTCCTTGAAGATGTCACACTTTTCGTTATCAAGATCGCATTGGAGCTCTACAAGAAATCCGCAAGATTACTCCCCACCTCTCTAAATATAAAACTTATCCAACGTTATCTAATGTACATATTAATTAATAAGAATGTCTATTTGGTTGAACTTTATGGGATTTTCAAATTCATAACTTAGTAATATGAATATTATCAATCACATAAAACCACTTCATATTATTAATAATGAAAAAAAAATTATCTATTTTGTTGAATCAGTATGGATATTTTTATTCTGGACTAATATTAATAATCACATTATTTATATTAATATTAAAAATCATTATTAATATTATTTTTAATAATAGTAATACATGAATATAATAATAATAATAATAATACATGAATATAAAATTATTATTTATATTTTATTAAAGAATGATATTTATTTTTAATATATTAATAATCTTTTTATTGATATTATTACAAAGATAAGAAAACATATTAAAGGGATAATAATAAATATAGATATTAACTTATTTCTATTTAGAAAAATCCAATTAATAATATAAATTTATTAATAATAATAAATCGTAATATAATAGTAATGCAAGAATATAGATTTTGGGGATGGTGAAGTTTTTCTATAAGGATATATCCTTGGTTGAACTTAAGCAACTAGGCCCGTGGTGCTCTGGGTGGTCATATGACGAGGTATTGGTGCATGAGGTCATGAGTTCGAATCGCTCAAAGCACTACTAGTTGGTATATCGAATATTTTTTTCCTCACCAGTGATAAAGCTATATCTACCAAGGTCTTTTTTTATTATTTTATTTTATTTTAATTTCTTTGAGTCATAACATATAATGGAGAAAAGAAGAAAAAAAATAAATAAAGCAGATAAGTTCTACAAAGCTCTACCCTACCGGAAAAATAAAAAAAAAAGTATTAAGTCGATACAAGTCATGTCTACTTAGGAAATAAAAAAAAGTATTAAAGCTTCAAGTACAAGCTCTACCGTAAAATAAAAAAAAGTATGAAGTCTGAAGAAAGCTTGAAAGTAATATGCACACAAACCAATCATGTTTGATGATAAAGCATATACTTTGTAACAATCTTATTCATTTATTAATAAAAAGTATTAATTTATTAAAGGCTTTTAATTATCTACATGATCTTGCTTTTATAATATGTGATAAACCCATAGTTTTAAGCAATGCTTTTAGAATAATGATGATGATCATTCTAATGAGATCTAAATTCTTAGAAAGCTTAAAACTAAAATAGTTCCCAATCATTGGATTACTAAATTGGGGATTAGTGAATCCGGATAGATTGGTACATACGTTGCTTGCTCATTGGATGAGGATGATTGATCTCATGATCATTTGTGTGGAGACACTAAAGCAAGTTTGTAGATGCTTATTAGAGAATAAGTTCACTGAATGTGGCTCGCTAAGGAATACCTAATGGAGTTTTATTTGCCTGTCAATAGGAATTCCTGTAGTGATAGTAGTACAAGTAATCCTTGGACTTGAGATCATCATAGTATCTTGTGTATGATGAGTTATACTTTGACTTATTTCTTAAGACCCTTAGGGTATATCAAAGGGTATGCTTGGGTATAATAAGTTGTACATGGAGATAAGTTATGATCAATAAAGAATCTACCACTTCTAATAAAAGAAGAGAAATGTCCTATGTGATTCGATAAATGACAACCCAAAGAGTCCTTGGCCATAAGTAAATAAAATTAGAAAGGAGTTTCTAATTTGCATTATTTGAGTTGTGCATTTAAGAGTCGAAATACATATAATTAAATAAAATAAGACTTGACAAGAATTCCATGTCTTATATTTAATTGGGACATTGTATGGTGGAAGGATTGAATTGTACGGTAACTATTTACTCAAAGGTTCTTTAATGATTAATGTTGAAATCTATATTATCCGGAAAGTCGCTGATCGCTAGGGGAGGCTTATCCTATTGTAGAATAAATATTATTTATTTAAATAAATTAATTGTTTAATTTATTTATTTAAATAAGATTAGAATGGTTCTAATTGATTTATTCACAACCTGCTTAATATGGAGAACCTAAAGGGTCACACCATAAAAAGGAAGAATAATTATTTAAGAAGTTAATGGCATAATCGTAATAATATGTTAAGTATATTTAATTTAATCTATGGTGATAGAATAAATTAAATAGCTTAATATTTATTATTTAATATTTTAGAAATATTAAATATAAATTAATAAGAGGAGTCTTATTAATATTATTACAATTATTATTATTTTAATTTCTAAAAGAGTTTAGGAATTAATTTAATATAAGTACTCTCATTTATTCCTAATTGGATTAGGAAGGAAAATTAGTTAAAGGAGTTTAATTAATTATCCCTAATAAGATTAGGGAGCTTAATTAATTAAAAGAATTTAATTAATTAAATAAAACCCAATTCCTTAATTGTTAAGATGGGTTGCCCACATCTATAAATAAGAGGAGTCTTATTATGGGTGGTGGGGGTTGTTGACTTTTTCAACATACGACATAATTCCAATTGTTGGGAAAGTACACCCTTTCTATAGAGATAGAAAACTAGGGTTTGAGCCAAAATACCCTTCTTCTTGAATTCCTATTCTTCCTTGGTGGATCACCTCTAGAGGCCAAACACATGGGTGGCTAACGTTGATCAAAGGAAGGAACCAAACCCGGTGGATTCAAGTTGAACGCGAAAAGGATTGGAGGTGAACTTGTACCTGAGGAAGCTCGATCTTCAAGGGTATGATTTTATTCTTTATCTTTTCGTTTAATTAATAATTGTGCATAAAGGGTGATCCGGGTATATGGTTTGTAAATTTTTTAAACTCTGATTTTTAAAATTAAAATAAAACTCTTCTTATTTTAAAATTAATATATATTATTCTTAATTATTTTATAATTAAAATAAAATGTTTATTTTAATTTTAAAATAAAAAGTTTATTTTAATATTAAAATAAAAGAGTTTATTTTAATTTTAAAATTGAATATTATATATATATATATATATAATTATTTTAATCTTAAAATAAAAGTTTATTTTAATTTTAAAATAAAAGGTTTATTTTAATCTTAAAATAAAAGGGTTTATTTTAATTTTAAAATTAGAATTTCATGCTAACTAATTAGAGTTGGAATTAGATTCCATGATAACTAATTGGAGTTGAAATTGTATTCCATCTTTCCTTAAATAAAGGAGTTTATTTAGATATGAAATATGATTTCATATTATTCAAAATAAAAGAGTTTATTTGTGAATAGAAAAGAGAATCCATGTTTCCTTAAATAAAGGAGTTTATTTAAATATGAAATAAGATTTCATATTATTCAAAATAAAGGAGTTTATTTGTGAATAGGAAAAGAATATTTGTGTTTCCTTTAATAAAGATTTTTTTTACATGGAATTGGATTCCATAATTAATTAAAATAAAAGAGTTTATTTTAATTAAAGATTTTTATATATATATATATATATGGAATTGGATTCCATAATTAATTAAAATAAAGGAGTTTATTTTGATTAAGATTTTGATTAAAATAAAATAGTTTATTTTATTCAAAATTGGATAAATTAAAATAAAATAGTTTTATTTTGATTTAAATTTGGATTAAAATAAAGGAGTTTATTTTGATTCAAAAATAGATTTTATACTAACTAAATTTGCCCATTAAATGATATCAATATATATATTAAATGTTTATTATTCATGTAGGATGAATGTTATTTATTGATGCATATGGTGATGTGTATGATAATAAATGGGATTGATTATGGACTATCGACCAATATGATTGGATTTTATTTTAGTTGGATGCATGAATGTATGGGTTTTATTAAATGGGGTCTCGTGCACTCGCCTTCTCTAATTTTTTCTTAATGTAAATTCTAACTCCTCCTATGTACTTCCCTCGATCACGATCAAAGTTTCTATTTATTTTAAATAGTTTTGTAATAGGAATAGTTAGAATTAATTTTGAAGAATTAGAGATCAAGGAGCAAGGAGCGCTTGAAGACCCGCTTGTAATGGAGCCCTAAGTTTAAATGTAATAGTTATATTTAAATATTATTTCTTGCACCCCTAGGGTTTGACCTTTTGGTTCACTTGGTGGCTCTAGTGAACCAAACTAGAATAAAAGTCCATAATCAATCCGGGTAGAATATAGTATTCTATATGTGTATGCTTATATTATATATATTATATATTATGCAAACATGCTTCGCATGTTTATTAATATGACGCGTATTTTATATATATATATGCATGCTGCAGCTAAACAAGATGAGACAAATTAATAACAAACCCTCAAATTTTTATATTAAGTCCTAAACGCTCAAAGATATTTGGAATATCGAACGTCGCCTTTAAGCATGATAAAATTAATAGAGTATTAAATATTTAATATGAGTTTGTTGTGTCACCACAAGGCAAGTATTAAGTATTTAAGATGTTAATTTATCACATTTGATGCTTATAAAGAAAATTGAACAATATTGTTTTGTTGTGTCACCACAAGGATGATATTTTTTTTTTTTGAATATATGGAGTGCTAGGTCGGACTTAACTTGGATAATTTTGATTCGGATGTGCCACCACTTGATCAAAATAATCTAAGAGGCAAAAGAAAAGGAGTTGCATAGTTGATGTAATTGACAAAAAGTTGTCTACCTATTTATTTATATATAGTTTGTTGTGTCACCACAAGGCTATATACATTTGAAATGGGATCCTTATTCTCACTAGCAAATCTTTAATTAGATTTTGCCGAACTATATAAGTGAGGGTAATATAGTTTGAAAAAATAGTGGGAGATACCAAATTAAAACAAGACCTAAATTATTTTGGTAATTAATAAATGAATGTATGTTAAAATGTTGTTAATTACAAATTCATTTACGTAATTTTACAATGTCTAAAATTACTATCATCTGCGAAGCATATTAGATGCTAAATTAATCGGGGCCAATTAAACGGATTGGTTAAGGAATTTGAGAATAGTTCTCATAAATGAAAAAGCTATCTTATGTCCTTAATACGCCTATCCTCGCAAATGGTTGCGCATAATGCCTCCGAGGAAGAGATTGCTACTTTTAGAAAGTGGCAAGATGATGCACAATTGGCTCAATGCATCATGCTCGCATCTATAAGTAACGAGCTTGCCGTCGACATGAAAACTATGGATGCTCTACTATATTCCCGCACATCAAGTAGTTGATGGTGAAGAAAGTAGGACCGATAGATATCGAGATATCTAAGGAGCTCTTCCGATCTAGAATGGCCAATGGCACTATAGTATAGAAAAAAAGTTCTTAACATAATCAATTTGATTGATCAATTAGGACAACTGGTTTTGTCATGGATGGAGAGTTGAGCCAAGATTTGATCTTGCACTCACTCCCGGACTCCTTTCACAATTGTTGTGAATTTTTCATATAAACAAGCTAGATATCAGCTTTGCTGATTTGCTTAACATGTTGAAAAATGATGAGAGTCACTTTCCAACCAAGAAAGATCAAGTCTTACTGGTAGGGGCCAAAGGATCTTATGAAAAGAAGAACAATTCAAAGAAGGTAAACAGAAAGGTGTAAACAAAGGATAATAAGAACAAAACTGATACGGATAGCAAATGAGTTTGCTTCCACTGCAATAAGCCTGGACACTGGAAAGAAACTGCGAGAAGCATCTTGCAGAGGTTAACCAAAGAAGCTTAGTGAAGTTTCGGTTACAAATACAAATTTGTTCATGATTTGAAATAAATTTTTCTTTAAGTCAATGTTCTACTTGAGTATTGGATACCGACTTTGGTTATCATAAATATAGATTTATGAAGGGACCAAACAGAAGTAGAAAGCTAAACAAATATAAGTAATCCTATGAGTGGAAAATGAAGCAAAGGTTCTTGCATTAGCTATAGAAACTTATAGTTTAAGCACTCGCTTACTGAAAAATCTATTAAGTCAATAAGTTGTTATTGTATTCCAATTCTTGTTAAAATATTATTTCCATTTTATTGTTGGACAATAAAATTTTTGGTATTATAATTAAGAACAATTGTTGTTCTATTTATAATAATAATGTCTTGTATAGAACTGGAATATTACTTAATAAATTTTGTATACTTGACTTACGTGAAAAATATATTTTGCAAATTGAACAAACTAGTATAAGAAAAGGAGATGATCATTCAAAGAGTTGAATGTGTGTATTTGTAGAAATACAAGTGTTAATTATTTGAAAGGTTCAAAGAATTTAGAAGTGAAACAAATTGGCAATGTATTAAGATTCTTTGATTAGATCAAGGAATAAATACTTGTGCAATAAGTTTCTAGATCATCTCAAATGGTTTTCTCATAATGGACACATCCTGATACGCAATAATTGATTGATGTATCTGAATGAAAAATCGTACCTTGTTGGACATGGTACGGTCCAAAATGATTTTAACGACATTCCAGTATCCTTCTAGGGTCATGTCCTAGAAATGGCTGCATATCTACGAAAATGGTAACCTCTAAATCCATTTCCCAAGACTCCATAAAAGTTATGGATGGGGAGGATTCCTAATCTTAAGTATGTTAAGATAAAGGGTTGTCCAACTTATGTGAAAAGGTTTCAAAGGATAAGCTTGGGACAAGATTTGACAAGTACAGATTTGTGGGACATCCTAAAGTAAGTTTAGGGTAAATGTTCTATAATCCTACTTAGCAAAAGGTGTTTGTTACGAAACACGCTTCCTTCTAAGATAAAGGTGTTTATCATTAAAAGGGGCTAGTGGGAGGATAATAGATCTTGAAAAGTTCAAGAACCACAAAATACTATAAGTCAAATAAGGGGAACCTCAGAGATAGACCTATTATATACCACAAAGATCAATCGTAAATCTGAATAGTACCAAAGATACCTAGGAGGTATGGATTCATCATGGATGATGATGATGAGGTACACATCATAGAAGATGATGATCCAGAGTTACATTCGATGAGGTAAGACTTCTAGTGTGTACAAAAGGGTCAGTGGGAGCGTCGTGAAATTTCTAGTATTATATGATGATATACTACGGATGAGGAATAACATACCAATGCTACAATCAGTAAAGATAAAGTTGTCTAAACAATCCTCCATGAATGATTTGGGAAGAGTATCATAATCGGGGATACAAATCTATATAGATAGATTTAAGAGGATGCTCGACTTAACCCAAAGAATGTATATTCATTTGATGCTAAAGTCGTTTAGCATGGCAAACTCCAAGAGATGTCTCATGTTGATGAGCCATGGAGTGTATCTCTCTTAATAGTCTCCACAGACTCCTGAAAAGAGAGATCGCATGAGTGACTATCATGTATGCAATGAAATATACAAGACCTGATGTTGATCAGTCATATTATGGAGAAGTTCACTATGAGTCAGTGAAAAACATCTTAAAGTGCTTAACCGACACTAAGGATGTGATCATATTCATGGTGGGTCTGAATTAAAACTAGAGGGCTTAATAGACTCAAGTTTTTCGAACGGAGACCAAGACGACAGAAAGTCCACTTTAAGGTAAAGGTTACCTTGAACAAAGGTGTAGTGAATTGAAAGGTTCCAAACAACAAAAGAGTTCTTTGGTTTAGTGATAAAGACAAAGTAAGTAGCTATAAATGAAGCTGCAAGTTGATTGTTTGGATAAAAGTTCATTACAGAACTAGGAATAGTTCCTAAGTCTCATCTTGGATCTACACATGTGTTGTGGCACTTTCATTTGATTATTAGAATCATTGAAAGATGGAAATCACTATAGAGATAGTGGAATCTCATGAATAACATTACATATCCATTAACTAAAGCTTATCCAATAGCAGGATAATCGTCACTTAGAGAAGAAGAGTATAAGATACAATGGCGATTGGCTTTAGTGCAAGTGGGAGATTGAAAGTAATATGCACACAAGCCAATCATGTTTGATGATAAAGCATATACTTTGTAACAATCTTATTCATTTATTAATAAAAAGTATTAATTTATTAAAGGCTTTTAATTATCTACATGATGCTGTTTTATAATATGTGATAAACCCATAGTTTTAAGCAATGCTTTTAGAATAATGATGATGATCATTCTAATGAGATCTAAATTCTTAGAAAGCATAAAACTAAAATAGTTCCCAATCATTGGATTACTAAATTGGGGATTAGTGAATCCGGATAGATTGGTACATACGTTGCTTGCTCATTGGATGAGGATGATTGATCTCATGATCATTTGTGTGGAGACACTAAAGCAAGTTTGTAGGTGCTTATTAGAGAATAAGTTCACTGAACGTGGCTCGCTAAGGAATACCTAATGGAGTTTTATTTGCCTGTCAATAGAAATTCCTGTAGTGATAGTAGTACAAGTAATCCCTTGGACTTGAGATCATCATAGTATCTTGTGTATGATGAGTTATACTTTGACTTATTTCTTAAGACCCTTAGGGTATATCAAAGGGTATGCTTGGGTATAATAAGTTGTATACATGGAGATAATGTATGATCAATAAAGAATCTACCACTTCTAATAAAAGAAGAGAAATGTCCTATGTGATTCGATAAATGACAACCCAAAGAGTCCTTGGCGAAGGCGTAATGAAATTAGAAAGGAGTTTCTAATTTGCATTATTTGAGTTGTGCATTTAAGAGTCGAAAATACATATAATTAAATAAAATAAGACTTGACGATGAATTCCATGTCTTATATTTAATTGGGACATTGTATGGTGGAAGGATTGAATTGTACGGTAACTATTTACTCAAAGGTTCTTTAATGATTAATGTTGAAATCTATATTATCCGGAAAGTCGTTGATCGCTAGGGAGGCTTATCCCTATTGTAGAATAAATATTATTTATTTAAATAAATTAATTGTTTAATTTATTTATTTAAATAAGATTAGAATGGTTCTAATTGATTTATTCACAACCTAGGTTTAATATGGAGAACCTAAAGGGTCACACCATAAAAGGAAGAATAATTATTTAAGAAGTTAATGGCATAATCGTAATAATATGTTAAGTATATTTTATTTAATCTATGGTGATAGAATAAATTAAATAGCTTAATATTTATTATTTAATATTTTAGAAATATTAAATATAAATTAATAAGAGAAGTCTTATTAATATTATTACAATTATTATTATTTTAATTTCTAAAAGAGTTTAGGAATTAATTTAATATAAGTACTCTTATTTATTCCTAATTGGATTAGGAAGGAAAATTAGTTAAAGGAGTTTAATTAATTATCCCTAATAAGATTAGGGAGCTTAATTAATTAAAAGAATTTAATTAATTAAATAAAACCCAATTCCTTAATTGTTAAGATGGGTTGCCCACATCTATAAATAAGAGAGTCTTATTATGGGTGGTGGGGTTGTTGACTTTTCAACATACGACATAATTCCAATTGTTGGGAGAGTACACCTTTTACTATAGAGATAGAAAACTAGGGTTTGAGCCAAAATACCCTTCTTCTTGAATTCTATTCTTCCTTGGTGGATCACCTCTAGAGGCCAAACACATGGGTGGCTAACGTTGATCAAAGGAAGGAACCAAACCCGGTGGATTCAAGTTGAACGCGAAAAGGATTGGAGGTGAACTTGTACATGAGGAAGCCCGATCTTCAAGGGTATGATTTTATTCTTTATCTTTTCGTTTAATTAATAATTGTGTATAAAGGGTGATCCGGGTATATGGTTTGTAAATTTTTTAAACTCTGATTTTTACACGCTTCCGCTAATTTATGCAATTTGATTGCGCACATGAATATTACAAACCTAACAAAGCTCTACTGGCCGGATTATTTTAATAATAAATATTCACTTTTTATAACTATACTGGCAAGTTAATATTCACTTAATAAAATAGAAGCCGGTACAGGTAAATAATTAGGCACAACAACCTGTACCGGCTTATCAAATAGAAAATTTAATCGCAGACCATCTATTCAATTTATCAACGGTCAAAAAGGGGTGTTAAGATAAGACTATATAGCAACCAAATATGGAAGGGCTCCATATATATATATATATATATATATATATATATATATATATATATATATATATATATATATATATATCCTATCCGCGAATCATGGAATCACGTGGCCTAGGATCAGATCCTATTATCAAGTGCGGTTATTATATATATGATCAACGTAAAACAAAATCTCTTGTAACTTTTTACTTAAGCAGGATAAGAAAATATGATTATATATATATCATGCTCATGAAACAAATCATTCACGCTTTTTTTTAAAAAAAAGTTATCAGCAGTAACCTTTTAAAAGGTATAACATAGAAGGCAGGAAGCATATTATGAATCACGTGAATCAGGAAGATCTTGTAAGCTAACGTTTATATATATATATATATATATATATATATATATATATATATATATCAGCAAGATAACCACGTAACAGCGCAACAGGCCACGCGAGTCACGGAAAATCTGTTTCGTCATTTTTTTTTAAATTATTCTAAACACATATCAATAGACATATCAAATTTGATAATTAATAATTCGCATAAAAGTTTGGCTTTGATACCACTGTTAGGTTTGTAATATTCATGAACGCAATCAAATTGCGCAAAATAAGCGGAAACGTGGAAAATCAAAGTTTCAAAATTTTACAAACCATATACCCGGATCATCTTTTATGCACAATTATTAATTAAACGAAAAGATATGAAGAACAAGAATCATCCCATTGAAGATTCCAGCTTTCTCAGGTACAAGTTCACCTCCAATCCTTTTAGCGTTCAATTTGAATCCACCGGGTTTGGTTCCTTCCTTTGATCAACGTTAGCAACCCAAGTGTTTGGCCTCTAGAGGTGATCCAACAAGGAAGAAGAAAGATCAACAAGGAAGAAGAAAGATCAAGAAGATGGGTGTTTGGCAAAATCCTAGTTTTTCTATCTCTCATAGAAAAAGAGCGTACTCTCCCAACTATTGAAATTATGTATATTGATATCAGTTAACCCTTCTAATCTAATTAGAAAATAGGGTATTATTTAATTAATTAAATTCTTTTAATTAATTAAGCTCCCTAATCTTATTAGGGATAATTAATTAAACACTTTTAATTAATTTATCCTCCTAATCTTATTAAGAATATATGAGAGTACTTTTTATTAATTAATTCCCAAACTCCTTCAGAATTAAATAATAATAATAGTATTAATAATAATAAGACTCTCTAATTAATTTATATTTAATATTTCCAAAATATTAAATAATAAATATTAAGCTATTTATTTTATTCTATCACCATAGATTAAATTAAATATACTTAACTTATTATTACGATTATGCCATTAACTTCTTAAATAATTATTCTTCCTTTTATGGTGTGACCCTTTAGGTTCTCCATAATAAGCCGGTTGTGAATAAATCAATTATAACAATTATAATCGTATTTAAATAAATAAAATAAATTATTAATTTATTTAAATAAATAATATTTATTCTACAATAGGGATAAGCCTCCCTAGCGATCAACGACTTTCGAGATAATATAGATTTCAACATTAATCATAAAAGAACCTTTGAGTAAATAGTTACCGTACAATTCAATCCTTCCACCATACAATGTTCCAATTAAATATAAGACATTGAATTACTGTCAAGTCTTAATTTATTTAATTATATGTATTTTGACTCTTAAATGCACAGCACCAAATAATGCAAATTAGAAACTCCTTTCAAATTTCATTCTGCCCTGGCCAAGGACTACTAGGTTGTCATTTATCGAATCACATAGGACATTTCTCTTCTTTTACTAGAAGCGGTATATTCTTTATTGAACATACATTATCTCCATGTATAACTTATTATACCCAAGCATACCCTTTAATATACCCTAAGGGTCTTAAGGAATAAGTCAAAGTATAACTCATCATACATAAGATACTGTGATGATCTCAAGTCCAACGATCACTTGTACTACTATCAATACAGGAATTCCTATTGACATGCAAGTAAAACTCCATTAGGTATTCCTTAGCGAGCCACGTTCAGTGAACTTATTCTCTAATAAGCACCTACATAATTACTTTAGTGTCTCCACACAAATGATCACGAGATCAATCATCCCCATCCAATGAGCAAGCAACGTATGTACCAATCTATCCGTATTTACTAATCCCCAATTTAGTAATCCAACGATTGGGAACTATTTTAGTTTTAAGCTTTCTAAGAATTTAGATCTCATTAGAATGATCATCATCATTATTCTAAAAGCATTGCTTAAAACTATGGGTTTATCACATATTATAAAACAACATCATGTAGATAATTAAAAGCCTTTTAATAAATTAATACTTTTTATTAATAAATGAATAAGATTGTTACAAAGTATATGATTTATCATCAAACATGATTGGCTTGTGTGCATACTACTTTCAATAACCACTTGGGCTTTTATTAACAAATCTTTGGGCTTTTATATTAATTCTTATTGGACTTGCACATCTTACATAATCCAACAAGTCCATTTCATTTGGCTTACAACCTTAGAACGTATACTATATGTATTATTCTCGTATTCTAACTCGTATACTAATTCATAATATACGATATACCATCATTCACACATACTCGTATAATACTTCGTATCATACTCGTAGTCATTAACTCGTACAATACATACGTATCAGAAGATCATCACATTAACTTCTAACGCTTTACTTTTCCTAACTTTCTCGAATTAAATCCGAATGCGAAAAATTACGTTTTTCGTACTTGAGTTATTCTTACATAATCCATCACACCTCGATATTCTATCATTGCGTATTTCTCGGAAGTTCAAATATAATTCCCGAGCGAAAATCGATGAATAATGTTTTTTGGACAATTTCTCGAAAAACTTTTATTTTCATCTTGGAAATTCAAACACTTTAATTCCTTCACGTAGTTAAAATACTACGACTTTCCAATGTTTCTAGGTTATAGAACGACATTCATCTTACTAACACATAATAATAACAAATAGTATAATTTTATTCATTATTTAATTAAATAAAATTATTTTACATTAGATCCGAATTTCTCGGTCGTTACATTCTTCCCCCTAATAAGGATCATGTCCCCAGAATCTCGTCTGACATTACTCACACAACTGAGGGTAATCCTTCCTTATCTTTTCTTCCAATTCCCACGTTGCTTCTTCGGCATCGTGGTTATTCCATAACACCTTTACTGAAGGTATAATCTTATTCCGCAGAACTTGCTCTTTTCTATCGATGATTTGAATAACAACTCTTCATACGTTAAGTCCTTCTCAATATGAATAGGCTCATACTCTATTACGTGTTTATAATCCGGCTTATAAGGATGTAACACATATACATGAAACACGTTATGTATTCGTTCTAGGTTTGGAGGTAATGCTACCATATAAGCTACCTCACCTACCCGTTTTAACACTTCAAAAGGTCCTATAAACCTTGGACTTAACTTCCCCTTCTTTCCAAAGCGAATCTTTCCGTTCCAGGGAGATACCTTTAGAAATACATACGAGCCTACCTCAAACTCCCTATTCACTCGATGTGAGTCCACATACTTCTTCTGTTTGTCTTGAGCTGCTACAAGATGCATCCGTATCTGTAGGGTTTCGACACAAAAACGCAGCAGAAATAAACCAATTTAAAGGAAATTCCGAAACCCTAAAACAGGATCCATGCGAAAAAAATTAATTTAGTGGTAAGAAATTATATCGATTAAGAAACTGAAAGTGAAGCAATCTAATCTCCAACGCAATTCGCGATTAAGAAACTGGAATTTATACGATCGAATCTCCAACGCAATCCAAATGAACTGCGTCTCTACAGTACCCACACGAACGCTTCGCGAATCGTCCTATGATCTGCAGAAGAAGGAACCGCGGTACTAGCCACCAAGGATGAGGATTTTCAAAACTGTTTTCTCTAGTCTCTCTCTAAGAACGACTAGGGTTTTGTCTTTTGACGTAATCCCTAAAGTGACTGATATATATCATATATATAGAAGTTAGGAGGAATTAATCAAAACATAATATTATTAAAATCCGAAATAACAATCTTCTAATTCTAAAACTAGCCCAGTAGGAAAAGATAAATGATAAGTTCCTACGGCCAGTGCAGCAACTTTTGCTCCATTCCCAACTCGTAGGTCAACCTCTCCTTTCGCCAAAGTCCTACTCCTTCGAAGTTCTTGCACATTAACACAAATGTGATAACCACATCTAGTATCCAATACCCATGATGTAGAAGTAGACAAGTTAACTTCTATAACATATATACCTGAAACAGAAGTCGTACTTCCTTTCCTTTTCTTCATTTCTTCCAAATAAGCATGACAGTTCCTCTTCCAGTGTCCAGGTTTTCCACAAAAGTGACACTCACCTTCTTTAGCCACCCCACCTTTATGTTTTAAAGCATGTTTGGTTTTGGAATTGGGTTTGGCAAAAGATTTAGATCCTATCTTCTTCTTGCCTTTCCAATTTCCCTTAGCATTCCCCTTTTGAACCATCATTATGGGAGTGGGTCCTACCTTTTTCATATTGTTCTCGGCAGTTCTTAACATGCTCAACAACTCAGTAAGGGGTTTCTCAATTTCATTCATAACATAGTTCATAACAAATTGAGAGTAACTGTTGCTCAAAGATTGCAAAACAAGATCAGTTTGGGCTTCCAGAGTGATTGGAAAACCCAACCTATCAAGGTACTCAATATACCCAATCATTTTAAGCACATGTTGACCAACTGGATCACGTTCACCTATTTTGCAGTGATACAAAGCCTTGCTTATATCATACCTCTCCTGTCGAGCATGCCCTTCGAACAATTTCTTGAGATGCTCGATCATCTCATAAGCATCCATCAACTCATGTTGCTTCTGAAGCTCAGCGTTCATGGTTGCTAGTATGACACAACTCACGTCCAGAGCATCATCTTGATGCTTCTTGTAAGCATTATGCTCCGCACGTGGTGCAGTGACAGCTGGTGCTGCAGGAATGGGCCCATCAAGGACATATAGCTTGTGCTCTTGTTTGAGGACAATCCTCAAGTTCCTATGCCAGTCAAGGAAATTAATTCCTCTCAGCTTGTCCTTCTCAAGGTCTGATTGTGACAACCCGAGAAATTAGAAAATTTTTAAATTTTTATTAATTGATTTAAGGTTCAAAATTAGAACCTAAACAGAAAATTAGTGTATGCGTTTGATATTTTTAAGATAGAATTTTGAGGATTTCAAAATTCTGTGAAGGATTTAGGTGAATTATTCAGGATTAAGGGAATACGTGAATATGTTTTGTGTATGTGTGTACAGAATGTGGTTAAGGGTCAAGGGTTGACCAGATAAACGATATCTATAACAAACCCTAGGTATATAATAAGAACGTCAACGTTCGGTTAGAAAACCCTAACGATTAACAAGAAACCCTAGAAATCGATTACGAAACCCTAATTTCAGCCGAATCAAACCCTAATTCTAATGCATGAAACCTAATCTGGGAACTTAAGTGATTATTATATTGCTTAAGTGCTATTAATTATAGTATTAATTAGGGTAAAGCTTAATTAATTAGCAAACCCTAATTTTCAAATTTAGAAACCCTAATTTTGAGATTAATAACCCTAATTTATAATTTGGAAAAATCGAAGTGTTAATTAAATATTTTTAATGTTAATTAGGAAATATTAATCCTAAATTTTCAAGTTATGAGTAATTAGAAAATCTTAATCTAATTACTTAAATCTAATTTTTAAATTAGAAAATTATTTTCTATTAGAAACCCTAATTAGTGGTTTATAAACCCTAATGATTAATTTTGACCCTAATTACTTAATTAGCAATTTTAATTAGGAAATGCTAATCCTAATTAGCAAGATTTAATTTACGATTAAGAAATTTTAATATAATTAGAAAATTCTAATTATAATTTAGAAATATTAAATTTCTATTTTTAAAACCTAAATTGGAAATTTTAGAAAATTAAATTACAAACCCTTAGGGTTTCAAACCCTAAACCCTAAGGTTTTCCAAACCCTAATCCTAACCCTAAATCCTAAGGGTTTAGCCATTTACTAGAATACCATTAAAATTAAAAAGACTAAAATGCCTTTTAGTGCATTATTGAGGGTAACTTGTAATCTTGCCAATATATGGAGTGGTTGAGCAACTACATCAACCCCATGTGGCCTAAATATCACAGCAATCAGCCGAAATTAGCAGCTTCTAGCATTGCATCAAGTCATTAGTAGATTAAAGAAAGAGAAATGGCCTCTTTATTTTTCATTTTGTCCAAGTCCCTTCTCTCTCTATATTTTTGGATCTTAGAGTGAGAGAGTGTGAGAAAACAAGCCAAGATCATGTAATAAAACACCAAGAATAGACCATGAGGATCAAAAATCAGAATGAAAGCCTCAAAGGTATAAGAACCCTAATTTTTGTAAATCTTATGTTTTGATGTTAGTTGTTGGTTAGATATGTGTTAGAGGGTGTCATTTAGAGATCTGGGTTGTTGGATCATGGATCCATAACATCTAGATGCTCGAATATAAAGATTTATCAAATCTGGAAAAATGGAAAAATAAGGCCTGACAGCCTAATGTCAGAGCCTCTAGATCTTTATGTGTTTGATGTTTTGTGTATTTTGTGTTTTGAATCTGTTCTATGACATGAGTACTGTTATCTGAAACTGGAAGCAAGGTCATAGCATGTCTACTTCGTAAGATATATGCGGTCAAATGGCGTTGACAAAGCACGGAGTCGGTTTTCTGGGCAGCCCAGAAAGTCTCAGGTAGTTCTGACAGGTTGTTCTTGGCCTTTGATCTTGAAACTGTTAAGGTTAATAGCCATGTTTATGCATATAGCTTGTAGTTGGACATCATTACTACACGATCATACCTCTAGAACACTTATAGCTTACATGGAATCATAGATAATCTTGGTCAACCTAGGTTGACCGAAATGGCTCATGAAGGTTTTGTGGAAAACACATATCTTCATCGGCCGAAATTTCTGACATAGTTTACTAGCATGGATCTGGCATGTGTTATAATGTTAGACTGAAATGATAGAATGTTATTATACCCTGAAACTTCTACTACAGTTTTGAATTCATATATCACATAAACCAATCTTAGAATAAAAGATATAAGGATGCAAAGTAGGGACCCTCACACTGCTTGAGTTTCTAGAAAACCCAGAAACTCAAGAACACGTATGACAGGTATTTCTAGAGCATAGATCTTGCTGTGAAGAAGTCGTTTGGGCATGAAATTGGTTGTAATCGTAGTATTGCATGTATTCTATAACATTAAAACAATATACAACCATGATAACGTCTAGAACATGAAAATCTTTGTGGTCAAAAAAGACCTTGTTATGCGAAAAGAAGGCTCAAAATGACTTTCAAGAACACCTATAGCGACATATGCATGTATTATAGGGCCCATTAGCGACGGTTTTAAATTTATTTAATTTTTGATTTTCCAGAAATTATTAATAAATAAAAAAAATGGTTTTTAATTATTAAAAATACATAATAAATTACAAAAATTATTTTAAAGTCCTAAAAATAGTTTTTAATTATTTTAAGTATATTTCATAATTATTTAATATTTTTGGAATATAAATGGAATTTAATTTATTTAATTATAATATTAAATAAATTATTTAAAAATGATATAAATACATGAAAAATCATGAAAAATAATATTATGTTATAATAAAATATTTTAAGTTATTTTCAAAGGACTTTTAATATTTTGTGATGAATTTCATTAATTTATCAATATTAAAGATAATTAGTTTATTTAATAAATATATTAAATAAATTATGGAAAAATAGAATAAATTATTTAAAAATTATATAAAATGATTTAAGTGTTATAAAAATATTTGAAGTTATAAAATATAAATTTTGATATTTTGTCATGAAAATATTAATATTTTAATATTAATAGCAATTATCATATATTGAATTTTATTGTTTAAAAATCATATAAAGGTGATTTTAAAGTATTAAAAATACTTTATGATGTTATAAATATATTATACTATTATGACATGTATTTCATTAATATTTGATAATAAATAAATATCAATGATAAAAGAATTATGTGGTATTCTGTGTATGTGTGTACAGTATGTGGTTAAGGGTCAAGGGTTGACCAGATAAATGATATTTGTAACAAACCCTAGGTATATATTAAGAAAGTCAACGTTCGATTAGAAAACTCTAACGATTAACAAGAAACCCTAGAAATCTATTTTGGAAACCCTAATTTTAGTTCCGGGAATCTGAAACCCTAATTCGGCGCATGAAACCCTAATCTAGGAACTTAAATTATTTTATATTGCTTAAGTGCTATTAATTATAGTATTAATTAGGGTAAAGCTTAATTAATTAGCAAAGCCTAATTTTCAAATTTAGAAACCCTAATTTCGGGATTAAGAACCCTAATTTATAATTAGGAAAAACTGAAGTGTTAATTAAATAGTTTTAATGTTAATTAGGAAATATTAATCCTAAATTTTCATGTTATGAGTAATTAGAAAATCTTAATCTACTTACGAAATCTAATTTTAAATTAAAAATTATTTTCTATTAGAAACCCTAATTAGTTGTTTATAAACCCTAATGATTAATTTTGACCCTAATTGCTTAATTAGCAATTTTAATTAGGAAATGCTAATCCTAATTAGCAAGATTTAATTTATGATTAAGGAATTTTAATATAATTAGAAAATTCTAGTTATAATTTAGAAATATTAAATTTCTATTTTTAAAACCTAAATTGGAAATTTTAAAAAATTAAATTACAAACCATTAGGGTTTCAAACCCTAAACCCTAAGGTTTTCTAAATCCTAAACCCTAATCCTAACTCTAAACCCTAAGGGTTTGGCTATTTACTAGAATACCATTAAAATTAAAAAGACTAAAATGCCCTTTAGTGCATTATTGAGGGTAACTTGCAATCTTGCCAATATATGGAGTGGTTGAGCAACTACATCAACCCCATGTGGCCTAAATATCACAGCAATCAGCCGAAATTAGCAGCTTCTAGCATTGCATCAAGTCATTAGTAGATTAAAGAAAGAGAAATGACCTCTTTATTTTTCATTTTGTCCAAGTCCCTTCTCTCTCTATATTTTTGGATCTTAGAGTGAGAGAGTGTGAGAAAACAAGCCAAGATCATGTAATAAAACACCAAGAAAAGACCATGAGGATTAGAAATCAGAATCAAAGCCTCAAAGGTATAAGAACCCTAATTTTTGTAAATCTTGTGTGTAAGACCCCGAATTTTATGAAATAAAAGTATTCAATTTTTCTTATAATTACTATTCAGTAAATGGTTAAATTGATAAAAGTTAAAGTTAAGGGTGATATATGATTTTTTTTTCAAAATACACAAGTGGTTATAAAATATCCATACGTAAGTATTTTTGAATTATTGATTCTTACGTAAGAAGGCACTACTCAATAATTGTTACAGTAATTACTGTTCAATATTTTATTTTATTGATTCAATAGTTGTTGCGTTGATATTTTATATTATTGTTGTTTCAATAATTATCACTGCATAATATTTCTCATTATCAGATCAATAATTCATATTATTTGAATAATATTATTAGATAGCATTATTGGCAATGTCTAGAAAGTTCTGTCAAGGAGAGGTTTGGTCACCTAATTGCGATATAGTAAGGAGAAATTCTTATTGGAAAGCCCCCTCTTTCCTGGGAATGGCCTGGTTGTCATAATTGTGATTCTATAATATTATTTGTGAATAATTAATTATTGATTTATATGATAAGGAAATATTTATTTGATGTGGAAATAAATGATGGATTTATTTATGTGGTTATAAATGAAGGAATTAATGTTGAGGTATTTTATCGAGATTTTTGTTTGAATGAAGGTATTAAAAATTAAACCAGTCTTTTTGAGATATATTGCGTGAGTTATAATTTTTAATCCGACCATTTGATCGTTGTAATTTTTTGATATGTTATACATATATAAGTTGAGTATATGTCCACAAATTTTGAACCGTTAAAAAATGAACGTATGATTTGTTATGAATTTTAAGAGGTGAATGGTTCAGAAATTGTTGAAGTATCCGAATTTAGCATTTTGGTGGAAAATTCTAGAATTGAGTGGGCCCCACTTGTGGTTGGTGAAGAAATGTGCTGAATTTTATTTCAAATGTGGTGGGTGGGAATAATAGCGAGTAAAGCCATCGGGTTGCGATTCAAGTCTCGCTAAAATTTTCCTATAAATAGAGGGCTAAGTTAGAATTGAAAATCACACCAGAAACAAGTTTTCTCTCTTTCTCTCTCTAGATTATTGAGTGTATTTTGTGAGTATTTAGATACTTGGTGAGTTGATATTCATCAGTGAAAGTTTCCTTCATCGTCATATCCGATATCCAGTCAGAAGTGCTGCTCTTTTGAGGTAAGAGATAGTAAGGGATTTTAAGGGTTATTATGTTTTTCAGTTCATACTTCTTCTGACCTTCAGAAAATTCTGGAAAAATTTGAAATGATATGTTGATGAGTTTTATTGATTGTGTCCAAAAATTGTGATTTTTGGATGTATAGATTAAGAGTTATGAATTTTATGAGAAAATACTATTTTAAAAGTAACGCCATATAACTCCTTATGGTTAACTCCAAAATTGATGAAATTTTTATTGGGAGTACATCTATATAATATCATTGTACTCTGTGAATTACTGAATTTTTGGATAAAAGTACAATTTATGATAAATGTCTAAATATTCACGATTTTAACCATATAAAAAATAGTAAATGAATTTTAAAATTCTAAGAAAATATATGTTCAATATGGGACTATATTCTGCTAAATCCCAGAAAAAAAATATTTTTGGAACTGATTTGGTATTTTTCATGAAAATGGACTAGTTGTGAATAAATGAGTTATATATGTTATGTGAAGGAAGAAAATTGGAAAATATGATTTTATGGCTTGAGAATCATATATGTGGTATATGCAAATTTTTGATGAGGATTTTGGTTATTGGTGATGAAACCTTATAAGTTTGGCATTTTATGATGATTAAATGCATTATTTAATAAAGTGTAAACAATTAAAATAAATTGTTTATAAGTTTAAGAAATGTTATTCTTTCAATATCATTATACCGAAATATTGGTATGGATTTTATTGTGGAATTTCTACCTTTTTGTGTCAAGGTTACTATTCATGAGTTACTATTCATGAGTTACTATTCACGAGTTACTATTCACGAGTTACTATTCATGAGTACTATTCACTACAAAATTGGTTTTTTTTTTCTAACCAAATTATAGTTGATTTATGAATATTACTCTGGAGATTAAAACTATATATTGATTTTATTATCATATATAATATTTTTATAACCCTGATGTTGAAATTCTCTTTCACTAGAGTGTAAAGATGAGTAGATTATTGGTATGATCATGACTAGGGTTCTCTTTGGCCAGTAGTGAAAAGTTGAATTGTGATTGGTATGATCATGACCATTGAATTTATAATTGAATATCTTTAGCTTAAGTGCAATGCTGAATTGATCAACATGGTTATAATTATTGTTTATATAAATTCTGAAATGATTATATATTTTCTTTGAGATATTAATATCTTTGGCTTGTAGTGCAAAGATGAATTGTTGATGAATATCTTTGGCCAGTAGTTCAAAGATGAACTGTTAATGAATATCATTGGCCCGTAGTGCAAAGATGACCTGTTATTGAATATCTTTGGCCAGTGGTGCGAAGATGAACTGTGGATGAATATCTTTGGCCGTAGTGCAAAGATGAATTTATTAGTATGATTATGAACAGGAAATGTGATTTGGTATAACCATGATCTTTGATGTTTCAAGTAAAGACATGTGATGAAAATTATATTCGTCCTGCGTACGAAGAGGAATTTAGAATCACAATTATGATCATGAGATATTCATATAATTGTGGAAAGGAATTGTTGATTGATGTTACAGGGATAAAACATTGTTGGTGGACTTTTAACATAGAGAAGATAATTGGTATATTGTCTATTTGACTCTTCTAATGGATTGCTCGTTCATTGTAACTATGGTTGAAAATTTTATCATCTACCATATGTTCTAAATCTACGATTTGTTATTGATGAAGGCTATTGATAATTTAATTATCTTTATTCATGATATTCTTTCTTGAGCTAGTTGTGCTCACCCTTTTGCTTCACAATTCTTCGTGTAATAAAAGTGTGTATTTGGGTCGAGCTGGGTAACAAGGGAATAGAATCGGTGGTCTCTAGTCATGGAGTTCTCCTAAAACAAGATGTATAAACAAGTGTGTTGTATACATCTTTTAGTAGTTATATTTGGTGAATCATATAGGGAGAGGCGAACCCAACGTTGAAAGGGTGTTTTGCCACTATCATACAAGATGTCTAATGACATACAACCTCGTGTCACCATAAGACAGGGTTGTGCTCATCCACTTGCTGAGTATATTTACGAGCACTACCTATATAACCTTGGTGTTTGTTTGAAGTATAATTCTCAATTTGAGACAGTTGAGGTAATGATAAGTCAAGAGAAGACTCACTATTGGGAAGAATGTGATAGTAATCTTCTCGTTTTTCTTTGGGGTCTATTGGGTCAACCAAGGATAATTATGTGGCCATATGATATCTATCATAAGCTAGAAGCATGGCCTCCCATGTACAAAGGTTTCCTTGAGCACTTCCCAAAAATTCTAATTTCTAAAACAGTTTTTGACTATACCTTTATATAAGGTGTCATTGTGACGTGCTATCCACGATTGGGACATGAGTCACAGTTGGTATATATTTGTATCCAAACTCACAGCATATGTGTTGTTGTATTTTGTACGACAATTGTTGTAATAAAGTTGTAGTCATTTTCTGTACCATGTATTTGGCGACTCAGAATGGGTTGGATGGAATGGACCTATTTTGGGGTCGTAACATTGTGTTTTGATGTTAGTTGTTGGTTAGATATGTGTTAGAGGGTGTCATTTAGAGATCTGGGTTGTTGGATCATGGATCCATAACATCTAGATGCTCAAATCTAAAGATTTATTAAATCTGGAAAAATGGAAAAATAAGGCCTGACAGCCTAATGTCAGAGCCTCTAGATCTTTGTGTGTTTGATGTTTTGTGTATTTTGTGTTTTGAATCTGTTCTATGACACGAGTACTGTGATTTGAAATTGGAATCAAGGTCATAGCATGTCTGGATCGTAAGATATATGCGGTCAAACGATGTTGACTAAGACGCGAGTTAACTTTCTGGCGACCCTGAAAAAGTTTCGAATGAGTTCTGACAGGTTGTTCTTGGCCTTTGATCTGGAAACTGTTAAGGTTCATAGCCATGTTTATGCATATAGCTTGTAGTTGGACATCATTACTACACGATCATACCTCTAGAACACTTATAGCTTACATGGAATCATAGATAATCTTGGTCAAACTAGGTTAACCGAAATGGCTGATGAAGGTTTTGTGGAAAACCCAGATCTTCATCAGCAGAAATTTCTGACATATATAGTTTGACTAGCATGGATCTGGCATGTGTTATAATGTTAGACTGAAATGATAGCATGTTATTGTACACTGACACTTCTACTACAGTTTTGAATTCATATATCACATAAACCAATCCTAGAATAAAAGATATAAGGATGAAAAGTAGGGACCCTCACACTGCTTGAGTTTCTGGAAAACCCAGAAACTCAAGAACACGTATGACAGGTATTTCTAGAGCATAGATCTTGCTGTGATGATGTCGTTTGGGCATGAAATTGGTTTGTAATCGTAGTATTGCATGTATTCTATAACATTAAAACAATATACAACCCTGATAACGTCCATAACATGAAAATCTTTGTGGTCAAAGTAGCAACCTTGGTGTCTGACATTAAGGTTCAAGAACAGCTCAAGAACACCTATAGCGACAAGTGCATCCATTATATAGGCCCATGTAATGACGGTATTGAATTTATTTAATTTCTGATTTTTCAAAAATTACTAATAAATAGAAAAAAATGGTTTTAATTATTAAAAATACATAATAAATTCCGAAAAATTATTTTAAAGTCCTAAAAATAGTTTTTAATTATTTTAAGTATATTTCATAAATATTTAATATTTTTGGAATATAAATGGTATTTAATTTATTTAATTATAATATTAAATAAATTATTTAAAAATGATATAAATACATTAAAAATCATGAAAAATAATATTATGTTATAATAAAATATTTTTAGTTATTTTCAAAGGACTTTTAATATATTGTGATGAATTTTATTAATTTATCAATATTAATGATAATTAGTTTATTTAATAAATATATTAAATAAATTATGGAAAAATAGAATAAATGATTTTAAAATCATATAAAAATGATTTAAGTGTTCTAAAAATATTTTAAGTTATAAAATATAACTTTTGATATTTTTCATGAAAATATTAATATTTTAATATTAATAGCAATTATCGGATATTGAATTTTATTGTTTAAAAATCATATAAAGGTGATTTTGAAGTATTAAAAATATTTTATGATGTTATAAATATATTATACTATTATGACATGTATTTTATTAATATTTGATAATAAATAAATATTAATGATAAAAGAATTATGAGGTATTCTGTGTATGTGTGTACAATATGTGGTTAAGGGCCAAGGGTTGACCAGATAAACGATATCTGTAACAAACCCTAGGGATATATATTAAGAACGTCAACATTCGGTTAGAAAACCCTAACGATTAATAAGAAACCCTAGAAATCGGTTTTGGAAACCCTAATTTCAGTTCCGAGAATCTGAAACCCTAATTCGGCGCATGAAACTTTAATCCGGGAACTTAAATGATTATTATATTGCTTAATTGCTATTAATTATAGTATTAATTAGGGTAAAGCTTATTTAATTAGCAAAGCCTAATTTTCAAATTTAGAAACCCTAATTTCGAGATTAATAACCCTAATTTATAATTTGGAAAAATCGAAGTGTTAATTAAATATTTTTAATGTTAATTAGGAAATATTAATCCTAAATTTTCAAGTTATGAGTAATTAGAAAATCTTAATCTAATTACTTAAAATCTAATTTTAAATTAGAAAATTATTTTCTATTAGAAACCTAATTAGTGGTTTATAAACCCTAATGATTAATTTTGACCCTAATTACTTAATTAGCAATTTTAATTAGGAAATGCTAATCCTAATTAGCAAGATTTAATTTACGATTAAGAAATTTTAATATAATTAGAAAATTCTAATTATAATTTAGAAATATTAAATTTCTATTTTTATAACCTAAATTGGAAATTTTAGAAAATTAAATTGCAAACCCTAAGGGTTTTAAACCCTAAACCCTAAGGTTTTCTAAATCCTAAACCCTAATCCTAACCCTAAACCCTAAGGGTTTGGCCATTTACTAGAATGCCATTAAAATTAAAAAGCCTAAAACGCCATTTAGTGCATTATTAAGGGTAACTTGCAATCTTGCCAATATATGGAGTGGTTGAGCAACTACATCAACCCCATGTGGCCTAAATATCACAACAATCAGCCGAAATTAGCAGCCTCTAGCATTGCATCAAGTCATTAGTAGATTAAAGAAAGAGAAATGGCCTCTTTATTTTTCATTTTGTCCAAGTCCCTTCTCTCTCTATATTTTTGGATCTTAGAGTGAGAGTGTGAGAAAACAAGCCAAGATCATGTAATAAAACACCAAGAACAGGCCATGAGGATCAGAAATCAGAATCAAAGCCTCAAAGGTATAAGAACCCTATTTTTTGTAAATCTTGTGTTTTGATGTTAGTTGTTGGTTAGATATGTGTTAGAGGGTGTCATTTAGAGATCTGGGTTGTTGGATCATGGATCCATAACGTCTAGATACTCGAATCTAAAGATTTATCAAATCTGGTAAAATGGAAAAATAAGGCCTGACAGCCTAATGTCAAAGCCTCTAGATATTTATGTGTTTGATGTTTTGTGTATTTTGTGTTTTGAATCTGTTCTATGACATGAGTACTGTGATTTGAAACTGGATGTAAGGTCATAGCATGTCTAGATCGTAAGATATATGCGCTCAAACGACGTTGACCAAGCACGGAGTTGGCTTTCTGGGCAGCCCAGAAAGTTTCAAGTAGTTCTGACAGGTTGTTCTTGGCCTTTGATCTGGAAACTGTTAAGGTTCATAGCCATGTTTATGCATATAGCTTGTAGTTGGACAACATTACTACACGACCATACCTCTAGAACACTTATAGCTTACATGGAATCATAGATAATCTTGGTCAAACTAGGTTGACCGAAATGGCTCATTAAGGTTTTGTGGAAAACCCAGATCTTCATCAGCCAAAATTTCTGACATAGTTTGACTAGCATGGATCTGGCATGTGTTATAATATTAGACTGAAATGATAGCATGTTATTGTACCCTGACACTTCTACTACAGTTTTGAATTCATATATCACATAAAACCAATCCTAGAATAAAAGATATAAGTATGCAAAGTAGGGACCCTCACACTGCTTGAGTTTTTGGAAAACCCAGAAACTCAAGAACACGTATGACAGGTATTTCTAGAGCATAGATCTTGCTGTGATGATGTCGTTTGAGCATGAAATTGGTTTGTAATTGTAGTATTGCATGTATTCTATAACATTAAAACAATATACAACCCTGATAACGTCCAGAACATGAAAATCTTTGTGGTCAAAGTAGCAACCTTGGTGTCTGACATGAAGGTTCAAGAACAGCTCAAGAACACCTATAGCGACAGGTCTGTCGCTATAGGGCCCATTAGCGACGGTTTTGAATTTATTTAATTTCTGATATTCCAGAAATTATTAATAAATAGAAAAAAATGGTTTTTAATTATTAAAAATACATAATAAATTCTGAAAAATTATTTTAAAGTCTGAAAAATAATTTTTAATTATTTTAAGTATATTTCATAAATATTTAATATTTTTGGAATATAAATGGTATGTAATTTATTTAATTATAATATTAAATAAATTATTTAAAAATGATATAAATACATTAAAATCATGAAAAATAATATTATGTTATAATAAAATATTTTCATTATTTTCATGACTTTTAATACTTTGTGATGAATTTCATTAATTTATCAAAATTAATGATAATTAGTTTATTTAATAAATATATTAAATAAATTATGGAAAAATAGAATAAATGATTTTAAAAATCATATAAAAATGATTTAAGTGTTATAAAAATATTTTAAGTTATAAAATATAACTTTTGATATTTTTCATGAAAATATTAATATTTTAATATTAATAGCAATTATCGAATATTGAATTTTATTGTTTAAAAATCATATAAAGGTGATTTTGAAGTATTAAAAATACTTTATGATGTTATAAATATATTATACTATTATAACATGTATTTCATTAATATTTGATAATAAATAAATATTAATGATAAAAGAATTATGTGGTATTCTGTGTATGTGTGTACAATATGTGGTTAAGGGCCAAGGGTTGACCAGATAAACGATATCTGTAACAATCCCTAGGGATATATATTAAGAACGTCAACATTCGGTTAGAAAACCCTAACGATTAACAAGAAATCCTAGAAATCGGTTTTGAAAACCCTAATTTCAGTTCCGAGAATCTGAAACCCTAATTCGGTGCATGAAACCCTAATCTGGGAACTTAAATGATTATTATATTGCTTAATTGCTATTAATTAGGGTAAAGCTTAATTAATTAGCAAAGCCTAATTTTCAAATTTAGAAACCCTAATTTCGAGATTAAGAACCCTAATTTATAATTAGGAAAAACTGAAGTGTTAATTAAATAGTTTTAGAAAATTAAATTGCAAACCCTAAGGGTTTTAAACCCTAAACCCTGAGGTTTTCTAAATCCTAAACCCTAATCCTAACCCTAAACCCTAAGGGTTTGGCCATTTACTAGAATGCCATTAAAATTAAAAAGACTAAAATGCCCTTTAGTGCATTATTAAGGGTAACTTGCATTCTTGCCAATATATGGAGTGGTTGAGCAACTACATCAACCCCATGTGGCCTAAATATCACAATAATCAGCCGAAATTAGCAGCTACTAGCATTGCATCAAGTCATTAGTAGATTAAAGAAAGAGAAATGGCCTCTTTATTTTTCATTTTGTCCAAGTCCCTTCTCTCTCTATATTTTTGGATCTTAGAGTAAGAGAGTGTGAGAAAACAAGCCAAGATCATGTAATAAAACACCAAGAACAGGCCATGAGGATCAGAAATCAGAATCAAATCCTCAAAGGTATAAGAGCCCTATTTTTTGTAAATCTCGTGTTTTGATGTTTGTTGTTGGTTAGATATGTGTTAGAAGGTGTCATTTAGAGATCTAGGTTGTTGGATCATGGATCCATAACATCTAGATGCTCGAATTTAAAGATTTATCAAATCTGGTAAAATGGAAAAATAAGGCCTGACGGCCTAATGTCAGAGCCTCTAGATCTTTATGTGTTTGATGTTTTATGTATTTTGTGTTTTGAATCTGTTCTATGACATGAGTACTTTGATCTGAAACTGAAAGCAAGGTCATAGCATGTCTAGATCGTAAGAAATCTGTTCTATGACATGAGTACTTTATATGATAACATGAAATATATGATAACATGCTTGCGATCATGTTCCTGATTCTTTTTCATTTTCATGCTAACATTTAAGCTTCTGCCGAATTCCATCATACTCCAAGCACGTGACTTTCATGATACTTAGCCACGAATTCTGTATATAAAGAAAAACAGTTTCCGAAAATAGTTTTCGGATTTATTTTTTTTTATTTTTTTTATTTTAATAAATTTTATACAACAAATTATGCCCAATTAAAATGTTCTAAACACATATCAATATACATATCAAATTAAAATAATTAATAATTCGCATAAAGGTTTGGCTCTGATGCCCTTTGTTAGGTTTGTAATATTCAAGAACGAATCAAATTGCAAAAAATAAGCGAAGCGTGTAAAAATCGAGTTTAAAATTTTACAAACCATATACCCGGATCACCCTTTATGAACAATTATTAATTAAGCGAAAAGATATGAAGAACAAACATACCCTTGAAGATCCGAGCTTCCTCGAATGTACAAGTTCACCTCCAATCCTTTTAGCGTTCAACTTGAATCCACCGGGTTTGATTCCTTCCTTTGATCAACGTTAGCCACCCAAGTGTTTGGCCTCTAGAGGTGATCCACCAAGGAAGAAGAAGAATTCAAGAAGATGGGTGGTTGGCTAAACCCTAGTTTTTCTATCTCTATAGAAAAGGAGCGTACTCTCCAACCATTGGAAATATCACGTAGTCTTGATATCTGATATAAGACTCCTCTTATAAAGATATCAAGTAACCCTATTAAAATAAGGTATTATTTAATTAAACTCTTTTAATTAAATGGGCTCTCTAATCTTATTAGGGATAATTAATTAAACTCCTTTAATTAATTTTCCCTCCTAATCCTATTAGGAATAAATGAGAGTACTTATATTAAATTAATTCCTAAACTCTTTTAGAAATTAAAATAATAATAATTATAATAATATTAATAAGACTCCTCTTATTAATTTATATTTAATATTTCTAAAATATTAAATAATAATATTAAGCTATTTAATTTATTCTATCACCATAGATTAAATTAAATATACATAACATATTATTACGATTATGCCATTAACTTCTTAAATAATTATTCTTTCTTTTATGGTGTGACCCTTTAGGTTCTCCATATTAAACCGGTTGTGAATAAATCAATTAGAACAATTCTAATCTTATTTAAATAAATAAATTAAACAATTAATTTATTTAAATAAATAATATTTATTCTACAATAGGGATAAGCCTCCCTAGCGATCAACGACTTTCCGGATAATATAGATTTCAACATTAATCATAAAAGAACCTTTGAGTAAATAGTTCTGCGTCTGATTCAATCCTTCCATCTGATGTCCCAATTAAATATAAGGCGTGGAATTCTTTGTCAAGTCTTATTTTATTTAATTATATGTATTTCGACTCTTAAATGCATGACTCCAAATAATTCAAATTAGAAACTCTTTTCTAATTTCATTACATATAGCCAGGACTCTTTGGATTGTCATTTATCGAATCACATAGGACATTTCTCTTCTTTTAATAAGTGGTAGATTCTTTATTGATCATACATTATCTCCATGTACAACTTATTATACCCAAGCATACCCTTTGATATACCCTAAGGGTCTTAAGGAATAAGTCAAAGTATAACTCATCATACACAAGATACTATGATGATCTCAAGTCCAAGGATCACTTGTCTTACTATCACTACTGAAATTCCTATTGACGAGCAAGTAAAACTCAATTAGGTATTCCTTAGCGAGCCACGTTCAATGAACTTATTCTCTAATAAGCACCTACATACTTGCTTTAGTGTCTCCACACAAATGATCATGAGATCAATCATCCTCATCCAATGAAATGCAAGCAACGTATGTACCAATCTATCCAGATTCACTAATCCCCAATTTAGTAATCCAATGATTGGGAACTATTTTAGTTTTAAGCTTTCTAAGAATTTAGATCTCATTAGAATGATCATCATCATTATTCTAAAAGCATTGCTTAAAACTATGGGTTTATCACATATTATAAAACAACATCATGTAGATAATTAAAAGCCCTTAATAAATTAATACTTTTATTAATAAATGAATAAGATTGTTACAAAGTATATGCTTTATCATCAAACATGATTGGCTTGTGTGCATATTACTTTCAATCTCCCATTTGCACTAAAGCCAATCGCCATTGTATCTTATACTCTTCTTCTCTAAGTGACGATTATCCTGCTGTTGGATAAGCTTTAGTTAATGGATATGTAATGTTGTTCATGAGAGTCCACTTTGTCTCTATAGTGATTTCCCATCTTTCAATGATTCTAATAATCAAATGAAAGTGCCACAACACATGTTTAGATCCAAGATGAGACTTAGGAACTATTCCTAGTTCAAGAATGAACTTTTAATCCAAACAATCAACTTGCGACTTCATTAATAGCTATATACTTTGTCTTTATCACTAAACCAAAGAACTCTTTCTTTGTTTGGAACCTTTCAAATTCAACGCACCAATTGCTCAAGATAACGCTTTACCTTAAAGTGGATTTTTACATCATCTTGGTCTGTCTTAAAAACTTGAGTCATTAAGCCCTCTAGTTTTAATTTAGACCCACCATGAATATGATCACATCCTTAGTGCCGGTTAAGCACTTTAAGATGTTTTTCACTGACTCATAGTGAACTTGTCCATAATATGACCGATCAATATTAGATCTTGTATATTTCATTGTATACATGATAATCACTCATGCGATCTCTCTTTTCAGGAGTCTATGGGGACTATAAAGAGAGATACATTCCATAGCTCATCAACATTAGAGATCTCTTGGAGTTTGCCATGCTAAACGACTTTAGCATCAAATGAATATACGTTCCTTGGGTTAAGTTGAGCATCCTTTTAAATCTATCTATATAGATTTGCATCCCCAATAATAATACTCTTCCCAAATCATTCATGGAGGATTGTTTAGACAACTTTATCTTTACTGATTGTAACATTGGTATGTAATTCCTCATCCGTAGTATATCAACATATAATACTAAAAATTTCACGACGCTCCCACTGACCCTTTTGTACACTTTAGAACTCTTACCTCATCGTATGTAACTGAATCATCATCATCTATGATGCGTACCTCATCATCATCATCTATGATGAATCCATACCTCCTAGGTATCTTCAGTACTATTCCAGATTTACGATTCGGTTGTGGTACAATAGGTCTATCTGCAGGTTCCTCTTATTTTACTTATAGTGTTTTGTGGTTCTTGAACTCTTCAAGATCTATTATCCTCCCACTAGTCCCTTTAATGATAAACACCTTTATCTTAGAAGGCAACGTGTTTCGCAATAAACACCTTTTGCTAAGTAGAGTTATAGAACATATACCCTAAACTTACTTTAGGATGTCCCATAAATCTGTACATGTCAAATCTTGTCCCAATCTTATCCTTCGAAACCTTTTCACATAAGTTGGACAACCCCTTATCTTAACATACTTAAGATTAGGAATCCTCCGTGTCCATAACTTTTATGGAGTCTTGGGGCCGGATTTTGAGGTTACCATTTTCGTAGATATGCTGCCATTTCTAGGACGTGATCCTAGAAGGATACTGGAATGTCGGTAAAATCATTTTGGACCGTACCATGTTCAACAAGGTATTATTTTTCCTTTCAGATACATCAATCAATTATTACATATCATGAGGTGTCCATTATCAAAAAAACCATTTGAGATGATCTAGAAACTTATTGCACAAGTATTTATTCCTTGATCTAATCAAAGAATCTTAATACATTGCCAATTTGTTTCACTTCTGAATTTTTGAACCTTTAAAATAATTCACACTTGTATTGTAGCAAATACATATATTCAACCCTTTGAATGATCATCTCCTTTTCTTATACTAATTTGTTCAATTTACAAAAAAAAATTTCACGTAAGTCAAGTATACAAAATCCATTAAGTAATCTTTCAGTTCTATACAAAACATTATTATTATAAATAGAACAACAATTGTTCTTAATTATAATACCAAAGATTTCATTGTTCAACAATAAAATGGAAATAATATTTTTAACAAGAATTGGAATACAATAACAACTTATTGACTTAATAGATTTGCCCGTAGGCATTGTTAAATTATAAGTTTCTATGGCTAATGCAGCAACCTTTGCTTCATTTCCCACACATAGGATTACTTATATTTGTTTAGTTTTCTACTTCTGCTTGGTCCATCCATAAATCTATATTTATGATAACCAAAGTCGATATCCAATATCCAAGTAGAACCTTGACTTAAAGAAAAATTTATTTTAAATTATGAACAAAATTGTATTGTAACCGAAACTTCACTAAGCTTCTTTGGTTAGCCTCTGCAAGATGTTTCTCGCAGTTTCTTTCCAGTGTCCAGGCTTATTGCAGTGGAAGCAAACTCCTTTGTTATCCGTATCAGTTTTGCTCTTATTATCCTTTGTTTACGCCTTTCTATTTACCTTCTTTGAATCGTTCTTCTTTTCAGAAGATCCTTTGGCCCCTACCAAGAAGACTTGATCTTTCTTGGTTGGAAAGTGACTCTCAACATTTTTTCAATATGTTAAGCAAATCAGCGAGGCTGATATCTAGCTTGTTCATATGAAAAAAATTCACAACAATTGTGAAAGGAGTCCGGGAGTGAGGGAAAGATCAAATCTTGGCTCAACTCTCCATCCATGACAAAACCTGTTGTCCTAATTGATCAATCAAATTGATTATGTTAAGATCTTTTTGTCTGTACTATAGTGCCAATGGCCATTCTAGATCGGAAGAGCTCCTTAGATATCTGATATCTATCAGTCCTACTTTCCTCGTCATCAACTACTTGATGTGCAAGAATATAGTAAGAGCATCCATAGTTTCATGCTGACGCTGAAGCTCGTTACTTATGGATGCGAGCATGATGCATTGAGCCAACTATGCATCATCTTGCTACTTTCTAAAAGTAGCAATCTCTTCCTCGAGGCATTATGCGCAACCATTGCGAGGATAGGCGTATTAAGGACATAAGATAGCTTTTCAGCCATGAGAACTATTCTCAAATTCCTTAACCAATCTGTTTAATTAGGTCCGGTTAATTTAGCATCTAATATGCTACGCAGTGATAGTAATTTAGGCATTGTAAAATTCTGTAAATTAATTTGTAATTAACAACATTTTAGCATACATTCTTTTATTAATTACCAAAATAAATTGGGTCTTGTTTTAAATTGGCATCTCCCACTATTTTCTTCAAACTATATTACCCTCACTTATATAGTTCGGCAAAATCTAATTAAAGATTTGCTAGTGAGAATAAGGATCCCATTTCAAATGTATATAGCCTTGTGGTGACACAACAAACTATATATAAATAAATAGGTAGACAACTTTTGTCAATTACATCAACTATCTGAACTCCTTTTCTTTTTGCCTCTTAGATTATTTTGATCAAGTGGTGGCACATCCGAATCAAAATTATCCAAGTTAAGTTCAACCTAGCACTCCATATATTCAAAAAAAAAAATATCATCCTTGTGGTGACACAACAAAACAATATTGTTCAATTTTCTTTATAAGCATCAAATGTGATAAATTAACATCTTAAATACTTAATACTTGCCTTGTGGCGACACAACAAACTCATATTAAATATTTAATACTCTATTAATTTTATCATGCTAGAAGGCGACGTTCGATATTCCAAATATCTTTGAACGCTTAGGACTTAATATAAAAAATTTGAGGAATTATAATTAAATGTCTCATCTTGTTTAAGCGTAGTATGCACATATATATTAAATACTTCGTCATATTAATGAACATGCGAAGCATGTTTGCATAATATATGATATATATAGTATAAGCATGCACATATAGAATACTATATTCTACTCGGATTGATTATGGACTTTTATTCTAGTTTAGTTCACTAGAGCCACCAAGTGAACCAAAAGGTCAAATCCTAGGGTGCGAAAAATAATATTTAAATATAACTATTACATTTAAACTTGGGCTCCATTATAAAATCTGGATCTTCATGCGCTTCTTGTCCCTTGATCTCCAATTCTTCAAAATAATTCTAACTATTCCTATTACAAAACTATTTAAAATAAATAGAAACCTTGATCAGCAGTCAAGGGGAAGTACATAGGAGAGAGATAGAATTTACATTAAGAAAAATAAGAGAAAACGAGGTACGCAGACCCCATTTAATAAAACCCATACATTCATGCATCCAACTAAAATAAAATCCAATCGCATTGGTCAATAGTCCATAATTAATCCCATTTATTATCATACACATCATCATATGCATCAATAAATAACATTCATCTTATGAATAATAAACATTTAATATATATACTGATATCATTTAATGGGCAAATTTAATTAGTATAAAATTTAATTTTGAATTAAAATAAACTCCTTTATTTTAATCTAAATTTAAATCAAAATAAAACTATTTTATTTTAATTTATCCAATTTTGAATAAAATAAACTATTTTATTTTAATCAAAATTTTAATTAAAATAAACTCCTTTATTTTAATTAATTATGGAATCCAATTCCATATAAAAAAAATTATTAAAGGAAACACGGATTATCTTTCCTATTCACAAATAAACTCCTTTATTTTGAATAATATGAAATCTTATTTCATATTAAATAAACTCCTTTATTTAAGGAAAGACTCGATTCTTTTTCCTATTCACAAATAAACTCCTTTATTTAAGGAAACATAGAATCCAATTTTAACTCCAATTAGTTATCATGGAATCCAATTCCAACTCTAATTAGTTAGCATGAAATTTAATTTTAAGATTAAAATAAACTCTTTTATTTTAATATTAAAATAAATCTTTATTTTAAAATTAAAATAAACTTTTATTTTAATTATAAAATAAATGTAAATATATATATATATATATATATATATATTATAATATTCGATTATGATAACCACGTGATAACCATTAATACATATATTAATCACGTGATAACCATTAATATATATATATATATATATATATATATATATATATATGATAACATGAAATATATGATAACATGCTTGCGATCATGTTCCCATTCTTTTTCATTTTCATGCTAACATTTAAGCTTATCATATAAATTCCATCATACTCCAAGCACGTGACTTTCATGATACTTAGCCACGAATTCTGTATATAAAAAAAAAACTGTTTCCGAAAATAGTTTTCGGATTTATTTTATTTTATTTTTTTTTATTTTAATAAATTTTATACAACAAATTATGCCCAATTAAAATGTTCTAAACACATATCAATATACATATCAAATTAAAATAATTAATAATTCGCATAAAGGTTTGGCTCTGATGCCACTGTTAGGTTTGTAATATTCAAGAACGTAATCAAATTGCAAAAATAAGCGGAAACGTGTAAAAATCAGAGTTTAAAAATTTTACAAACCATATACCCGGATCACCCTTTATGCACAATTATTAATTAAACGAAAAGATATGAAGAACAAACATACCCTTGAAGATCTGAGCTTCCTCAGGTACAAGTTCACCTCCAATCCTTTTCGCGTTCAACTTGAATCCACCGGGTTTGGTTCCTTCCTTTGATCAACGTTAGCCACCCAAGTGTTTGGCCTCTAGAGGTGATCCACTAAGGAAGAAAAAGAATTCAAGAAGATGGGTGGTTGGCTAAACCCTAGGTTTTCTATCTCTATAGAAAAGGAGCGTACTCTCCAACCATTGGAAATATCACGTAGTCTTGATATCTGATATAAGACTCCTCTTATAAAGATATCAAGTAACCTATTAAAATAAAGGTATTATTTAATTAAACCCTTTTAATTAAATGGGCTCCTAATCTTATTAGGGATAATTAATTAAACTTTTTAATTAATTTTCCTCCTAATCTATTAGGAATAAATGAGAGTACTTATATTAAATTAATTCATAAACTCTTTTAGAAATTAAAATAATAATAATTGTAATAATATTAATAAGACTCCTCTTATTAATTTATATTTAATATTTCTAAAATATTAAATAATAAATATTAAGCTATTTAATTTATTCTATCACCATAGATTAAATTAAATATACATAACATATTATTACGATTATGCCATTAACTTCTTAAATAATTATTCTTCCTTTTATGGTGTGACCCTTTAGGTTCTCCATATTAAACCGGTTGTGAATAAATCAAGTAGAACAATTCTAATCTTATTTAAATAAATAAATTAAACAATTAATTTATTTAAATAAATAATATTTATTCTACAATAGGGATAAGCCTCCCTAGCGATCAACGACTTTCCAGATAATATAGATTTCAACATTAATCATAAAAGAACCTTTGAGTAAATAGTTACCGTACAATTCAATCCTTCCACCATACAATGTCCCAATTAAATATAAGACATGGAATTCTTCGTCAAGTCTTATTTTATTTAATTATATGTATTTCGACTCTTAAATGCACAACTCCAAATAATGCAAATTAGAAACTCTTTTCTAATTTCATTCTGCCTTGACCAAGGACTACTGGATTGTCATTTATCGAATCACATAGGACATTTCTCTTCTTTTAATAGAAGTGGTAGATTCTTTATTGATCATACATTATCTCCATGTACAACTTATTATACCCAAGCATACCCTTTGATATACCCTAAGGATCTTAAGGAATAATTCAAAGTATAACTCATCATACACAAGATACTATGATGATCTCAAGTCCAAGGATCACTTGTACTACTATCACTACAGGAATTCCTATTGACAGGCAAGTAAAACTCCATTAGGTATTCCTTAGCGAGCCAATGCTCAATGAACTTATTCTCTAATAAGCACCTACATACTTGCTTTAGTGTCTCCACACAAATGATCATGAGATCAATCATCCTCATCCAATGAGAAAGCGGCGTATGTACCAATCTATCCTGATTCACTAATCCCCAATTTAGTAATCCAATGATTGGGAACTATTTTAGTTTTAAGCTTTCTAGAAATTTAGATCTCATTAGAATGATCATCATCATTATTCTAAAAGCATTGCTTAAAACTATGGGTTTATCACATATTATAAAAACAAAGATCATGTAGATAATTAAAAGCCTTTAATAAATTAATACTTTTTATTAATAAATGAATAAGATTGTTACAAAGTATATGCTTTATCATCAAACATGATTGGCTTGTGTGCATATTACTTTCAGATATATGCGCTCAAACGACGCGTTGACTAAGACGCAGAGTTGGCTTTACAAGCGACCTGAAAGTTTTCAAATGAGTTCGACAGTTGTTCTTGGCCTTTGATCTGGAAACTGTTAAGGTTCATAGCCATGTTTATGCATATAGCTTGTAGTTGGACAACATTACTACACGACCATACCTCTAGAACACTTATAGCTTACATGGAATCATAGATAATCTTGGTCAAACTAGGTTGACCGAAATGGCTCATGAAGGTTTTGTGGAAAACCCAGATCTTCATCAGCCAAATTTCTGACATAGTTTGACTAGCATGGATCTGGCATGTGTTATAATATTAGACTAAAATGATAGCATGTTATTGTACCCTGACACTTCTACTACAGTTTTGAATTCATATATCACATAAACCAATCCTAGAATAAAAGATATATGGATGCAAAGTAGGGACCCTCACACTGCTTGAGTTTTTGGAAAACACAGAAAGTCAAGAACACGTATGACATGTATTTCTAGAGCATAGATCTTGCCGTGATGATGTCGTTTGAGCATGAAATTGGTTTGTAATCGTAGTATTGCATGTATTCTATAACATTAAAATAATATACAACCCTGATAACGTCCAGAACATGAAAATCTTTGTGGTCAAAGTAAAGAACTAATGTCGACATGAAGGTTCAAGAACGACTCAAGAACACCTATAGCGACAGTGTCAATGCTTATATAGGCCCATTAGCGACGGTTTTGAATTTATTTAATTTCTGATATTCCAGAAATTATTAATAAATAGAAAAAAATAGTTTTTAATTATTAAAAATACATAATAAATTACAAAAATTATTTTAAAGTCCTAAAAATAGTTTTAATTATTTTAAGTATATTTCATAAATATTTAATATTTTTGAATATAAATGGTATGTAATTTATTTAATTATAATATTAAATAAATTATTTAAAAATGATATAAATACATTAAAAATTATGAAAAATAATATTATGTTATAATAAAATATTTTAAGTTATTTTCGGTGACTTTTAATATTTTGTGATGAATTTCATTAATTTATCAATATTAATGATAATTAGTTTATTTAATAAATATATTAAATAAATTATGGAAAAATAGAATAAATGATTTTAAAAATCATATAAAAATGATTTAAGTGTTATAAAAATATTTTAAGTTATAAAATATAACTTTTGATATTTTTTCATGAAAATATTAATATTTTAATATTAATAGCAATTATCGGATATTGAATTTTATTGTTTAAAAATCATATAAAGGTGATTTTAAAGTATTAAAATACTTTATGATGTTATAAATATATTATACTATTATGACATGTATTTCATTAATATTTGATAATAAATAAATATAAATGATAAAAGAATTATGTGGTATTCTGTGTATGTGTGTACAATATGTGGTTAAGGGCCAAGGGTTGAGCAGATAAACGATATCAGTAACAAACCCTATGTATATATTAAGAACGTCAACGTTCGGTTAGAAACCCCTAACGATTAACAAGAAATCCTAGAAATCAGTTTTGGAAACCCTAATTTCATTTTTCGGGAATCTGAAACCCTAATTCGGTGCATGAAACCCTAATCTGGGAACTTAAATGATTATTATATTGCTTAATTGCTATTAATTATAGTATTAATTAGGGTAAAGCTTAATTAATTAGCAAAGCCTAATTTTCAAATTTAGAAACCCTAATTTCGAGATTAAGAACCCTAATTTATAATTAGAAAAAACTGAAGTGTTAATTAAATAGTTTTAATGTTAATTAGCAAATATTAATCCAAAAATTTCAAGTTATGAGTAATTAGAAAATCTTAATCTAATTACGAAATCTAATTTTTAAATTAGAAAATTATTTTCTATTAGAAACACTAATTAGTGGTTTATAAACCCTAATGATTAATTTTGACCCTAATTGCTTAATTAGCATTTTAATTAGGAAATGCTAATCCTAATTAGCAAGATTTAATTTATGATTAAGGAATTTTAATATAATTAGAAAATTCTAGTTATAATTTAGAAATATTAAATTTCTATTTTTAAAAACTAAATTGGAAATTTTAGAAAATTAAATTGCAAACCCTAAGGGTTTTAAACCCTAAACCCTTAGGTTTTCCAAATCCTAAACCCTAATCCTAACCCTAAACCCTAAGGGTTTGGCCATTTACTAGAATGCCATTAAAATTAAAAAGACTAAAATGCCCTTTAGTGCATTATTAAGGGTAACTTGCAATCTTGCCAATATATGGAGTGGTTGAGCAACTACATCAACCCCATGTGGCCTAAATATCACGATGTCGGTAAAAAATTAGCGACTTTCAGCATTGCATCAAGTCATTAGTAGATTAAAGAAAGAGAAAGCTACTTTATTTTTCATTTTGTCCAAGTCCCTTCTCTCTCTATATTTTTGGATCTTAGAGTAAGAGAGTGTGAGAAAACAAGCCAAGATCATGTAATAAAACACCAAGAACAGACCATGAGGATCAGAAATCAGAATCAAATCCTCAAAGGTATAAGAACCCTATTTTTTGTAAATCTCGTGTTTTGATGTTAGTTGTTGGTTAGATATGTGTTAGAAGGTGTCATTTAGAGATCTGGGTTGTTGGATCATGGATCCATAACATCTAGATGCTCGAATCTAAAGATTTATCAAATCTAGTAAAATGGAAAAATAAGGCCTGACTGCCTAATGTCAAAGCCTCTAGATCTTTATGTGTTTGATGTTTTGTGTATTTTGTGTTTTGAATCTGTTCTATGACATGAGTACTGTAATCTGAAACTGGAAGCAAGGTCATAGCGTGTCTAGATCGTAAGATATATGCAGTTAAACGACGTTGACCAAGCACGGAGTTGGCTTTCTGGGCAACCCAGAAAGTTTCAGGTAGTTCTGACAGGTTGTTCTTGGCCTTTGATCTGGAAACTGTTATGGTTCATAGCCATGTTTATGCATATAACTTGTAGTTGGACATCATTACTACACGACCATACCTCTAGAACACTTATAGCTTACATGGAATCATAGATAATCTTGGTCAAACTAGGTTGACCAAAATGGCTCATGAAGGTGTTGTGGAAAACCCAGATCTGCATCAGCCGAAATTTCTGACATATATAGTTTGACTAGCATGGATCTGGCGTGTGTTATAATATTAGACTGAAATGATAGCATGTTATTGTACCCTGACACTTCTACTACAGTTTTTGAATTCATATATCACATAAACCAATCCTAGAATAAAAGATATAAGGATGCAAAGTAGGGACCCTCACACTGCTTGAGTTTCTGGAAAACCCAGAAACTCAAGAACACGTATGACAGGTATTTCTAGAGCATAGATCTTGTTGTGATGATGTCGTTTGGGCATGAAATTGGTTTGTAATCGTAGTATTGCATGTATTCTATAACATTAAAACAATATACAACCCTGATAACGTCCAGAACATGAAAATCTTTGTGGTCAAAGTAGCAACCTTGGTGTTTGACATTAAGGCTCAAGAACAGCTCAAGAACACCTATAGCGACAGGTCTGTCGCTATAGGGCCCATTAGCGATGGTTTTGAATTTATTTAATTTATATTCCAGAAATTATTAATAAATAGAAAAAAAATGGTTTTTAATTATTAAAATACATAATAAATTCTGAAAAAAATATTTTAAAGTCTGAAAAATAGTTTTTAATTATTTTAAGTATATTTCATAAATATTTAATATTTTTGAAATATAAATGGTATTTAATTTATTTAATTATAATATTAAATAAATTATTTAAAAATGATATAAATACATTAAAAATCATGAAAAATAATATTATGTTATAATAAAATATTTTAAGTTATTTTCAAATGACTTTTAATATTTTGTGATGAATTTCATTAATTTATCAATATTAATGATAATTAGTTTATTTAATAAATATATTAAATAAATTATGGAAAATAGAAAAATGATTTTAAAAATCATATAAAAATGATTTAAGTGTTATAAAAATATTTTAAGTTATAAAATATAACTTTTGATATTTTTCATGAAAATATTAGTATTTTAATATTAATAGCAATTATCAGATATTGAATTTTATTGTTTAAAAATCATATAAAGGTGATTTTAAAGTATTAAAACAACTTTATGATGCTATAAATATATTATACTATTATGACATGTATTTCTTTAATATTTGATAAAAAAATAAATATTAATGATAAAAGAATTATGTGGTATTCTGTGTATGTGTGTACAATATGTGGTTAAGGGCCAAGGGTTGAACAGATAAACGATATTTGTAACAAACCCTATATATATATTAAGAACGTCAAGGTTCGGTTAGAAACCCTTAACGATTAACAAGAAACCATAGAAATCGGTTTTGGAAACCCTAATTTTAGTTCCGGGAATCTGAAACCCTAATTCGGTGCATGAAACCCTAATCTGGGAACTTAAATGAATATTATATTGCTTAATTGCTATTAATTATAGTATTAATTAGGGTAAAGCTTAATTAATTAGCAAAGCCTAATTTTCAAATTTAGAAACCCTAATTTTGGGATTAAGAACCCTAATTTATAATTAGGAAAAACCGAAGTGTTAATTAAATAGTTTTAATGTTAATTAGGAAATATTAATCCTAAATTTTCAAGTTATGAGTAATTAGAAAATCTTAATCTAATTACAAAATCTAATTTTTAAATTAGAAAATTATTTTCTATTAGAAACCCCAATTAGTGGCTTATAAACCCTAATGATTAATTTTGACCCTAATTGCTTAATTAGCAATTTTAATTAGAAAATGCTAATCCTAATTAGCAAGATTTAATTTATGATTAACGAATTTTAATATAATTAGAAAATTCTAGTTATAATTTAGAAATATTAAATTTCTATTTTTAAAACCTAAATTGGAAATTTTAGAAAATTAAATTGTAAGCCCTAAGGGTTTCAAACCCTAAACCCTGAGGTTTTCCAAACCCTAAACCCTAAGGGTTTGGCCATTTACTAGAATGCCATTAAAATTAAAAAGACTTAAATGTCCTTTAGTGCATTATTGAGGGTAACTTGCAATCTTGCCAATATATGGAGTGGTTGAGCAACTACATCAACCCTATGTGGCCTAAATATCACAATAATCAGCCAAAATTAGCAGCTTCTAGCATTGCATCAAGTCATTAGTAGATTAAAGAAAGAGAAATGGCCTTTTTATTTTTCATTTTGTCCAAGTCCCTTCTCTCTCTATATTTTTGAATCTTAGAGTGAGAGAGTGTGAGAAAATAAGCCAAGATCATGTAATTAAACACCAAGAACATATCATGAGGATTAGAAATCAGAATTAAAGCCTCAAAGGTATAAGAACCCTAATTTTTGTAAATCTTGTGTTTTGATGTTAGTTGTTGGTTAGATATGTGTTAGAGGGTTTCATTTAAAGATCTGGGTTGTTGGATCATGGATCCATAACATCTAGACACTCGAATCTAAAGATTTATCAAATCTGGAAAAATGGAAAAATAAGGCCTGATAGCCTAATGTCAGAGCCTCTAGATCTTTATGTGTTTGATGTTTTGGGTATTTTGTGTTTTGAATCTGTTCTATAACATGAGTACTGTGATCTGAAACTGGAAGCAAGGTCATAGCATGTCTAGATCGTAAGATATATGCGGTCAAGCGATGATGACCAAGCACGGAGTTGGCTTTCTAGGAAGCCCAAAAAGTTTCAGGTAGTTATGGTAGGTTGTTCTTGGCCTTTGATCTGGAAACTGTTAAGGTTCATAGCCATGTTTATGCATATAGCTTGTAGTTGGACATCATTACTACACGATCATACCTCTAGAACACTTATAGCTTACATGGAATCATAGATAATTTTTGTCAAACTAGGTTGACCGAAATGGCTCATGAAGGTTTTATGGAAAACCCAGATCTTCATCAGCCAAAATTTCTGACATAGTTTGACTAGCATGGATCTGGTTGTCTATTGTATTCTATTAGATTTTTCCCTGTTGGAGACTAACGATAATTTGTTGTATATTATCTTAGTCATAATATTCTTTACTGGGCTAGTTGAGCTCACCCTTTTCCTTTTTGTTCCATTTTTCTTCTCGGGAGGCGAGGATGTAATGAAGTGCAGTGTGGGTATGGAATGATGGTTATAGAGAGAGTTGTTTAGTAGTCCTCACCATTTTTATAAAATAATGTATAAATAATTATGATGAGGATTTATTTGGGTATGTGTATTGTCTAGAAGACAATAATTGTATTTAAACTCACAGTATATATGTTATCGTATTTTGCACTACAATAAAGTTGTAGTTATTTCACATACCATGTATTTGGCGACTCGAATGGGTTGGATGGAATGGACCTATTTTGGGGGCGTCACGGTTGGTATCGAGCTTAGGATATGATCTCTGGCGGAGATCCGGGAATAGAACTAGAAGGGGAGAGACGAGTAAATCCTTCGCTAGTGTGTCTACCTAAGCTTATTTGTTAGTTGGTTAGTATATAGGGATATTATGTGATATATTGATTTCCTTAATTAACCCTTGTTTTATGACAAAGATTTGAGAAAGTCGACCGAGAATATTAATGGATGGAGTAAATGAGACCGTGGAGATGCTGTGACTTACAGCCGAGGAGAACGCGTAACAGCAGTGGCAATGTACCTCCTGTGAACAACACCACTGAAAGCGTATGATGAACGAGGCGATGTTTAGAAGCTTTTGCATTTCATGAAAAATCGGGCGAGGGAGACTCGTGTTCAAAATACAGAGGAGGAAATGATAGCAATTCACGGGTGGTCACAAAAAATGGCAGCTTCAAAGAGTTGGGACCACCGAGTGCAGGAAAGCCGGATCCGATTAAGCGCGAGACGTGGGTCAAACAAATTACCAAGATATTTGATGTTTTGGGATGCGCAGAGAACGTAAAGTTCCATTCGCTACTTTTATGTTCCGTAACGAGGCGGATTCTTCGGTGGGAATCAGTAAGCGTACTCCATCCAAACTTTCACTCGAAGATGTCATGGGAGACGTTTGAAAATGGTTCAATGACAAGTACATCCCCAAAGTATTCATTCATATGAAGGAAGTGGAGTTTATTAGATCAAGCGAAATAACATGGCGGTGTCCCAATGACGAGCGAAGTTCGCGGAGTTATCCGTGTTTGCACCTCATTTGGTGGAGAATGAGGAGCGATGACGCGGATGTTTTACGAGAGGTTTGAAACTGGCATACGTCGATATCTCATTTCTCATAAATTTTCTCTCTATTCGGATGTTGTCAGCGGGGCTCGATTATTAGAGCGAGATAACGAGTACGTTCAACCGAGGGACCATAACCGAGGATCATCACAAGAAGATAGCGATCATCGAAATAACGATAACCGGCGGAGAAAGAAGAATACGGACAAAGGCGGTAACTACTCGGTGGTAATCGTGGCCATGAAAATAGAAGAAGAAGCGAGTCTGGAGGAGATTTTAAAAAGAGAGATTCAACAACGACCATGTGAAGACGTCAGCAAGAGAGCAACCGGGTTCAAGGGAGGAGAAAGACCATCGGTCGTATGTTATAAATCTGCGGAAAGAGGGACATATCACATTGCGCCCACAGCAGTTTAAGGTATGCTATAATTGTGGAAAAGAAGGACATATCGCCGAGATTATGCGGTATCGAAACCAGTCAAAGGAATGGTGACTCAAAAGGATGTCCCGAGAAAAGTCAAAGTCAACCGCTCTCGGAAGAAGCGTTTGTCGTGGCCGGTCAAAATGCGAGGAACTCGACGAAGTTAGCATGGGTTAGTTAATTATAAATTCTTGTGAAGTTTATACCTTCTGAGATACGGTTCTACCCATTCTTTTATCTCTCTTGCTTGCGCTCAACGTTTGAACTTGACTACGGAGAAATTAGACTTTGACCTATTTATGGAGACTCTCCGTTAGGAGAAACTTTCATTACATCCGTTGTTTAGAAATCTTGCTTGATTCAAAGTTGGCACTATCACATTACACAGTTAACCTTATTTCTATAGAGATATTTGCTTTTGATGTGATTTTAAGGTTAACTACTCATCATGCCGAAATTGATTACTTTCGTAAGGTTGTTAGTTTTCATATTCGTAAGCAACTTTGTTATTCAATTCAAGCAATCAAACCATTGTAGTCAAACATTTTCATATCAAGCCATGAAGTCATTCGTTTATTACGGATGTCAAGTTTTCTTAGTCCATGTTATGGATTTGAATAAAGACACATCAGATTTGAATAATATTCCTGTTGTTATTGATTTTTCCTGACGTATTTCCTGAAGAATTTCTTGGCTTACTCCCAAAGACTGATATTAAATTTTGTATCGACTTTGAACCCGGTACAAAACTCATTTCTAAAATCTCATATCGAATGGCTCCTATTGAACTTCAGGAGTTAAAAATTAACCTATAGAATTTGGTACCTGAGCCTTTATCTGGTGACTTCCTTTGTGGAATGCACCAAAGCCAGACTCTCCGTTGGGGACACCATATTCGTGCGATAGTAAACTGATAGGTGTTAATGTAACGTGCTATCCAAGGTTGGGATATGAGTCACAGTTGAGAACAACCTAAGTCGGTAATCAAAATACGTAGCTTTCAAGGCTTAGTTGGTTATTATCGAAGATTCGTTGAAGGATATTCTCGAATCGCTATTCCATTAACGCAGCTGACTCGTAGAGATACAAAATTCGAATGGAGCAAGGAATGTGGGAAGAGCTTCGAAGAACTCAAGAGGAGACTCATTTCAGCACATGTTCTGACCATGCCATCCCGAAAAGCGAACGCGTGGTAGGACGCGTGTTGAGTAGAAGATCGTATACAAGTACGAGTACGATATTGTCAAAGACTAATTTCGTATAATTTATAAATAATAGAGATGGAGATGAAAACTCTAGGTACCCACGTGATGATATACGAGTATAATCGACTTTAATCGATAAAGTTAAAATTGCTTCAAGCTACACAATCGGAGTCATGAATTTGAAGAAGGAGGTGCAAGAAGTTGTTATTTCAAAAGCAAGAATCAGTGAGGTGAGGAAAGCTCAAACCTTCGATTTATTAATCCATTTGAAATTCTCGATCGAATAGGAACTGTGGCCTATAAACTCGTTTTACCGCCAAGTATGACGCGTGTTCATAACGTTTTTCACGTATCGATGTTACGTAAATATGTGGATGACCCGAACCACGTCATTGAGTTAGAACCGGACGAGATAGCCAAAGACTTAACGTACGAGGAGGTACCTATCAAGATCTTGGATAGGAAAGAACATGTCCTATGTACCGAGGTTATACCACAAGTTAAAGTTTGTGGAGAAACCATGCTATTGAGGAAATGACTTGGGAGTTGGAAACGGAAATGAAAGTGAGGTATTCTCATCTTTTCGAAACACCAGGTACGTATGTCAATTTCGAGGACAAAATTCCATAAGGAGGGGAGGTTGTAAGACCCCAAATTATTAATAAATGAAATTTATTTTCCTCTATTTATTATTTTGAAATAGTAAGGGTTGATTTGATTAATGTGGATAGTTATGGGTAAAATATGCAAATATTTTGAATAAGCAAGTGGTTATAAAATATTCATTATTGTCGGAGAATATTCGTTTGGTAGTGGAATATTAAATCGCTGTGAATATTAAATATGATGGTAGCTGCATCTTTTGTGGGCCCCATATGAAAAAGCGATTTGATGAAGAAAAAAGCGACAAATATAAGTTGTTTATAAATAACGACGTAGTTATTCACGATAATCTTTGTTGGAATACCCGTTGGTTAAAACACACTAATACGCGTTGTTGAGCGAGTACACTTTGCGGTATTGCACCAATTATTGATTCTTACGTGAAGGCACTACTCAATAATTGTTACGATAATTACTATTCAAGTATTTTATTTTATTGATTCAATAATTCTTTGCATTGATATTTTATATTACTGTTGTTTCAATAAATTGTCATTACACAGTATTTTCCATTATCGAAGCAATAATTCATATTATCTGAATAATATTATTAGAAAACATTATTGGCAATGTCTAGAAAGTTCTATCTAAGGAGAGGTTTGGTCACCTAATTGCGCGCCAGTAAGGAGAGATCCTTATTGGAAAGCCCCCTCTTTCCCAGAACTACGGCACGGTTGCGATCTTGTGATTCTGTAATATTATTTGTGAATAATTAATTATTAATTTATATGATGATGAAAATATTGATTTTACGTGGATATAGATGGAGAAAATTTTTAATGTGACAATTATTGAAAATTAATATTTTATCTTTTTCGATAAAATAATTCATTTAAATATATTATTTTAATAATATATTAATTCTGGTGATATTTTATAATGAATGTGGGATATATGAGTATATGAGGAGGAAGAGTATTTTTGTGGCATTAAATGTTTAACACATATTTTGTGTGTTGGTGGACACAATTATTAATAGAAATTTTGATTATAAAACAATAAAATCGCCTTGGTTTGTGGATTTCGGTTAATTTCTGTTTGGAATTTGGAAAAACTTTCTTTTGTAAAGTTGTAGAGAATTGAATTTCCTATAAAAACTCGCGAGATTCGAATTTTCTGATAAAAGGGCTATTTATTATGAATTATTGAAGTTCAAGTTCAAAAATAATTGATTTTGGAAGTTTAAAATATTTTTAATTACAAAAACGTTTTTTTCATTTTGAAACTCATTTAACATGTGATTAGGAGGCTGAATTCAGATTGTTAGTGTGCGTATGAAGTTGTGGAAAAAGTTTAATATTAATTTATTAAATTTTCTACTTTGGTGTTCTAAGCATTTTCCTATAAATAGGGTGCTTAGGTTAGAATTGAAAATCACACCGTGTCAAGTTTTCTCTCTATATTATCGAGCGTATTCTTGTGAGTATTTTGAGTATACTTTGAGTATTGCTATACGGTGTGAGTTCAAGTCATAGCTTTATATCCTTGTTTCAACTAAAGTCTTGTCTTTCGAGGTAAGGGATGTTATTTTATTCGAAAATGATATTATTTCTTCAATATCATTATGATGAAATATTGGTTGGAATTTTTATCAAATTTGAAACTTTTTCATGTCGGGTTACTATTCATGAGTTACTATTCACGAGTTACTATTCATGAGTACTATTCACTTATTCATGAGCGTGAATATGTTTTTTTGTGAAATTTCTATCTTTTGGTGTCGAGTTACTATTCACATATCTACTATGACTATTCACGATACTGGCACTATTCACGAATACGGCACTATTCACCAAAAAAATGAAATTTCTTCTTTTTTGTCCAAAATATCTATTCGGATACTAGCTTTGATTGTATCCATGTTTTGATCATTCTTGAATTTTACTTCACTCGATAACTTATGAAGTATTTTTGAACTTGGATTGTTTAAAATACTTAATCCTTAATATTTTTTCTTTTGTTTCAATTGGATTCGTTTCTTTTAAAATATTTTTCATCATCCTCGGTCCTAAATGATGATATTATTGAATATCTTTGGCACATGGTTCAAAGATGAATGATTTCTTGATGAATATCTTTGGCCCGTAGTGCAAAGATGAACAAAGGCCGTTGAGATTAACATGATGGATGATTAATATCTTTGGCCGTGGTGCAAAAGATGAACAGTGTTTAGATGAACATGACCAATGATGAATATCTTTGGCTCAGAGTGCAAAGATGAATATTTGATTCGGATATATATTGATTGATGTTATAAGGATAAAATATCGACGATGAACTTTTAAATTCATATATAGAAGATAGTAGTTTGCATTCTCTACTTAAATCTTCTAATGAATTATTATTTCCGCTATGAAGATTGATTTAAAAGCTGGTTGTCTATTGTATTCTATTAGATTTTTCCTGTTGGAGACTAACGATAATTTGTTGTATATTATCTTAGTCCTAATATTCTTTATTGGGCTAGTTGAGCTCACCCTTTTCTTTTTTGTTCCATTTTCTTTCTCGGGGAGGCAAGAATGTAGCGAAATGCGAGTCATGCGGTATGGAATGATGGTTATAGAGATAGTTGTTTAGTAGTCCTCACCATTTTATAAAATAATGTATAAATAATTGTGATGAGGATTTATTTGGGTATGTATATTGTCTAGAAGACAATAATTGTATTTAAACTCACAGTATATATGTTATCGTATTTTGCAAGACAAATGTATTAATAAAGTTGTAGTTATTTCTGTACCATGTATTTGGCGACTCAGAATGGGTTGGATGGAATGGACCTATTTTGGGGGCGTCACAATTACTACAATTAAATGACACTCATTAACTCTTCAACTTCAAAGAAAATATATTAAGGGTTGTTTTTACTTAACTCTGTTAAGAGTTATTTCATTCGGATGTGCTTATGGTTAATCATTGCTGGTTGCCATAAATTGTACTATGTACATATTGCATGTATAAGTTAGGTATGAAAGGCTGATCACCTTCATTACCAGTTGGTTCAGATATATTTGTTCATGTATAATACTTATTCAGTCAAAAGTTTGTTCCTGCTAGTTTACAATTATATTGTTGAATTATAGCCAGCTTATTATTCAGACTCTTTCAATCATGATATATCGTTATATTATTGAATGTAAACTTGCTGGGCAATCCTTATGCTTAACCTTGCTATATCATGATAAAACATTTCAGATTAAGACGAATGCGTCAGATACAAAGAAAGGTTAAAGACAGTTCCAGCTTAAAGTTAATGTGCGCGATTAGTTTTGTAATAGTGTAGTTTGATAATAATGTTATATGTTAGATAGTTATGAATTGTGTATTAAGTTAAGGTTACTCGACCTTTGGGAAATAGTGTGTAATGTATTGTATAAACAATTTATGTTTATATCTTCCGCAATTATAGTAATAGTGTTAGAATGATTAAACCGGATCCGCGGTGATTCGGGACCTAGGATTCGGGGCCCTCACACTGATCGTAATGAAAGACTATTTGTGTTGTTGTTGTTTGGCATTGATATCTACAATTTATAAGTGCAAAAATAATAAGTCAAATTGCAGAGTTGATATTATGTAATTGATAATAGTACATTAAAAATATACCTCCCATTATTTTATTCAAATTAATAGCCCTCACCATTAATTCGGAAAACATTTTCTATTAAATCTTTTTAGTGAGCCAAGATCCATATTTCATTATGCCTTAAGTTAGCTTTGGCTAATCTCTTAAAACACAATTATTTAGGTAGACAACCCCTTGTCAATTATATCATATATAACTCCTGGATAGTTTGGTAAACAACATTTGTTTCTAGTCCATCTAATGGTACCTACTAAACTCCATGCCTCTAAGTCCACAATCCTATTGAGATAACTTAGTTAAGTCAGGCCCAATGATTTTAACAGTTTGGATATCACAATTATCCTATCGCATCTTACCTAGATAAATAGGGTACTTTGCTTTGGCAAACCTACATCTATTGATCAAGGTCTTGATGAGTGTTATTCATTGGAAGGCATCTGATTTAGACTTAATAATTTATTCAGGGATTTTATAAATTAATTTAGATCTCACCAATTTTAATCTTATTAAGCATGCACATTATTTATCATATCATATCGCATACAAGCATAAATAAAGTGCAAAATTAAATGTGTCACAGTTATGGCCCAATCCACTGTCAATCTTTTCAAGCTAATGAAAGATTGAAGGTCAATCTAAGGTGGTAAAAGATCTTCAAAATAGTAGCTACCTTGGATCTTCCTCATGCATGTGCCTCCTCTCCATCATCATCTTTCCATCGTGTTCCCCATCTCGTCATCTTCATCGATTACAGATTATTACATGACATAAAGAAACCTCGAGTTACATTCGAGGGGATTTATATGAGAAAAGAATATTACATTAGAATTTATAGAAAGACACGACATGAAAGCCGTATTTCAAAACCAAAAACCACTAACCTATGTGTCAAAAGGCCATAATTGTGCACCATGCATATCACAATAAACATATAACAGTTTATATAAAATTAAAGAAAAATATATAACAAATTGGGGTCACGACCATCGTGCGCAACGACGGGGGTGTCTCCCCACAGCGAGGATCCGGTGGCCGTCGGATCACCGTGGGTGGTCTCATTGACCGTCACGAAATGAAATCGATCTGATTAACAAAACATCATATACATGCATATCTATCACTGATATTCATAGTACCAGAATATGTCGACAAACAGAATATCATATATTCAATTCCAGATCGACAAAATTGTATCATCATATATCATATATATCGAAAACAATATAATCAATTTCAAATCGGTAAAATTGTAACATCATATATCATATATATCGAAAATAATAAAACACGTAATCTGAATTAATCGTTTCGCAAGTAGCTCTGATACCACTGTAGGGTTTTGACACAAAAATACAGCGGAAATAAACCAATTTAAAGGAAATTCCGAAACCCTAAAATAGGATCCATGCAAAAAACAATTAATTCAGTGGTAAGAAATTATACCGATTAAGAAATTGAAATTGAAGCAATCGAATCTCCAACGCAATCCGCGATTAAGAAACTGGAATTGATACGATCGAATCTCCAACGCAATCCAAACGAACTGCGTCTCTATGGTATCCACACGAACGCTCATGAATCGTCCCTACGATCTGCGAAGAAGAAGGAACCATGATTAGCCACAATTGATGAGGATTTTTTGAACCTGCTTTCTCTAGTCTCTCTTTAAGAGCTAGCTTGGGTTTTGTCTTTTCGACGTAATCCCTAAAGTGACGAGATATATATATCATATATATAGCAGTTAGGAGAAATTAATCAAAACCTAATATTATTAAAATCCAAATTTATATATATCTTAATTAAGTCTAACTTAATTAATATACTATATACAAATTATCCTTTTTAATTTAAATTCGTGATTTAAAATACTATTAATCATATTGATATATTTAAATTCTTACAATTTAAATTAATTTCCTTTTTAAATTACGTTCTATGTGTGTGACCTTATAGGTTATTATTACATTGACAATAATTTTAAAATCATATCATAAAATTATAAACAGTGAGCGGCATCTAGTAATGCATCACTGCTACCAAAGTAATAATAAGATCGATGATTCGATGTAACCTTTTCGTGACCAATGTTTCAATGTAATTTAATCCTTTTAACCTTAATATCCTAGATTAAACTCGAGTCATGGAATGTGTCATACTCTTCATAATTTAATCTGAGTTTTTCTTGATCAATGAGTAGACTATATGAAACAAATCACTATTTGAGTATGGCCATGCATTTCATAGTCCTACTCAATTAAGAGGCCTATGGATATCACCCCTAATACATAAGAGGGTTAAATTCCATCTAGAGGTGACATTTGATTCATGATGTACCCTATAATCACCTTTATAGTCCACCCTATTAAAGGTGACATTTGATGATATCAAAGTACATAAATTTCCATGAAGAAATATAGTGATTTCAGGTCGGAGGACCATTACATCATTATCACTATGAGAATTGCTAATGACACTTCACATTATGCTCCACATAGAATTCTCATGGTGGGTCTTTCCAATACATCGTTCTCTAATATGTACCTATGCATTGACTTAATATCTCATATATTTATGACCAATGAGATTTGGTCATCGATCAATCCACATGCTAGTCTTAATGCATCATTGTTGTCCCACCAACAATGATACTCGACTAGGGACATTTAAGAACAATGATACTAATTGTAAATATATAATCTCATGTTCAAGTCACATACTTAAAACTATATAATTTGTATCAATATTCTAAGGATTTTTATTATGTTAACATTTATATAACGTAGTAAATAAAACCATAATAAAATCATTCATTTATTCAATCAAATATAATATCAAAACGTTAAGCAATTATATCAAATAATTGGCCTCTAGGGCATAAACTCTAACAGTATAAACTTCACTACATCCGCTGATTGCTGTACCAATTCTGGTCCAAGCATTCGGTGTTCTCCCACTTCCTCCCAACACAACGGTGTTTTGCATTTCCTTCCATACAAAGCTTCGTAAGGTGGCATGCCTATGCCTGCATGATAACTATTGTTATACGCAAACTCTACTAATGGTAGATGATCATCCCAACTACCCTTGAAATCCATGACGCACGATCTCAACATATCTTCTAACGTCTGAATTGTCCTCTCGCTCTGTCCATTGGTTTGTTGATGATAAGTCGTACTCAACTTTAGTTGCGTTCCCAACTGTTCTTGCAGACTCCTCCAAAAGTTCGATGTTAATTGTGGATCACGATCTGACACAATCGAAACTGGTACTCCATGTCTGGAAATGACTTCCGTAACATAAAGTTTAGCTAATTGATCTAAGTTATACATAACCCTAATTGGAAAAAAGTGAGTCGACTTGATGTTCGTCCACAAAAAACTTTGTCGAATGTCTTGATACATCTTAGTGCTACCAGGTTGAATCGAGTACCTCGAACTATGAGCCTCTTGTAATACTTGCTCCTTTAATTACATCTCATTCGGAACCTAAATTCTTCCTTCAAATCTTAATAATCCCTCATTATCAAGACTATACTTTATATCTTTTTCATTGGTTAATCGCTTCTTTATCTGGTCACACTCATCAGTTTTGAGCTGCACCTCCTTGACTCTCTGTACAATGGTAGATTGAATCTTCGTCGCAAATAGTCTCTATTCTGATTCACTTGGCAACTTCACCTCTAAGTCCATTCTAGCCATCTCTGTTATTAACTCAGTTTGAGCCATTAACATAGATAATTTTTCTTGACCCTTTCTACTGAAGGCATCAGCAACTACATTAGCTTTTCTAGGGTGATACAGTATTTCACAATCTTAATCCTTTATCAACTCCAGCCATCTCCTCTGTCTCATATTCAACTCCTTCTGTGTGAAGATATATTTTAGACTCTTATGGTCCGTGTATATCTCACATTTCCCTCCGTAAAGATAATGTCTCCATATCTTTAAGGCAAAAACTACCGCGACCAATTCTAGATCATGAGTAGGGTAAACTTTCTCACAATCTTTCAACTGCCGTGATGCATACGCAATGACCTTGACATGCTGCATGACCACGTAACCAAGTCCTCTATGCAAAGCATTGCTATAAACTACAAAATTTCATGTGTCATCGGGTAATGACAGAATAGGAGCTTCACTTAACCTCTTCTTTAGTTCTTGAAAACTTTCCTTGCATTTCTCATTCCACGCGTATTTCACCGTCTTCCTTGTCAAGTTAGTCAACAGAGTAGCTGTGACACCCCCAAATCCGGGTACTTCATTTCCACCGAATTTGGTGCTCACTACCAAAATAATTACATCTAACTACCCATATTAAAGGATAAAAACATTAAATAACTTAAAACAATAATCTTTCCCATTAAAGGGTTACATCATCTCATAAACAATCCCAGGTAATCTACCTTAAAATTATTACATCAGTGTGCGGAATACATTATAAAATAAAACAAATCTTAAAACTTCAAGCATTTAAATAAACTTTAACTAATTCTCCATCACTTAGACATCTTGCCCTTTCCCTTGCTAGTAGATGGATCATCACCTTCTTCAACTTTAGCTGCATTGTTTAATTGCAAGAGTGAGCAAACAATTGCTCACTGACATAAAGATAGTATAATAACAACATGAAAGTGAACAACGAATACTAAATAATAAAGAACTTGTTCTACGAATCAAAATAGAAAACAAGTTCGAACTTTAATTATCTGAAGGTCTTATGACCACGAACTATGTCCACGGTATTTAGGTGTTATTACCTTAACCTTAACAATCGTTAGACTGTACAGACTCTTCTTAACGTACTCCGGGGGGATCAGCCCTTTGTACCATGTATTGTGCACAAACATCTAAATGTTACACGTATAACATCCCCTATGTTAGGGTTGTTCGTCTTAGTTTAAATTTTAGAATTTTTGCACTAAAGAAAGTTTAGTTTGGAACTAGCTTATCAGTGTTTCTAGAATTTTAGAACACTTATGCAAATTCAATCAATAAAGTTTTAATACTAGAATGTATAACTGAACAAGGCTATCAAAGTCAAAGATCGGATATCAACAATATATAACTGAATAAGCATGATATATATGCAAGGTATTATATTCAAGGAATTAAAAAAATTTCTGTTGAATCAATGTATTAGAACAATATATGTTTTGAATACTAATAACAAGAAATGAGAATGTGAAACTCATCCGATGTAACGAATTAGGTTACATGAGCTTATTCAATCATTCATCATAATAGAATCAATAGTCTTGCTCAATGACAAAGATAAGGTTTAGAAACTTGCACAATTATTATAAGAGTAGAGTTAAAGAACTTGCCTTGTTTGTAAACTACACAAATGTAAAATAATCTCCAATTACCCTACATATATCATTGAAATCGCAACAACAATTAGTTATATGAATATTAGCTTTCGGGTTTAAACCATCATTTAGGTCATAACCTTAACATAGCATCTAACCATATAGGTTAACACACTTAACAAATCTGAAATCTCACTATGAGCCAACATAACTTAATCGTTCACCTCTAACTTTGAAAACATCACACTTGGTTTCATTTTAGAACTTACTTAATTCATTATTTCAAATCTTTACACTTTGCATTATAACTCATTGAAATCTGGTATTATAATTCACTTAATGTTTAAGTACCCTTTACATGCATGTTAAACTAACTCAAGTCCATTACATGACTGCGATTAATTCATGAGGCTTTCTTGTCTGTAATGATGCCACTCATCATGACCACGTGAGTATTAAATCTATGGCGCCCACCCCATATTTATGGCGCTTTGTCTGCGAGAGTCGCACGCCAGACAGCTCGCCCACGCGACGTCTCAGCACCAGTTTTTGCAGAAGCTCGAAACAGACTCTACTTTGGCCATAAAATCCCAATTCTACTGAATTACACCAAATTAAAAAATCTTCACTTTGTCATATTATAGTTACACATACTAAACACCATTATATATACAAAACATTATATAAACACCATTTTTTAGAATCAAAAACTATATGTTCCCCAAATTTCCTCATTTTTATACTTTTAACGAATTTGATCACTATGAACTCGTTTCTTGATCAATTTTCATTATTTAAACTTCGTTGTTTTCGTTTCTTAACATATTATCACAATCCACCAACAAATTACATATTACGTCACATATTGGATAATAAATTTGGTACTTTCTATGGCCATATTATAAGAACACAAACATTGTGATTTTCTTTTTCTTCCTCAACCCAATTTCTCATGAATTTGATAACAAATAACATGTTTACATGATAATTAACAGAGTTTGCAAACCTATAAGTGCATATATACAAACCATCATTCACGTGACTTAATAATTCATAGGAAATTCCCATAGAGAACTCAAAACACAAAATATTAGAATTATAATATACCTTAATCCTTGTTTATGGAAGCAATTGATAGCAATCCTTTTTCCAAAACCCTTCTCCTCCTAGCCAATATTGTTGAGTTCTCTTCCTTCAAGCTCTCTCAACACTCTGTGTTATCTAGCTAAGCCTTAGAAAAAAATAGAATGCATAGACATAACATATTCACTCTCCCACGTAGCCTTTCAGTTAGAAGAATAAAAAGACGCGTCAGTTGCAATAATGCCAAAGGCCACAAGGCCCTGTTTGGCTAACCAACATTCCCCCAAATCAAATTATTATTATATTATTTATATTATATAGTTTCCAATTGTCACACTTTAGATAATTTAAATAATTTAGTTTAATTGATTTAAATAACTTATAACGGTACTTAAAATAATTTCTCTTATAGTTACCATTATAAATAACAATTAATTTTATATCTAATTCAATTAATAAACTAGACACTTCACTTTATTTAATTTATCTATTTCCATTAAACAATTTATTTAGCTTGATCATTTTCTTAAATATTTAAACAATTGATTTAATTTAATTATTTCCTTAATTTAAATCCTTGAAATAAAATTCCTTCGTATAAAATTATCATTATTCAATTCAATTAACATTAATTAATTTAGTTACTAAATTAATTCAAAGACAATTCATCAATTATTTATTTTCCTCAATAAATAAATTATTTAAAATATTTATTTAACTCAATAAATATTTAAATTAAATTATAAATTTCTCGATCGTTACAGTAGCTATCTTCGAAAAATCTTGGATGAATCTCCGATAGTATCCCGTTAATCCTAGGAAACTCCACACCCCAGTCGGCGTTTTTGGTTGTTCCCAATTCATCACGGCTTCCACCTTTGCTGGATCTACTGAAATCCCTTTATGGTCAATGTCATGGCCTAAAAACTGTACCCTCTCTAGCCAAAATTCACACTTAGTGAACTTCGCATATAACTTCTCCTTTCTCAGTGTCTCCAATAGTATTCTTAGGTGTTCAGCATGATCTTCTGGCGTCTTAGAATAGACTAAAATATCATCGATAAAGACAACGACGAACTTGTCCAAATATTGTTTGAACATTCTATTCATCATATCCATAAATGCAGTTGGTGCATTAGTCAACCCAAATGACATCACCAGAAACTCGTAATGACCATAACGAGTCTTGAATGCGGTCTTTGGTACGTCCTCCTTCCCAACCTTCAACTGATGATACCCCATCCTCAAATCTATTTTAGAAAAATATTTTGCCCCTTTCAACTGATCAAAAAGATCATCGATCTTGGGCAATGGGTATTTATTCTTTATCGTCAACTTGTTCAACTCTCGGTAGTCGATACAAAGTCTTAACGATCTGTCCTTCTATTTGACAAACAGTTTCGGTGTTCCCCACGGTGAAACACTCGGTTGTATATACTTCCTATCCAACAGTTCTTGTAACTGAACCATTAACTCCTTCATCTCTATCGGCGTCATACGGTACGGTGCCCTTGAAACTAGTGTCGCTCCTGGCACAATGTCTATTACGAACTCGGTCTCCCTATCGGGTGGAAGACCCGGAAATTCACTTGGAAATACATCCGTGAATTCTTTAACTATAGGTATTTTTTCCATGGTTGTTTCAACTCTCTAGGTATCAACAACATGGCCGAGAGAACCTACACACCCCTTCCTCAACAATTTCCTAGTTTGTGTCATTGTAAGACAACATGAACGCCCTGACGATTTATTAGCGTAAAATATTATATGAAGTTTTCTCAACGTCCCAATATTCACAAATTTCTTTTGACAATCTATAATTGCACCATGGCTAAACAACCAATCCATTCCGAGAATTACATCGAATTCTCCTAATTTTATCGGTAACAAATCTACCGATAATTTACAACCCCGTATGTCTACGTAACAACTCCTATTAATATCTTCAATAAGAATTATCTCTTCGTTTGCTACCTTCATATTTAAAGGTATAGGCAACTTTTTGGGAAGTAATCCTAATAGTCTAGCAAAATTACATGCTATAAAAGAACAAGTAGCACCCGAATCAAACAACATGTAAGCATTTAGGTCGTTGATAGGAATAATACCGGCGACTACGTCCCCTGATGAACCTGCATCTTGGACTGTCATATTAAAGGTACGGGCCATTGGCCTACCCGACTGCACTGGATCACCAATAGCTAACTTACCGCTATTAGCGCCCTTATTCTCGTCTGTCCCCTTCTTCGGGCAGTTCTTTACTATGTGGTCAGTTGACCCACATACAAAGCATCCGTGGTTCTTCTTTGGACTTGGACAGTTACGTGAAATGTGCCCCTCCTGTCCACAGTTATAGCATACGACCTTCCCCTTGAGATAAACTCCTAAGTGAGTCTTCCCACAGGTTTTGCAGGCCTCCATCCTTCTCTTCGGATCTCCTTGTTTCACTTTGGTATTCCCAGAGTTAAACCCTTTCCTCTTCTACCCTTCGCCACTCCCGCTGACTTCTTCGACCTTCACTCCTCCATCAACCTTTCCTTTATTCTTCTTGTCTTTGTGGTACTGGCATAAAACCTCACTCCCACCTTCAGCGATTATTTCCTTCTCTAGTATGGTCCCAAAGGAAGTACTCTGGAACATAGATATCCGGTTATGGAGCTAGGGTTTCAAGCCTTTCTCGAACTGTCGAGCTTTTCTAACCTCGGTGTCCACTTGGTGTGGAGTAAACCTCGCCAGTTCATTAAACTTGGCAGCGTATTGGGGAACCGTCATTTCCCCTTGTTTCAAATCAATAAACCGCATTTCCATCCTCCCCTGCATACTCGTGGGAAAGTAGTTCTTAAAGAATATCTCCTTGAACCTCATCCACGTTAAGTTATCTATACCAGCACTAGCCTGATTAGCTTCCCACTAAAAGTTGGCCTCTCCTTTCATCATGTAGGTTGCAAAGGCAACCTTCTGACCATCATCGACATTTACAATAACAAATGCCTTCTTGATTTCTTTCACCCAAGTCTGGGCTTCTATAGGGTCTGTAGTTCCTTTGAACTCCGGCAGACAGACACTCTTAAAATCTTTAAAAGTAGTAGCTCGTATTATTTCAGGATTTACGGGGATATTAGCCCCATTTCTATTAAACGCTGCTGTTAACAAGTTAACAAATTCCTGCATTGGGTTTACTGGACCTCCCTCCGGTTGATTTTCATTAGCGTCTTGATTACGTTGTCTCCTTCTTGGTGGCATTTTGTTGTTACAATAAACAACACATTTCGTAATTATTAGCTTCCTGTTAGTTAGTTATTATTCAAGATTAAATAATAACTTCATCATGAATTACTCAATATGTTCAGAAAAAGGCTTATATTGATTCATTCCTTGTAGTATAATACTACATTATTTACATTACACAGCCTAAGCTGATTACATTACTATCCCGCAATTGCTTTCCAAAATTTGGGATTTACAAAAGACTACCCTTTGATATACAAAAGAGGGTTTTACGTCACTACTAGATACACAAAATTTACATATCTAAAACTACTCTAGCTACTACTAGATTACATCTGCCGCAAGGCATTATTAAAATCCGCAAGGGCAAGACCAACGATAACATCACGGCTGATAGTATGCCGAATCTGCCTAGCCTCTATTGGATACCCAGCTACCTGTTGCTGGAAATCCTTATGAGAACTCCTATGAATATAGGACATCCTCCATGTCTTCTATTTCTTGGTCTTTAGCTCCTGCCTGAGCTTAAAGACCTCTTGTTTTAGCTCATGGAACTTGTCCTTGGCTAAAACTCTCTCGTCATGTTGTTTCTCCCACATCGACTCCACATCTGTCTTATCCTCCAAGACAACATGGAGTTCCTCTTTCAACTCCTTTACCTCCTTACAATACTTGATGTTCCTATCCAATACTACCATAAACAGTGCTCCCATTGACTCCCCCAGATTCATCTCTTCCTCAGGTGCTATGGGGTTAAAATACACCACCTCCACCTCCTCTTAAGATATGCCATCGAACATGGCCATAAGGTCTAGGCTCTCTGAGTCTCCAGACTAAACTATCACCACTTCACGCTCTGCTGCTATAGGATTCAGTATGATCTCTACTTGATTCACCGACCCTTCACTGACTACATTATATCCCTATACATTTCATTTCTTCTTGACATCTACAACAAAACAAATAGTTTGATTAGTACACGTCAGTAGAATAATAAAAACATATAACATATTTATAATGCATTTTTATAAGGTTAATTTCTATCTTTTATTTCTTTAACTCTTCTTAAGGTTATGACTTAAGGTTCAAATCCCCCCCCCCTTAAGTTTTATAACCTACTGCTTTGATACCAACATGTGACGCCCCCAAATTCGGGTATCTTCCAACCCGGGATATGGTGCTACACGGTGCTACAGTTCACACATACATTCAATTGAAATCCCTCAAAAGAACGAATATGTCTTATATATATATATATATATATATATATTCCAAAACAATATTTCATTCCCAAGTTCTTTATAACCAATACATAAGTTCTTTGTCATAATATCAAATACATTACAACATTAAACCTATACTATTACATAGACAGTTCAACGGTTTGCCTTAGCCTTTCCCTTATCTTTACCGGATCCTTCGGTCCGTTCGGTCTTAGCTGCATTCATATGGTTCAAGCAAGAGTGAGCATAACAAGCTCAACAAGTACAACAATTTCATTTAAACGACATGCTTGAAACATAGGAATAGTATATCTTCAATAACTGAACAATAGTTATGAAGTACTATCGATAATTCAAAATAGCACTTCTTTTCCTTAAAAATGTTTCACAATGAATAACATTCATTAAACATAGAACTCGGTCCAAGACCTTGATCATTTCATACTTTCTTTGAAAAGGACAACCTGACACTATGTCCGTAAGTGGGACATATCTTACGAGCACGTCTAGGTGATTAGCCTATACTACTCTATGTTGATCAACACTACATTATTTAATTGTATGTACGTTTAAGTTGTGGCAACCTCACGTGCCTGTCGTTTCGATGACAAAACATTTGTTTAGCATACTCAGTCTTCATTTGAAAACCACACCAACATAATTTGGTAAAACATTGACAATACTTTGATAGATTATAAGAAATCCAACATATTGTAAGTCTAGCCGAAAGAATTGGCTTTGACTTCATCATACATCAATTTATGCGTAAGAATACATGAATTACAAAGCTTGTTCAGATTGAACTGAAACAGGTGTTAGAACACTTGCCTTCAGCGTCTGCTAAGGTATAATTACTTTCCTTTAAGTCTTTAAGTCTTTACAATACAGAATCACATAACATACCATATTAGGTCATAATCAGATATGTATGGTATCTAACGTATTTACCCTTGTTCTCAATCTAATCATGTATTAGATTAGTTATTATTGGTTCCGACTTATCACATTACATTGATCTTACATTCAATTAATCTTTCGTCGACCTTCAGTTGTAATACTTAAGGTCTTTAACATCATTTAAGAATTTTACTTCAAGTTCCTTAAGGTTGTACTTCACTACTAACTATTTGTCTTTCTTTTTATCTTCATAATCATTCTTTACTATGCAAACCTTAAGGCTGGCATTGTGGCACCACACTTCAGTGGCTGAGGACTAGACTCCGCGCTGCGGTGCAAGTCCTAGCGTTACCTGTAAAAATTTTACATTTTCGACTTCGTTAACTCAAAATTCACCTATTAGTCAATTTTTAAGGAAAATGATAAACGTTCGTGAACGTTCAACGCTCGTTTCTTCGTTCTAAGTCGAAATTCGGTCATTTTCGAGTCCGCAACACTATAATGCCAAACAAGACTTGTTCGCATCGAAACCAACATTTCCGAGCTCAATATCAAAATTCGACTTCCATTCCGAGAATTTCACAAATTCGACGATTATCGTCTAATCGTGTGAATTCTGGCATAACATCATTACTTATGATTTGTTCATCATTTCAAATGGATTCTAACCATTATACCAACATCTTAACATATATATTACATCAACTTATTTACATGATAACTTATTACTTGTTCTTCACGAGTTTATAACTTATCAAAGTATAAACTACTTATAATTTCAATTCTCATGACTTATTATGATTTAAGTCTTCTAACCAGCATTCTTACATCCTTTTATCATACTAACTTCATTCATGTAAACATGTTACAAGTCTTACAAGTTCTTTCGTAGTTCATAGCTTATCAATGAACAAAGTGCTTATTCACGGCTTATTAAGACTTTAGTCCTTAGATTATTCATTCTTATCATTTCTTAGCATACATGTCCATTAATCCACACTTCTCTTATTAACCTACAATGGTAGAGATGGAATACTAATAACATAGGAGGCTTACCCTTGATGAACAAGCTTTCTTCTTCTTTTCTAACAAATGAAAGTTTAGCTTATTCTTGCTTATTCTCTCTAACAATTAAGCACTTAACTTGTTGGTGAAAATTAACAAACAACAAATGAAATCCTAAGCTTGTTATTTATAGGATTTCCTAAGTTAGGGTAATTTGGTCATTAGGTCATCCCACCTCCTTAAGCACCTCCTTACTATTCATTACTTCTTTATTAAGTTAACTTGCTAGCCACTTACTTTACTTGGCCATTACATTATTTACCTGGTCACCACATTATTTACTTCGTCACCAAGATTAACCATATGACCATGGGTTGCCCCATGGGTCACCCTAATCCATTGGATCAATAATTTGGGCTTAGGTTTAATTAACTTAACTAAAGCTTTTGGGATTGTATTAATTTACTTTGGACTTTATATTAATAACCACTTGGGTTTTTATTAACAAATATTTGGGCTTTCATATTAATTCTTATTGGACTTGCACATCCTACATAATCTAACAAGTCCATTTCATTTGGCTTAAAGCCTTAAAACGTATACTATACGTATTATTCTCGTATTATAACTTGTATACTAATTCATAATATACGTTATACCATCATTCATACATACTCATATAATACTTTGTATCATACTCGTAGTCATTACCTCGTACAATACATATGTATCATACGATCATTACATTAACTTCTAACACTTTACTTTTCCTAACTTTCTCGAATTAAGTCCACATGCGAAAAATTACATTTTCCATACTTGAATTATTATTACACAATTCATCTCACCTCAATATTCTATCGTTGCGTATTTCTCGAAAGTTCAAAAATAATTCCCGAGCAGAAATCGATGAATAGTGTTTTTTAGAAAATTTCTCGGAAAACTTTTATTTTCGTCTTGGAAATTCAAACACTTTAATTCCTTCACGTAGTTAAAATACTACGACTTTCCAACGTTTCTAGGTTATAGAATGACATTCATCTTACTAACACATAATAATAACAAATAATATAATTTTATTCATTATTTAATTAAATAAAATTATTTTACATTAGATCCAAATTTCTCAGTCGTTACAGGGGGCGTCACAATCATTATGAGGAACTGAGCGCGAGCACAAAGCCTCCGCCCATACAAAGGTTTGTACAAATCAGCTCTCACATGAGTCCTCAATTGAAATCCCACTTAACTCTATCTCACTCTTAACTAGCTCTTTGCTCGATACAAATTTTTCGTATCTCATCATTTATAACTCCTCATGAGTTTATCTCGTACCATTTCATAGTACATTCTCTTATAGCATCAAGATATAGCCACTTAGTCGTTAAAGACTATTTATCATTTCATAGCTCAATTTGATCGCGTTGTGATCATCGGTTTTCCTTAGGGTTCTTTACCATTATCAACTAAACTCCGTTCGAGTTCATTCTTATTATCTTTGTCATCTTCATCTTATAGACATTATCTTAACATTTTTATTATCGGAGTTAGGAAACTCCTGAATTCTCATTCTCTAGATACTTCAAGATTCTTCTTTGAATCTGCCCTTATATATATTTTTAATCTTTATCTTTCTCTCTCTCAGGTTATAGCCTAAGGTACTCTTACCTAAAGGTTATAACCTACTGTGACACCCCCAAATCCGAGTATCTTCCAACCCGACAGATGGTGCTACACGGTGCTATAGTTCACACATACATTCAAATGAAATACTTCAAAAGAGTGAATATGTCTTCTATATATTACAAAATAATATTTCCCTTCCTAGGTTCTTTGTAACCATTACATATTTTCATTGTAATAGTATCAAATAATTACAAAGTTGATACTATGATATTACAAAGACGACTATTTATCCGCCTTAGACTTCCCTTTATCCTTACCGGATCTTTCAATCCGTTCGGTCTTAACTGTATTCATATGGTTCAAGCAAGAGTGAGCATAACTAGTTCAGCCAGTTACAATTTTACTTAAGCTGTAACGACCGAGAAATTCAGATCATTTGTAAAATAATTTTATTTAATTAAATAATGAATAACATTATATTATTTGTTATTATTATGTGTTAGTAAGATGAATGTCGTTCTATAACCTAGAAACGTCGAAAAGTCGTATTATTTTAACTACGTGAAGGAATTAAAGTGTTTGAATTTTCAAGAAGAAAATAAAAGCTTTCCGAGAAATTTTCCGAAAAATACTATTCATCAATTTCCGCTCGAAAATTATTTTTGAACTTCTGAAAAATACGTAACGATAGAATATCAAGGTGAGATGGATTATGTAATAATAATTCAACTATGGAAAACGTAATTTTTCGCATGCAGACTTAATTTTAGAACGTTAGGGAAAAATAAAGCGTTAGAAGTTAATGTGATGATCATATGATACGTAGGTATTGTACGAGGTAATAAATACAAGTATGAGACGAAGTATTATACGAGTATGTATGAATAATGGTATATCATATATTATGAATTAGTATACGAGTGAGAATACGAGAAATATATGTATAGTATGCATTCTAAGGCTTTAAGCCAATTGTAGTGGACTCGTAGGATTGTGAAGCAATTTGTAAAGTCCAATAGAAGTTGATGTGCAAGCCCAAGATTATGTAATATTAAATCCCAAGTGGTTATTAAGGTAAACTCATAAGTAATTTAATGCAAGCCCAAATGAATAAGCTAAGCTAATTAAACCTAAGCCAAAGTTATTGATCCAATGGGTTAGGGTGACCCATGGGGCAACCCATGGTCATACGGTTAATCTTGGTGACCAAGATACTAATGTGTTGGCCAAGCAAAATAAGTAGGGAACAAGTTTACTTAATAGCTAAGTAAGGAATAATAAGGAGGTGATTAAGGAGGTGGGATGGCCTAATGACCACTATGCCCTAGTCTAGCAATTCCTATAAATAGAGAGCTAGATTGTTCATTAGTTGTTTGTTAACTTTCATCCAACAACTATTAACTTATTTGTTAGAGAGAATAAGCAAGAATAAGTTAGACTTCCATTATAAGAAAAGAAGAAGAACAAGCTTGATCATTAAGGGTAAGCCTCCTATGTTATTAATCTTCCAACTCTTCTATGGTAGGTTGATAAGAGAATTAATAATCAATGAACAAGTCTTATTTGGCATTATAGAGTTGTAGACTCAAAAATGACCGAATTCCGACTTAGAACAAAGAAACGAGCGTTGAACGTTCACGAACGTTTATCGTTTTCGTTAAAAATGAACTAATAGGTGATATTATAGTTAACGAAGTCAAAAATGTAAAATTCTTGCATGAACACGTATAGTATGTGATTTGTGAACTAACGGCTTTTGAACGAGCCAATTCAGACTTATAACGAATAAGTTATGACCCCTGGAATCTCACAAAAGAAAAAGTCTGTAAAAAATTTTTGGTGCACAGAGCTTGCTTGCTTAGGCATGATGAGGCCAAATAGGTGGCCTTGTGGCCGAAAAAAACCATAAACCACTTTGGAGTTTACGTGCATAAGTACGCAGCGTAACATTGGGACTCACGCCATAGCCCCGAGTCGTGTCCTCATTTCAAGTTTGGCGGCGGTCACGACTTAAGAAAGGAAAGCTGGCACCATAACGCCGACCGTAGGGGATTACATGAAGGAAAGTTTATAAGTAAAGAAAGAAAGTAAAACTGATTAGTAATGACCTACTACTTAATGTAACATTGTTTAAGACATTGTTAAACCTTAAGTATGATAACTAAAGGTTGAAGATAATCAATCGAACATGAACGTAATGACAATAATAACAAATCTAATACATAATTAGATTGAGAAGAAGGGTAAGATTCATTAGGAACCATGTATATTATTCATGACCTAATGTGTTACGTTATGTGATAATCTAATGTAGAGACCTTAAAGACTTAAAGTGAACGTGTAATAACAGTAGCAGACGCTGAAGGCAAGTGTTCTAACCCTTGTTTCAATTCAATCTGGACAAGCTTTGTGATTCATGTATTCTTACGCATGAATTAATGTATGTTGAAGTTAAAGCCAATTTTTTTGGCTAGACTTACGATATGTTGGATTTCTTATAATCTATCAAAGTATTGTTAATGTTTTACCAAACTATGTTGGTGTGGTTTTCAAATGAAGACTGAGTATGCTAAAATGTTTTGTCGTCAAACAACATGTACGTGAGGTTGCCACAACTTAAACGTACATACGTTTAAAGAATGTAGTGTTGATCAACATAGAGTACTATAGGTTGAACACCTAGATGTGCTCGTAAGATATACCGGACTTACGGACTTGGTGCCGGGTTGTACTTTTCAAAGAAAGTATGAAATGCTCATGGTCTTGGACCGGAATTGATGTTTTACTGAATATTGTCATTGTAAAACATTTTGAAGGAAAAGAAGTGCTATTTTGAATTATCGATAGTACTTTATAACTATTGTTCATTTATTGAAGATATACGATTCCTATATTTCAAGCATGCTATTTATTTGGAATTGTTGTACTTGCTGAGCTTGTTATGATCACACTTGCTTGAACCATATGAAAGCGACTAAAGCCAAAACAGAATAGAAGGATTCGGTAAAGATATAAAGGGAAAGGCTAAAGCGCATCAATTGAATTGCCTCATGTAATAGTATAGGTTTAATGTTGTAATGTATTTGATATTATGACAAAGAACTTATGTATTGGTTATGAAGAACCAGGGAAGGGAATATTGTTTGGAATATATATAAGACATATTCGTTCTTTTGAGGCATTTCAATTGAATGTATGTGTGAACTGTAGCACCGTGTAGCACCATATGTCGGGTTGTAAGATACCCGGATTTGGGGGTGTCACAGATTGGTATCAAAGCATTAGGTTAAAAAACTTAAGGGGGGATTAGAATCTTAAGTCATAACCTTACGAGAAGTCAAAGAAATAAAAGATTAAAATTAACCATATAAAATGTGTAATAATCCGATATTTTCTATATAAATAAAACTGAAATTTTGCGTATAATTTTTTAATTATTATTATTTTAAGTATGAGGATTTGTACAAGATAATGTGTATATGTATTTATGTGGTAAATAAAATATATTTATTACATGAATATTTACAAATAATTTTATTTTAGAATTTATGATCATTATAAATTATATTAATTTTATTGTAGAAATGTTTTTATTATTTATTTTTCAAAGGAAATATGATATTATATTATTTAAATAGTATAAGGAATGGTTATTGTAGTTATTATAATTATTATTTATTTATATGAATTTTAGCTTGGATTATTAAGTTAAATATTTTAACTTAATTAATAAAGCTGTTTATGCAAGGTAAATCAGATATGGAATCCAAACCCTAATTATGGATTTTGAATAAGGAATGATAATAATATAATATTAATTATATTTTGATTTTTCAAATCTTTATAAATATGTCTTTATATCATGGATGATATAATGGTAGGTCAATTATGGCGTTATATGATAAACCCTAGTTTTATTGTGCTAAACGCTAATTTGAGATCCAAATTAGAGTACATGATTGTTTTATGTAACTGTGTTATATTATTTTATGGTTAATTAAGTTAATCATAATTAACATTTGGATTTATTAATTTCTATAAACCTTAATGTTTGAATTATAAACCCTAATTGTAATTTGGTAACCCTAATTACCAAAATTGTAAACCCTAATTGCTATAATTAGCAAGGTTAATTATATTAGTGTTATTAAACCATAAGAAGCATGTATAATTAAAACCCTAAGCTAATTAACAAAACCCTAATTATAAATTTAAAGAAACTAGTTTTGTTTTATTTTAAACCCTAATTATAAAACCTAGAAATTCTTTTGTGCTAAATAACCTTAGGGTTAAACCCTAAGGGTCAAACCCTAAGGGTTTGTATCAAATGACAAATCTAGAAATAAAAATTATATGGAAATGACCAAAAAGCCCTTTTGTCACATTTTTATGTTTGGTTGCAAATCTATACAAGATGAGAGTTGGTGACCAACTCATACCAACTTCGTGTGACTCAAAATGGACAGCACACAACCCTAGCTCATCCATTCATGCATTTAATTTGTCTATAAATAGATTGAAGGAGAGAGAAAATGCATTTGTTTACTAAAAATTGCACAAACACCTAACCAAGACTTCCTCTCACAAAGACCCACGAAATTTGTAAGTTTTATAGTCCCAAAACACATTTCATCGTCCACCGTAAACAAATCGGCAACCTGAAAATCAAGAATTGGATCATCAAGGTATAAAACCCTAGCTTTAATTTCTGTCCAATTTTCTGTTGTTAGATGTTAGTTTTTATTGTTAAAATATGTTGGTTTTAGTCCATTTTGATGATCTGGGTTGCTAAATATTGGATCCATAACATTTAGAAGATCGGATTTGTGTTTTTGAAAAATCTGGGAAAAGTTAGATCTGTGGTCCGACAACTAATGTCAGTGGCCACATATCTTTTCTCGTTTATGCTTTATGTTGTATTTAAGTTTTGATATGTAGCCTATAATGTTGTCTATAATCTGCAAAAAGAGTCAGAGGTATTTGATGTCTAGGTTGGTAGTTATTAACGGTCGAAATACTGGTTGGCCCAAGATTAATAGGTCAAATTCTCAAAAACCCGAAAAGTTAAAAACTCCGTCGACAAAGTTTTTCAAGGCCGGATCCGATGGGTTTAATGTTGTTTGATGTTATTTATTTGGTAAATGATGTAGCTGGTTATGTGGACTATAGATCTGGGTCATTATATCTCTTAAAACATTAGTATATTGATCAGGTTAGGTGGTCAAACTAGCTTACTGGGCCGATTCTGCTTCTGGAATTTCCGAAGCGGAAGAACATCATTTTTCGACATACTTTGGACCGGCCATATCATCCTGATCCGTTGTTTTTTTAGTTATGTTTTATGATAGATTTACTCTTTGACATGTTGGCTAGAGACTGAAACTATTAGATCACAAAAAGAACACAAGATTAGCAAGTTGTGGAAGCCCAAAGGGGCGAATCGAATCGTTCTTCATTTACGGGTAACCGGAAAATGAAGAAACGAACTGCTGTACACTTTTGAAGGCACAGATTTCGTTGGTTATTTGTTGTATGAACTTGTTTGTTGTTGAAACTTGTAGTCGTGCATTAGTATTACATTATGTGACCAACAACATGCCCAGAAGCACATCACACACTATTATAATCTTGGTCAAACAATGCAACTTGAAAGCTGGTCTGACAGTGTTCTTGAGCTCAAGAACACCTAAGACGATAGATTTGTGTCGCTATAGGCTATAGCTATGACGGTTCTATTATTTTATTTTACATTTTTACGAAAAAGATTAAAATTAGAAAAATAAATTATAAAAATTATTAAAAATACAAAATAAATTATTAATAATTATTTTAAATTCCGAAAATTAGTTTTTAATTATTTTAAATATATTCCATAAATATTTAATATTTTTGGAATAATAAAAGCATTTAATTTATTTAATTATATTATTAAATAAATTAGTTAAAATGATTTTAATACTTGAAAAATCATTTAAAATTATATTATGATATAATAAAATATTTTAAGTTATTTTTAATGACTTTTAATAATTTGTGATAAATTTCATTAATAAATTAATATTAATGATAATAAAGTTATTTACTAAATGAATTAAATAAATTAATTAAAATGATTTTATTATATTAAAATAATTTTAAATGATAATTAGGTATTTAAAATATTTGAAGTTATAAAATATAACTTTTAATATTTAAAGATAAATTTCATTAATTAATTATTATTAATGATATTGAAGTTATTTAATAAATATATTAAATAATTTAGTTTAAAAATGATTTTAATATTATAATAATTATTTTAAATGAAACTAAAGTGTTTAAAGATATTTTAAGTTATAAAACATAACTTTTAATATTTAAAGGATAATTTCATTAATAATTTAATATTAATAATTATTAATTTATTAATGATATTAAATTTATTTAATAATTATATTAAATAAATAGTTTTAAAATGGTTCTATTAATTTAAAAATCATTTAAAAGGGATATAAATGAAGTAAAAATATTTTAAGTTATACTTAATGACTTTTAATATTTTGATAAATAAAACATTAATACTTTAATATTAATGGTAATTATTTAAAATAATTTTAAATGTTTTAAAAATCATTTAAGGGTAATATTAATACTTTATAAGTATTTTGAGTTATTATAAATAACTTTAACATTTTGGAAATGATTTCATTAATAGTTTAATATTAATTAGATATTAATGATAATAGAATTGATTAGTGTTTAAATCATTTAAATATGATTCTGATGTGTGAAAATTCATGATAAACTAGAATAAATGTTTTAAAATTATATTAAGTCATTTAAAATATATATGATGATATTTATAGATATTAAGTTATAGGACAGAGTCTTAGTGTGACGCCCCCAAAATTAGGTATACATCACCCATCTTGGGTCGCCACTTACATGGTACAGAATTTAAATACAACTTATTAACATAAGCGTAGGTATACAATACGACATAAAACTGTAAGTTTAAATACAAATATCGCTCTACTAGATATTATACAAACTCAAACAAAAGTCCTCATTACGATTATTATCACACTATTTTTTACGAATAGTGAGGACTACTAATTCTATCTTCGGACCATCACTTTCGTTTCCCAGGCTAAGTCCCCAAATATATTCTCATTTCACAGAGAAACGGTGAAAGAAAGGTGAGCTCAACTAGCCCGATGAAATATTATGATTAAGATAATGCGAAATAAATTATCAATAGTCTTGAACAATGTTAAACCGATAAAATACAATGATGACCGGTTTAATCTGCGGTGAATATGCAATCCATTAAAAGAGTCAAGTAGAAAATAAAGTCTACTATCTTTTAGGTCTTAAAGGTTTTCATCATCATTATATAATTGAGACTCGGCTTTAATAAATATTCCACATCATCGAATCACCCCCGCACTTCTGACCAGGATATTCTTTAGTATCACGACCACAATTATTCATGCACTACGGGCGAAGAATATTTGTGTATTCATTAATAATCATGATCATGCCAACAATCATCCACCAATGCACTACTGACATCGAGGATTTTTATCACATCATTTGTAACATTACTGTCATGATTACAATCAATAATAGTCTCTGTCATAATCATACCAAGTCCATCTATGCACTACAAATACGGATGACTTTCAACATAATATAAACATGAGGATGATGACAATGATATAAGAATTCAATAAAACAAGTTCAAGAATTATTTTATCCGGGAATTATTAACGTCCAAATTAGTAAAATTCAAGAATGATCGGAAGAATATTTCCATGAAAAGATCTTTGGATGAAACGCAAATATCAAGGATATTCTACTAATTTCATGGAGTATAGAAGTCAAAGTTTTAACTTACCGGGTATAATAAAGAATGGAATAACAAAAGAAATCACCATGCATGCGTTACTTGCGCATGAGCGAGTTATTCAACGAGAATAATAATAACGGAACGGTCGGGGTGAAATTCACACCAAGCGGGATGTTCCAATGAGAATAATAAAGATGGAACCGGATCCGGTGTAAAACACACGATGGGATATTCCAATGGAATGATAAAGATTTTACCAGTCGTCCCATAAAACACACAGACGGGGATGTTCTAACGAGAATAATAATAAAGACGGAACCAGTCCGATGTAAAACACACGTAGACGGGATGTTCAGCAGAATAATAATAGAAGAATGTCACCAAGTATAGGTAAATCATGTATCACAGTTATTCCAATGCGAATAATAAGCAATGGAATAACAACAGATTCTCTTTCATGAATAAGAAAGAATAACACCCTTACTTTTGGTAGGAGATTGAATCTTTAGCGAGTGTAGTAACAAAATACTCTTCTTCTTTCTCTCTTATTCTCTATATACTTTCTCTCTCTATAGCTTGAATGAATTAAATGAAAATAATGAAGCCCTAGGCCTCTATTTATAGAAGATTTCTAGCTTAGCACTTAGTGCGTGTGAAAAGGCAAGTGGCTTGACGACTAATGATGTGAAAAGAAAAGTGGTTTGGCCTTTTGTAATGTGAAACGACAAGTGGTTCGGCGCTTTGTAATGTGAAACGACAAGTGGTTCGACGTCTGGTAAAGGTAATTACTATTAACGAAGGTAAATACTATTGACGAAGGTAAATACTATTCACAAGGGTAATTACTATTGACGAAGGTAATTACTATTGATGAAAGTAAAATACTATTCACAAGGTAATTACTATTGTGAAGGTAATTACTATTGTGAAGAAGACTCTTAGATGATGACATATGAGCCCCCATAAAATAAATCAAACTTACCACAAATCATTTTTTTCATCAACACATATTTAATCTTTCAACAATTATTAATCATTTATAACTTGTCGTCTCAATTATTGATTTAATACTATAACATATTATCTGACGATGATCTTTGTGACAATAATTGAATCAATAATATAAGAGATATGATCGTGATTCTCAGTAGCAATAATTGAGCATAAATGAGTGACTTCTCACGTAAGCATCGATAAGCAATACTGTGTGCTACTATGCAACCACAGCGATTATTCTTGTACTTTACCATAGGGTAGTTCAACAGTTTTAATGGTAACACCTCCGTAGGGTATTTTTATAAATTATTTTTTGTCGTTTTCTCAATCCGATGATAATTACATTATGGGGTCCACCAATGATTGAGTAGTTGTACAAATATTCCCTAACAAAAAGAATATTCCCAGAATTAAACGAATATTTTATAACAACTTGCATACTTTGCAAAATTTATAAATATTACCCACAACTATAACATTATATCAAATTTATTCCATAATATTCAAAAATAATATTTATAGAAAAATTCATCTTTATTTATAAAAATTTGGGGTCTTACAACCTCCCTTCTTATGAAATTTAAGCCCTCGAAATTAGGGTACGATACTGGGTATGTCGAAGAGGTAAGGATACCTTGATTTCATTTGATTCTAACTCTCAAGTCATTTCCTCAACATCGTGGTTCCTCCACAAAACTTTGACTTGAGGTATAACCTTGGAGCGTAGAATATGTTCCTTCTTATCCAAAATTTGAGCAGGAACCTCTTCATACGTCAAATCTTCCGCTATTTAAATCCGTTTCTAACTCAATAATATGGTTCGGGTCTTTCACATATTTACGTAACATAGATATGTGAAAAGCGTTATGAACACGAGACATATTTGGCGGTAAAAGCGAGTCTATAGGCCACGATTCCTACTCGATCGAGGATTAAAATGGACCGATGAATCGAGGATTAAGTTTTCTCTCTTTCCAAATCTTGTAACTCCTTTCCATGGAGCAACTCTTAACAACACATGATCTCCTATATCGAATTCCACGTCCTTTCGATGAAGATCAACATAACTCTTTTATCGATTTTGTGAGGTTTTTATCGTTGTCGGATCGTTTGAATCTTTTTTCGTAGTCATACGTACCAACTCCGGTCCCAACAACGTTGCTTCACCCACCTCATCCCAAAGATCTTGGAGAACGACACTTTCTTCTCTATCTGGCCTTGAATGGAGCCATGCCATACTTGCTTGATAAGCATTGTTGTAGGAAAACTTCACCAATGGTAAGAACTTGTCCCAACTCCCTTAAAATCAAGGACACAGAGTCTTAATAGATCTTGAAGAGTTTGAATAGTACTCTCCATTTGTCCGTCCGTCTACGAGGATGATATCTTAAAGCTAAATCGTAAGTCTGTGCCCATAGCTTTTTGCAAACTAACCCAAAATCGTGAAGTGAATCTTGGGTCTCGATCGAAAAACTATGGATACTGGCATACCATGCGGTCTTACAATCTCGTTTATGTACATCTGAGCAAGACGTTCAAGTGTATAAGTTTCTCGTGTCGGTAAGAAATGAGCGGACTTGGTCAATCTATCAACAATGACCCAAATCGCATCAATGCCTTGAGAAACCTTAGGAAGGCCGTGTGAAATCCATGGTAATGTGCTCCCACTTCCATTACGGAATTTCAAGTGGTTGCAATGGACCTTTTGGTACTTGATGCTCGCTTTAACTTTCGTTGACAAGTTAGACACCTTGAGATAAAAGTGCTATCTCTCTCTTCATATTGCTCCACCAAAATGTATGGCGAATATCATGATACATTTGGTACTCCTGAGATGGATTGCAAATGGTGTGTTGTGCGCCTCCATCATGATATTATACTTTAAATCGAGGTCGTTAGGAACCACAAAGTCCGGAGTTGACTCAAGTATTCCTTCTTCATCGATTCTTGCTTCCTAGCATAGCACCTTCTTGCACTTTCTTCCTCATACGCATCGACTCCAGTGCAGTAGCTTGAGCGGCTTTTAACTTTATCGATTAAAGTCGGTTCTACTCAGATACTACGCTATCATCACAAAGCGTCCACAGAGTCTTTAACTCTATCTCCATCCTTTGCAAGTCACACAAATGGGCCTTTAGCGTTGACAATATCGCTTTCGTGCTTGCATATGATTTTCTACTCAATCGTCGGCTACCACGTTCGCTTTTCGAGGATGGTATTGGATGGTATGATCATCATAATCTTTCAGCTTCAAGCCAACGTCGTTTATGCGTATGTTGAGTTCCTTTTGAGTGAAGAGAAATATTTGAGGCTTTTATGATCCGTAAAGATCTCCACTTTCTCCCATATAAGTAATGCCTCCAAATTTTAAGTCAAAGACACAAATGCCAACTCTAGATCATGAGTAGGATAATTCTTCTCATATTCTTTGAGTTATCGCAAGCGCATAAACTATAACTTTTCCATGTTGCATAAGAACACATCCCAACCCTTTGCTCGAAGCATCACTTTGTAGATGACAAATCCTCCGAGCGATGGTATTGTGAGAGCAGTCTTGAAATAAGTCTCCTCTTGAGTTCTTGAAAACTCTTCTCACATTTCTTCGCTCCAATAGAACTTTGTATCTTTTCGAGTCAATTTGAGTCGATGGAGTAGCGATTAGAAAATCCTTCCACGAATCTCAGATAATAACCGGCTTAAACCGAGAAAGCTACGTGCTTGGTCAATTTGATTTAGGTTGTTCCCGACTTTGAATAGCTTCAATCTTTCTTTGGGTCAATAGATATTCCATGACTTGATACCACGTGCCCAAGGAATGCTACTTCTTCAAGCCGAACTCACATTTCTTCAACTTGGCATAAAGCTTATATTCACGAAGCTTTTGGAGTGTCGACCTCAAGTGTTGCTCATGATCTTCATGGCTTTTGGAATAAATAAGGATGTCATCAATAAAGACGCGACCACAAAGTGATCTAAATATTCCTTGAATACTCGGTTCATCACATCCATGAAGCGGGCGGAGCATTAGTCAATCCAAAGGACATGACTAGGAATTCATAATGCCGTCTGCAGGAGTACGAAAAGCCGTCTTTGGAATGTCGTGATTCTAATCTTCAATTGGTGATATCCGGACGAAGATCAATCTTTGAAAAGAATTTGGCTCCTTCCAACCGGGTCAAACAGGTCATCAATACGTGGCAATGGATACCTATTTTTGATGGTGACATGATTCAACTCCCGATAATCAATACAAAGTCGCATACTCCCATCTTTCTTCTTCACGAATAGAACTGGAGCACCCCAAGGAGAAGTACTAGGACGAATAAAGCCAATGTCTAACAATTCCTGCGGTTGGGTCTTTAACTCCACGAAGTTCAATAGGAGCCATTCGATATGGGGCTTTGGAAATAGGTTTTGTCTGGGGTTCAAGGTCGATACAAAATTCAATTTCACGCTCTGGGGGGTAGGCGGGGAAGTTCTTGAGAATACGTCGGAAATTTATTAACAATAGGAATATCGTTTAAAAGCGGCGTATTTTTATTTAAATCGTGACATGAGCTAAGAAAGCTTGACATCCGCTTTTTCAATAAGCGAATAGCTTTATGGATTGAGATGACCGTGATTGATTTTAATGGTTTGGTCGTTTGAATTAAGCATAATAGGTTGATTAGGAATATGAAAGCTAACAACCTTACGAAAATAATCAATTTTGCATGATAAGTAGTTAACCAATCAATCCTAGAATCACGTCAAATGCAAGTATTTTAATGAAATAAGATCGACGGGTAATGTGAGGTACCGATTTGAACCAAACAAGACTTATAAGCGATGGATGTAATGAAGGTTTCTCCCAACGGAGTTTCCAC